>OZ026511.1:7038396-7045896 GCA_964019985.1 Aurelia sp. 4 Dawson et al 2005 | reverse complement strand
GTTAATGTAGAATTTCCATTGAACTGGCAGTGGTGGGTGACTTTATGTAAGTACAGTATAAATTGTAAGTTTAAGCTTCAAGATTCATTCTCCATTGCAATAATGTTTAGGAATTTAGATTTTATTGTATGGTGATGAAAATTTTCCCGATGTAGTAAACAAAAATATATGCCTGCTAACCCTACCGGGTGACCCAAAAAAGCGACCTGATGCAATCTGTTATAGAAAAACAACCGACAGGCTGATTGAGATGCTTCAAACATACAGTAGTACTGTTGCTTTAAGACTACCCTACATAATGAGGTAATGAGTATTTTTTGCAATTTTTTTAAGCACAGAAATTTCCCAAGTTAGGGATTTTGAGGAAAATGGCAAGCTTGAAATCCTTGAAAAGGTATCAAAAACAGGGGATCGATTTACAGCCATTTCAGATCTTCAAAACGATGAGGAATGTGTTTTACTTCAGGCTGGGAATAGGCAACTCATTCGAAAGTTTTCAAAGGAAGTTCATTGTCCCTAGGTACCTAAAATATTCGTGTCTCAAGGGACAAGGATACGCCTGCTTTTGAGGTCCTGATATACAAAATCAGCTAAGTTTCCTGTTACCCATTCCAAATCACGTGACCATGCTCTTAGGTAGCCCATTACGCAAAAGAGGTTAAGGAATTCAAGATATTTTATCGAGAGACTGATCGATTGCTTTGAAATGGGTTTAAGAAAACAATTTTTATTGGTGAAGTAATTGTATGCGCTGTTTTTTATTGTCCTGGCAAGCAGGCTCACTCCATAACAAATTTTTTGGTTTAAAAAAATAGTTTTAAGTAGGATGTTAGTGACGAATTCTACGATGATTTCGCTTGGAAAATTGCTGTGGCTCAAACAAGCAACAATTTATTGCCATTTTAACCATTTGAATCAATATCAAGTTTTTTATTTTAGTGATTGGAGCAGTAATGATGATCGTTATTGGAGAGCCACTGGCCTATTGCATACGAAAGAGAAGAAAGAAACGTGTGAGGACAGACTCCAATAGAACTAGTAAAGTTTCGACGTAGTAAACTGATTTGTCAACTGACTCGGTACAATATCGTTCTTACGTGACCCATGCAGTGCTCTTGCCGCACTCGCACTACCGGTTTTAAGATATGCTGGTTATGGCAAGGACAGAATTGGTAATAATAGCATCAGTTGCTTTCACACCTAAGTTCAAAGTGGTTAACGAAAAGACAAAGAGAATTCTCTCAGGCAGCAAATGAAAACAAAAGAAGCTGCGAATAATGCCGTGAAAACCAGTGTGGCTAAATGTCACATTGTGCATGCGAAAAAGCATTTTCGAAAATGAGTATTTTGCGAAAGAAGAATGAGATATGTAAATATCAGCATTGCAGATTTTATTTACTGGTATCAGGGAATGTCTTTTTGTTTTCATTTGTTGCTTAAAAGAATTCCCTTTGCCTGCATTCACTAATCACTTTGAATCAGCGTCTGAATAAAAAAACAAGCATTTCTACTATTACAAAATATGTCCTGATAGTTGTCTAAAGTTACATGTAGCTCAAAAGCAGTAGTCTTAAAAAGTCAGAAACTAGTGAGCCCTGAGCTAACCGCGTAACTTTCGATGGTTATTTCAAGTCAAGAAATCGACTTCAGACACGGTTATTAATTACCTGTCAAACGGGGATAATTAATGGACCTGTTCGCAAATTGGAGAGAGTGACTGACGAGAGCACAGCCCATTCTGACCACCTTGGCAACAGTAGGAAATTTGGGGGATCCCCTCCGCTTCGGTGATAAGCGTATGGCTTACACCCGGCCCCATCTCCTTGTAAACTCGAGTTATTTTCGATTTATTGGTACCTTTCAAGAGTTGTATTATACTTGTTTCGCATGGTAAGTGCTCTGTCTGGATTATTTAGGCGTCTTTGCTACCCTTCCGTCCGTTTGTGAGTGTATTTTGAGCCACTAATTGCATATCTTCACTAAAGTTTATATTTGATCGGTTGGGCCTAAACTGAGCCGAGGAGAAATACCTGCCAAAAATTCGTTCAAAACACACTACCAGTGGATGAAAGGATGACCAGATTAATAATCCAGGGAATGGACTTACTGGTCCAAACAAATATCGTATGACTGTTGAAAGGTCCAAGCATATCGAAAATAATTCGAGTTTGCAAGGAGATGCGGCCGAGCGCAAGCCATACTCTCATCACTCTTCTCATCGAAGCGAAGGGAATTCCCCTGATTTCCTATTGTTGCCAAGGTCGTCAGAACGGGCTGCGCTCTCCTCCGTCTCTTTCTCCAAATTGCAACAAGGTCTACTGGTGCATGTTGTTATGTAGACAAATGAGTTTATGTAATGATTCGAATTTGACTTTGATAGATTTACACGACTTTCTTGTTTTAGAAATAAACTTGTTTATTTTTCTCTTACCTTAAAAGCAATCCAGGTTGTATGCTCACAGCATTTGAATTTACTCGACCTGAGAAGAAGGAGGAAGGCTTTGTCAACAAGGCAGATAATGCAACAAAAATTCCACAGTCACGCTAAAAGGGATCCATTTGGCCGTTTGGCGAAGTCGTAAATTTTCCAGGTACACAAGGTGTAAAAATTGCCCTTGAACCTAGATGGCGAAATCCTTTCTTCTGCGAAAAGGCGAGCGAGAAAAGAAGTAGACATGTACAGTAGTGTCCCCCAGATGAGAAAAAACGTCTTCAATTTCAGGTATGACGTGTTTGGTATAAAATGAAATAAACTTCAAATCTGGGTAGAGTTTCTTATTAGAATATCATGTACTATTGATAAACTACCTAGACACCAGCTCTACAATTTTGTACGAAGAGTATTTATCTTATTTGTACTGGTAGATTTTTCACTTTCAGGGCATGCTACAGTTACTCCTGGACGGTGCTTTTTGCTTAGATTGCATACGAAATTAATGCATAGTTTTAAAATGCGAAGCAAGCTTTTCAGACCTGTGCCAGTTTCTGTGGGCCTGTTCATATGGAGCCGAGATCTCATCTCATCTCATCCCTAATTCCAATACAAATTTGATTCAGGAATTTGAATCATATTTATTTTAGTAGTATTTGAGGCCATGGGTACCAGAGCCTCAAATAAACAATAGAAGAAGACAGAAGAAGAAGAAATTTTTCTTTCTTCTTATTTTTTGTCTTTGAGGCTCTGGTACCTAGTGTACGGGATGTGCCGCTCGACAGGGTGTCCTTTTGCGGTAAAAATTATGCGACAGGGTATCCTTTTCTGATAAAACTTATGCGTCAGGGTATTATAATTGATAAGAAAATTATGTGACAGGTTATCATGTGGAACGACATCTTTTAGAGTTCTCATGAAACAATGGATGTTGGTAAAATTCTTATGCGACGAGGTATACTTTTAGGCCATATTTTATGCAACAGGGTACAGGGTGTTGAGAGATTTGCCACACATCCCTGTCACTTCCCTAGTCAAGTACCCCCTCCCCCGGGAAGTATTTTTTGGGTCAACCCGCGCGCGGGACAAAAGAAGAGGAATGAATTTAAAGACCTGCTTGCGGACTGCGAGACAAGAAAAGTTGGCAAAACAATTCTCACATATTTTTGTGTTTCACTCGAGCATGTAGTTCTCACGGTAATTTTAAAATAGATATGTGAAATGACCTTGGGAGATCTTTCATGTGTCTGTCACTGATGTATTATGAGAAAATTGTATTCTTCTGAATGAGAGAAATGGCAGATCTGTCGTTCATGCAAGCATCTTGCCTGAACAGCCACTCGTCGCTTGCACAATGAAGGAGCTGGCCATCCTGTAAACTCTGCCTTTGTTTATCTCATGAACTAGTCACATGCAAGACGTTACGAAATAATCGGGCCTGCTTGACCAATGACATAAAAGAAGAACATTAGATTCTTCAGCATAGAGCTCAAATCTTTTAAATAGGTGGGTGTAAAATTCTATTACATTTTTCTTTGAATTAAAGTGCTTGAAAGGATGTTCAGGTAATTCGCAATAAATTTGCAGTGGCAATTTCTTGATACCTTGACTACTTTCAAAATGGTGGCTTTTATTAATTTTGAGGCTGCGACGCCATCAAATTTCTAAATCCTTAACCAGAAGAGCAACAGAATTCTAAATGCAACCATGTTGTAGACCTTCATCAACTATGGTTGTCTTGAAAATTGTATCAATTTCTCTCGATTAATTCAAGATTTACGATGATCTTCATTTCTTCAAAATTTTCGATGAATTTTTGCAAAATAAGCCAAAATGCGCCATCTTGAAAATAATCAATATATCAAAAAATTGCAACGGTAGATTTACAACAAATTACCCAAAGTTTCTTTCAAGCGCACGAATTCAAAGAAAAATGTGATATAATTTTACACTCACCTTTTTAAAGATTTGAAAGATTTGAGCCGTATGCTAGATTCTTCAGGAGTTTTCAATGTCGAATCAAACTCTTTGATTCCTCATGAAAGGATGCATGGTTGTAAAGAACACCCCCCAGTAACGACCCCACCGGATATCAAAAGTACAGCGGGGAAATTATGAAACTATACATTTTCAGCGGGGATTGAAGATATCGTGACGGGGAATAAAACCCCTTAGCTACTATTTGTAATGGAACATGAAAATTTTTGACGGGGAAGGAAAATTTTCAACGGGAAGCAACAGAAACAAAGCGGGGAGAGTGGTTTAAATTCAAACTTGGCGGGGAAACGTATTTTCCAGGCGGGTCATCCTTTTACCTTGGCGGGGCAGCGTTTCAGCGGGGTCGTTACTGGGGGGTGTTAAAGATATAATTTTCTTCGATGAACTCTCCCTTGAAATTAGTTTTCAGCCATTGTCCTTAGCTAATGCTACCATGACACTGCAGCGTTATTGTAATCTTTGTTAAACAAATACAAGGTGTCTCAAAGAAACTGTTCGACTTTTGAATTGATATAGGAAAATAACAATTACATGAACAGGCTCATGGAACGAAGGCCGTATCCCTAAGATTATGCAATAATTTTAGAGACCAGGATCTTGAAAATCGATCAAAATTTAACTAGGTTGCGCGGTTTAAAAGATCAAAAATATGAAACTGTTGAAACCAGAGATCCCCAGAGTACTTGTAATAAGATAAAGTTCGACGATTGAGGTAAAAGTAGGCTATCCAATGCCAAACTTCTTGTTAATATCGGAGCAAACCAACAAAAATTTCGAAAGAAAATTTATTGTACAATCATTGTCAAAATTTGCTAAGGTTGCATGTGTCCAAACACAAGAGCTTAAAACATAATCGACGAGATACTGAATCATTTTCCTCAAAGCATCCATAAGCTTGAAAGTTAGATCATCGAGCAACTTTTCAAATGCAAATTGTTTTGCTCTAAAACAAACGAAAAATAACAGAGCGCATGCTAAGTTAACTAAAAATGCCATTTAGTGGCCTCTGGTTTCAGCTTTCGCACAAATTGAACTTCCCAAGTTTGTAACTTAATGGATCGCGAATTTAGAAGATTCTGGTGTCTGAAATTAATTAAGGGTCTCAGGAATTGGGTTATTTCATCATAAAGTCCTTCATTATATTGTTATCTTTCAAAATCTTATCAAACTTCGAACAATTGCTTTGAGACACCCTGTATAAACATTATTTTCAGAAGAAGATATCAACAGGAATTAACGACCTATCTTCGCTTGCAAATTGGACGATAATCCTTAAAATGATAATGTGTGGCTGATTGGGAACAAGACTTTGCACAGACGTAGCTTTTCGATATTTGTAGAGTTTGTGCAACTGTTTGGATTTTCTAGGATTTGAGTAGCTCTAAAATCTTCATCTTTGGTAAACTCTTTACAAATTGAAAGAAACACAGTAAAACTAATTGCTTACAATCAAATTTGGCTTTTTTCAGAACAGCATAATTGCAGCCAAAAAGTCTCTTAAATTATCAGAGTTTGAATACTCAATAGTCGTGTAAATTTCTTACGAGTTACAGAGCAATCTTTATGTTCAAGTACTGCTTTGTCAAGTACCTTTAGACAGGTAACAGCTATATATAATAATACATATGATACGGTGTATATAATAAAGTATATATATTCATAATATATATAATAATATAATATAATATAATATGATATAATATAATATAATATAATATAATATAATATAATATAATATAATATAATATAATATAATATAATATAATATAATATAATATAATATAATATAATATAATATAATATAATATAATATAATATAATATAATATAATATAATATAATATAATATAATATAATATAATATAATATAATATAATATAATATAATATAATATAATATAATATAATATAATATAGTATAATGTGATGTGACATAATATTATATGATATAGTATAGCATAGTATAGTATAGTATAATATAGCATAAAATAATATATAATGAGGTGAAAATATGCTAAGGATTTCCTCGACTGAAATTAATAGTTGCTTTTTCCCCCATACTGGAGTTTATAAACATTTTAGCAACCTGAGAGTTGAATTTCTTACAAAGAGCTTCGTGCAAAAACATACAGATATCTGGAAGCATTTGTTATTAGGCTAGTCTGTTTCTTGTGTATGTCAGCACATTTTGGCTTAAAGAGACCAACAAATGCCTCTGCCATCGTCCTTTCTCAACTGCCACCGTCATCATCTCCCAGAGGGGGACGCCCCTTACATTCTCCTCTCCATGCTGATCTTTCATGTGGGGTCCATGCTCCTCTTTCTTCGCAGAACCCCAATTATAGATTCTCGTGTTTTGGAGAGCCAAATATCGTTACTTATTTCTAGGGCCATCTATGCGGCCTGCGCAATACAACATATGAGTCACAGTAATGAAACTCAATAAATTGCGCGATTCTTCCTCTCTTCAGATTTCTGGACCCCAAATGTTGAAAATTTGTCGATTTTGTAATTCACAGACCCCAAATAGGTGAAATTTTGAATTAACGTAAAACTTCAGATCCCAAATATTGGTACAGATCCCCCGTATTGAAAGTGAAGGAATAGCCCCCCTGGACCATCGTCTAATCACTTTGGATATACCAATGATATAAATACTCATTAGGGCAAAATTATGGCCTATCAGTCACCTAGACGAATTTGGAATCAGCTCTCTAATTTTAGAGAACTGCAAAGGAAATCGGCTGTCGCAAAAACTCAGGTGAAGCACACCTAAAAAAGCTGTTTACTTTTGTTCATTTGTGAAGCGCACCTGAAAAAGCTGTTTAACATTTCTACATCGTTAGGGGGGGAATAGACATGCATTTCGCTCGCAAAACATAAAAACTGGGTTTTAGCATCCCGCAGGTTTCTGTCTTCAGTCTACTACTGTTCAGTATCTACCACAGATCAAATGGAGTCGTTTGCCAAAAATGAAACTCTGTATAGGATTTGAAAACAACGATTTTATATTATGGCCTTGAATGGGAAGAGACTAACAACTGATCATTTCTGGAAATGAATAGAAACAACC
>OZ026510.1:14578727-14890227 GCA_964019985.1 Aurelia sp. 4 Dawson et al 2005 | reverse complement strand
AACCTACCTAACCCTATCCCTACCCTAACCCTAACCCTACCCTAACCCTAACTCCTAATAATACCCTAACCCTAACCCTAACCCTAACCCTAACCCTAACCCTAACCCTAACCCCTAACCCTAACCCTAACCCTAACCCTAACCCTAACCCTAACCCATACCCTAACCTAACCCTAACCCTAACCCTAACCCTAACCCTAACCCTAACCCAACCTAACCCTAACCCTAACCCCTAACCCTAACCCTAACCCTAACCCTAACCCTAACCCTAACCCTAACCCTAACCCTAACCCTAACCCTAACCCTAACCCTAACCCTAACCCTAACCCTAACCCTAACCCTAACCCTAACCCTAACCCTAACCCTAACCCTAACCCTAACCCTAACCCTAACCCTAACCCTAACCCTAACCCTAACCCTAACCCTAACCCTAACCCTAACCCTAACCCTAACCCTAACCCTACCCTAACCCTAACCCTAACCCTAACCCTAACCCTAACCCTAACCCTAACCCTAACCCTAACCCTAACCCTAACCCTAACCCTAACCCTAACCCTAACCCTAACCCTAACCCTAACCCTAACCCTAACCCTAACCCTAACCCTAACCCTAACCCTAACCCTAACCCTAACCCTAACCCTAACCCTAACCCTAACCCTAACCCTAACCCTAACCCTAACCCTAACCCTAACCCTAACCCTAACCCTAACCCTAACCCTAACCCTAACCCTAACCCTAACCCTAACCCTAACCCTAACCCTAACCCTAACCCTAACCCTAACCCTAACCCTAACCCTAACCCTAACCCTAACCCTAACCCTAACCCTAACCCTAACCCTAACCTAACCCTAACCCTAACCCTAACCCTAACCCTAACCCTAACCCTAACCCTAACCCTAACCCTAACCCTAACCCTAACCCTAACCCTAACCCACCTAAAACCTAACCCTAACCCTAACCCTAACCCTAACCCTAACCCTAACCCTAACCCTAACCCTAACCCTAACCCTAACCCTAACCCTAACCCTAACCCTAACCCTAACCCTAACCCTAACCCTAACCCTAACCCTAACCCTAACCCTAACCCTAACCCTAACCCTAACCCTAACCCTAACCCTAACCCTAACCCTAACCCTAACCCTAACCCTAACCCTAACCCTAACCCTAACCCTAACCCTAACCCTAACCCTAACCCTAACCCTAACCCTAACCCTAACCCTAACCCTAACCCTAACCCTAACCCTAACCCTAACCCTAACCCTAACCCTAACCCTAACCCTAACCCTAACCCTAACCCTAACCCTAACCCTAACCCTAACCCTAACCCTAACCCTAACCCTAACCCTAACCCTAACCCTAACCCTAACCCTAACCCTAACCCTAACCCTAACCCTAACCCTAACCCTAACCCTAACCCTAACCCTAACCCTAACTAACCCTAACCCTAACCCTAACCCTAACCCTAACCCTAACCCTAACCCTAACCCTAACCCTAACCCTAACCCTAACCCTAACCCTAACCCTAACTTATAAAACCCTAACCCTCCCTAACCCTAACCCTAACCCTAACCCTAACCCTAACCCTAACCCTAACCCTAACCCTAACCCTAACCCTAACCCTAACCCTAACCCTAACCCTAACCCTAACCCTAACCCTAACCCTAACCCTAACCCTAACCCTAACCCTAACCCTAACCCTAACCCTAACCCTAACCCTAACCTAACCCTAACCCTAACCCTAACCCTAACCCTAACCCTAACCCTAACCCTAACCCTAACCCTAACCCTAACCCTAACCCTAACCCTAACCCTAACCCTAACCCTAACCCTAACCCTAACCCTAACCCTAACCCTAACCTAACCCTAACCCTAACCCTAACCCTAACCCTAACCCTAACCCTAACCCTAACCCTAACCCTAACCCTAACCCTAACCCTAACCCTAACCCTAACCCTAACCCTAACCCTAACCCTAACCCTAACCCTAACCCTAACCCTAACCCTAACCCTAACCCTAACCCTAACCCTAACCCTAACCCTAACCCTAACCCTAACCCTAACCCTAACCCTAACCCTAACCCTAACCCTAACCCTAACCCTAACCCTAACCCTAACCCTAACCCTAACCCTAACCCTAACCCTAACCCTAACCCTAACCCTAACCCTAACCCTAACCCTAACCCTACCCTAACCCTAACCCTAACCCTAACCCTAACCCTAACCCTAACCCTAACCCTAACCCTAACCCTAACCCTAACCCTAACCCTAACCCTAACCCTAACCCTAACCCTAACCCTAACCCTAACCCTAACCCTAACCCTAACCCTAACCCTAACCCTAACCCTAACCCTAACCCTAACCCTAACCCTAACCCTAACCCTAACCCTAACCCTAACCCTAACCCTAACCCTAACCCTAACCCTAACCCTAACCCTAACCCTAACCCTAACCCTAACCCTAACCCTAACCCTAACCCTAACCCTAACCCTAACCCTAACCCTAACCCTAACCCTAACCCTAACCCTAACCCTAACCCTAACCCTAACCCTAACCCTAACCCTAACCCTAACCCTAACCCTAACCCTAACCTAACCCTAACCCTAACCCTAACCCTAACCCTAACCCTAACCCTAACCCTAACCCTAACCCTAACCCTAACCCTAACCCTAACCCTAACCCTAACCCTAACCCTAACCCTAACCCTAACCCTAACCCTAACCCTAACCCTAACCCTAACCCTAACCCTAACCCTAACCCTAACCCTAACCCTAACCCTAACCCTAACCCTAACCCTAACCCTAACCCTAACCCTAACCCTAACCCTAACCCTAACCCTAACCCTAACCCTAACCCTAACCCTAACCCTAACCCTAACCCTAACCCTAACCCTAACCCTAACCCTAACCCTAACCCTAACCCTAACCCTAACCCTAACCCTAACCCTAACCCTAACCCTAACCCTAACCCTAACCCTAACCCTAACCCTAACCCTAACCCTAACCCTAACCCTACCCTAACCCTAACCCTAACCCTAACCCTAACCCTAACCCTAACCCTAACCCTAACCCTAACCCTAACCCTAACCCTAACCCTAACCCTAACCCTAACCCTAACCCTAACCCTAACCCTAACCCTAACCCTAACCCTAACCCTAACCCTAACCCTAACCCTAACCCTAACCCTAACCCTAACCCTAACCCTAACCCTAACCCTAACCCTAACCCTAACCCTAACCCTAACCCTAACCCTAACCCTAACCCTAACCCTAACCCTAACCCTAACCCTAACCCTAACCCTAACCCTAACCCTAACCCTAACCCTAACCCTAACCCTAACCCTAACCCTAACCCTAACCCTAACCCTAACCCTAACCCTAACCCTAACCCTAACCCTAACCCTAACCCTAACCCTAACCCTAACCCTAACCCTAACCCTAACCCTAACCCTAACCCTAACCCTAACCCTAACCCTAACCCTAACCCTAACCCTAACCCTAACCCTAACCCTAACCCTAACCCTAACCCTAACCCTAACCCTAACCCTAACCCTAACCCTAACCCTAACCCTAACCCTAACCCTAACCCTAACCCTAACCCTAACCCTAACCCTAACCCTAACCCTAACCCTAACCCTAACCCTAACCCTAACCCTAACCCTAACCCTAACCCTAACCCTAACCCTAACCCTAACCCTAACCCTAACCCTAACCCTAACCCTAACCCTAACCCTAACCCTAACCCTAACCCTAACCCTAACCCTAACCCTAACCCTAACCCTAACCCTAACCCTAACCCTAACCCTAACCCTAACCCTAACCCTAACCCTAACCCTAACCCTAACCCTAACCCTAACCCTAACCCTAACCCTAACCCTAACCCTAACCCTAACCCTAACCCTAACCCTAACCCTAACCCTAACCCTAACCCTAACCCTAACCCTAACCCTAACCCTAACCCTAACCCTAACCCTAACCCTAACCCTAACCCTAACCCTAACCCTAACCCTAACCCTAACCCTAACCCTAACCCTAACCCTAACCCTAACCCTAACCCTAACCCTAACCCTAACCCTAACCCTAACCCTAACCCTAACCCTAACCCTAACCCTAACCCTAACCCTAACCCTAACCCTAACCCTAACCCTAACCCTAACCCTAACCCTAACCCTAACCCTAACCCTAACCCTAACCCTAACCCTAACCCTAACCCTAACCCTAACCCTAACCCTAACCCTAACCCTAACCCTAACCCTAACCCTAACCCTAACCCTAACCCTAACCCTAACCCTAACCCTAACCCTAACCCTAACCCTAACCCTAACCCTAACCCTAACCCTAACCCTAACCCTAACCCTAACCCTAACCCTAACCCTAACCCTAACCCTAACCCTAACCCTAACCCTAACCCTAACCCTAACCCTAACCCTAACCCTAACCCTAACCCTAACCCTAACCCTAACCCTAACCCTAACCCTAACCCTAACCCTAACCCTAACCCTAACCCTAACCCTAACCCTAACCCTAACCCTAACCCTAACCCTAACCCTAACCCTAACCCTAACCCTAACCCTAACCCTAACCCTAACCCTAACCCTAACCCTAACCCTAACCCTAACCCTAACCCTAACCCTAGGCCAAACGTCTAACCCTAGGCCAAACGTCTAACCCTAGGCCAAACGTCTAACCCTAGGCCAAACGTCTAACCCTAGGCCAAACGTCTAACCCTAGGCCAAACGTCTAACCCTAGGCCAAACGTCTAACCCTAGGCCAAACGTCTAACCCTAGGCCAAACGTCTAACCCTAGGCCAAACGTCTAACCCTAGGCCAAACGTCTAACCCTAGGCCAAACGTCTAACCCTAGGCCAAACGTCTAACCCTAGGCCAAACGTCTAACCCTAGGCCAAACGTCTAACCCTAGGCCAAACGTCTAACCCTAGGCCAAACGTCTAACCCTAGGCCAAACGTCTAACCCTAGGCCAAACGTCTAACCCTAGGCCAAACGTCTAACCCTAGGCCAAACGTCTAACCCTAGGCCAAACGTCTAACCCTAGGCCAAACGTCTAACCCTAGGCCAAACGTCTAACCCTAGGCCAAACGTCTAACCCTAGGCCAAACGTCTAACCCTAGGCCAAACGTCTAACCCTAGGCCAAACGTCTAACCCTAGGCCAAACGTCTAACCCTAGGCCAAACGTCTAACCCTAGGCCAAACGTCTAACCCTAGGCCAAACGTCTAACCCTAGGCCAAACGTCTAACCCTAGGCCAAACGTCTAACCCTAGGCCAAACGTCTAACCCTAGGCCAAACGTCTAACCCTAGGCCAAACGTCTAACCCTAGGCCAAACGTCTAACCCTAGGCCAAACGTCTAACCCTAGGCCAAACGTCTAACCCTAGGCCAAACGTCTAACCCTAGGCCAAACGTCTAACCCTAGGCCAAACGTCTAACCCTAGGCCAAACGTCTAACCCTAGGCCAAACGTCTAACCCTAGGCCAAACGTCTAACCCTAGGCCAAACGTCTAACCCTAGGCCAAACGTCTAACCCTAGGCCAAACGTCTAACCCTAGGCCAAACGTCTAACCCTAGGCCAAACGTCTAACCCTAGGCCAAACGTCTAACCCTAGGCCAAACGTCTAACCCTAGGCCAAACGTCTAACCCTAGGCCAAACGTCTAACCCTAGGCCAAACGTCTAACCCTAGGCCAAACGTCTAACCCTAGGCCAAACGTCTAACCCTAGGCCAAACGTCTAACCCTAGGCCAAACGTCTAACCCTAGGCCAAACGTCTAACCCTAGGCCAAACGTCTAACCCTAGGCCAAACGTCTAACCCTAGGCCAAACGTCTAACCCTAGGCCAAACGTCTAACCCTAGGCCAAACGTCTAACCCTAGGCCAAACGTCTAACCCTAGGCCAAACGTCTAACCCTAGGCCAAACGTCTAACCCTAGGCCAAACGTCTAACCCTAGGCCAAACGTCTAACCCTAGGCCAAACGTCTAACCCTAGGCCAAACGTCTAACCCTAGGCCAAACGTCTAACCCTAGGCCAAACGTCTAACCCTAGGCCAAACGTCTAACCCTAGGCCAAACGTCTAACCCTAGGCCAAACGTCTAACCCTAGGCCAAACGTCTAACCCTAGGCCAAACGTCTAACCCTAGGCCAAACGTCTAACCCTAGGCCAAACGTCTAACCCTAGGCCAAACGTCTAACCCTAGGCCAAACGTCTAACCCTAGGCCAAACGTCTAACCCTAGGCCAAACGTCTAACCCTAGGCCAAACGTCTAACCCTAGGCCAAACGTCTAACCCTAGGCCAAACGTCTAACCCTAGGCCAAACGTCTAACCCTAGGCCAAACGTCTAACCCTAGGCCAAACGTCTAACCCTAGGCCAAACGTCTAACCCTAGGCCAAACGTCTAACCCTAGGCCAAACGTCTAACCCTAGGCCAAACGTCTAACCCTAGGCCAAACGTCTAACCCTAGGCCAAACGTCTAACCCTAGGCCAAACGTCTAACCCTAGGCCAAACGTCTAACCCTAGGCCAAACGTCTAACCCTAGGCCAAACGTCTAACCCTAGGCCAAACGTCTAACCCTAGGCCAAACGTCTAACCCTAGGCCAAACGTCTAACCCTAGGCCAAACGTCTAACCCTAGGCCAAACGTCTAACCCTAGGCCAAACGTCTAACCCTAGGCCAAACGTCTAACCCTAGGCCAAACGTCTAACCCTAGGCCAAACGTCTAACCCTAGGCCAAACGTCTAACCCTAGGCCAAACGTCTAACCCTAGGCCAAACGTCTAACCCTAGGCCAAACGTCTAACCCTAGGCCAAACGTCTAACCCTAGGCCAAACGTCTAACCCTAGGCCAAACGTCTAACCCTAGGCCAAACGTCTAACCCTAGGCCAAACGTCTAACCCTAGGCCAAACGTCTAACCCTAGGCCAAACGTCTAACCCTAGGCCAAACGTCTAACCCTAGGCCAAACGTCTAACCCTAGGCCAAACGTCTAACCCTAGGTCAAACGTCTAACCCTAGGCCAAACGTCTAACCCTAGGCCAAACGTCTAACCCTAGGCCAAACGTCTAACCCTAGGCCAAACGTCTAACCCTAGGCCAAACGTCTAACCCTAGGCCAAACGTCTAACCCTAGGCCAAACGTCTAACCCTAGGCCAAACGTCTAACCCTAGGCCAAACGTCATCCATTCCTCCTTTGTACATCCTCCCCCCGCCCGCCCATTCACCCTCTACCTACTTGTCCTCTACATTTCAGTCAAATGGTCTTATGATGGGCAGGTCAATGTTCTTGGTATTTGAGCATGCTCAGACTGACACTTGATGTTTTTTTTCAATAGTATAACTTTTCATGAATTCTTCAGGTAACCATTAATTATCATCAAGATGTGAACCATTTCAAATGCAAAGACGCTCTACTGAATTGATAGTGTAAGTGAAACTTTAATACCACCTGAACTGTCAGAAACATTGTGACAGTCGATGTGATAATAAAGATATACTAGCGAATAAGACAATTGCATCATATCTAGTGGACAATTTTGTTAATTGTCATGAAGATCAATCATTTCAAATGCAAAAACAATCTTCTGAATTGATAGTATCACTCAATATTCAATATTCAATATTCAATATGCATTGTCAGAAATACAGTTCCATTTCAGGTGATATACCATCAACAAATACAATTGCATCAAATCATGTTTAAAATCCCATTAATTGTCATCAAGAAGAACCATTTCAGATGAACAAACGATCTACTGAATTGATATCATAAGTCAAAGTTTGATATCACATGAAGTGTCAGAAATATGGCAACATTTCTGGTAATTAAAAAATATACCAGGTGAGTCAATGAAAACACCTGGCATTTTAAACATTTGTGACCCCTCAACATCAAAGCAATGATGTTGACAACTGTCTTATTTTATCTCCAAGATGTCAAATTAGGTTCAGTAATTTGTGCAGCTTTAATCGGTCATTTCTTCCTATCAAAATGGGAGCTTTTCTGCACAAATCCTCTTTGAAAAACCTGCAAAAATGAATGAAAAAGCAACATTCCCCTTTGTTTTTCATCCTAGCAATAATGACCTTTAGATGTGCATGTATTTTGCCCTCATGAGAGAATGGAATCCCCCTGAATAAGTGATTCACACTAGGGTGAAGACTTTTTGACCTCCCAAAATCAAAGCATTTGCTAAAGCGTTTTGAAAGTCATCGCTTTTAGGTAAACACATTAGTGACTTCTACTTGTAATTCTAGCACATTTTTTAGGTTTTCTCAAAGGGACTCATTTTAGAAAATCGCCTACAGAGCCTGAACAGGGTGACTTATTTTAGCGAGAAAAATTTCTGAAAATAATTGAACATGTGAGCTATCTAATCGAATATTGCCAAATATCGTTTTCTATGTATTCAGGGAGCAGCAGCCTTTCAAACGCCAGGCATTTTTTGTGACTCAACTGGTACCATCTACTGACACAATGTTGCACATGTTGCAAATTATGGCACCTTCATTCAGCCCTACACCTTCCCAAGCTCTGCACCCATGATCTTATGTTACCATTTTCACTCCATTTTCCCTTGTCCAGGAGCTCTCTGCCCTACAGTGTGTCCCAGAAAATTCCCGCTTGGCAAATGAGAAAATGTAACTCCACAAATATTTTGCCCCTCTCAGTTCATTGTATTCGATAGTAAATCAACAATTGATTGTATCAAATGACTCATGAAGGAAGAAATCTGTGTAGGAAAGGTGACACATAACACTTGAAATAAATTTTTGTCAAGACCTTTGATTTTTTACTACTTTGGGAATTTTTATCTTCATTGTTGCATTCCATCAAAGATCGTTGGGTAAAAATAGTTGAACTCTTGTGATTATTGGAATTTTCATGAGATCTATGACATTAGAGGCTGCTATTTCAGTTCATCCATGAAGCTGTTTATCGTTGGAAAATATCAAGACAAAATGGCCGACTGCTGGTTTCAGTCATCAGGTGAATTTGGTCTCCTGAACGTAATAGCTCCATCAGTTTTCCACGGATTTTCATGGGAAGGGTGGCAAACTTTAATTGAACATCTAGAGAGCAACATCATGAAAAATGTTAGTGAGAAGCTGTTGCTGTTTTGTCGCAATCTTGAGGCAAACGGCGCACAATTTTTCTGGGACACCCTGTATATGTTTAAACTCTCTCCCTCCCGGCCAATGTGTGCATCCAAATATTAATGATACTAATTTCTCACCTCTTTACAAGTGCTTCCCCATCCTGTCCCTAGTTGCGACTTGATCAGCAACTCCCTGGCAAGACAAACAAACACCAGTTGTCAAACATAGCGCAAATAGTGCAAACAGTGCAGAATATTTGGAAAACTCTTTAATCTTCCCAAATACTTCTTTAGAATTTCCAAAACTTCTCTCGCTTCATTGCCTAATGTCTCTCCTACATATCTGAATGTGAATTGACCTTGCCCTAACCCAACTAGAACACTCAGACAACTTTCCGGCTTGCAATTGCCCAAAATCCCACTCAATTCTCTGTTCTCAGCACTGTGTGCAAACTCTCCCGTATCTCCATCAAATCCACTCTTCCTGTCCAAATAATGTTCCCTTCCTACAGTGTCCACTTGTTGCAAATTATACCACTTTCATTCAGCCCTACACCTTCCCAAGCTCTGCACCTATGATTCTTTATCACCATTGGCACTTTATTTTTCCCTCGTCCAGGAGCTCTCCACCCTATATAGTTAAACTCTCTCCCTCCTGGTCAATGTGTGCATCTTAATATTAATAATACTTATTTCTCAATATATTGAAAAGCTTAATAACTCAATGGAATGGTCCAACGTGCAACTGCAATGCCTGTCTTTTATTATAAATACTGTATAAACAGCCTTGAAAATGATTTGTAGCTTAATTTCTTTGTTATTAATTATGTCCATCAATTTTGGCTAGTTTGCATGTACATATGTATATAGCTGACTAGAAAACGTAATGAAAATAAAAATCGATGTGAAATAAAATCACAACAACAACAAAAGCAACTCACCTCTTTACAAGTGCTTCTCCATCCTGTTGCTACTTGCTACTTGATCAGCAACTCCCTGCAAGGACAAACACACACCAGTTGTCAGACTTAGCACAAATTTGCAGAATCATGCAAGAATAATGCAGAATGCTAGGAAAACTCTTTAATCTTCCCAAATATCTCCTCAAAATTTCCAAAACTTCTCGCACTTCCTTTTGTAAAATTCACTCATAATAACATCACTAGATCAAAATAAGTTTGAGAGCTTGTAACTCAGTGAATTTTCAGCCGATTTGCACAATTTTAATCTCTAACATTATTTCATAATCTTAGGAACTGGGTTATCTTTCCATGAGCCTGTTCATGTTGTCCTTATTTTCAATATTTTATCAAACGTCAAGCACTTTTTTTACCCTGTAAGAGACACCCTTTTAAAAAAGGAATGAAAATTATGGGCCAATAAATGACATGATTTAGTCAATTAAAGTATCTAAAATTTTCTGCTTGCTTCACTCGCACTTCCATACGTGCGTCACTGCATCATCTTTGTACTGCCTGGCCTGCTATCATGTCCACGCATGGCACGCAACTTCATTAGTTTCTTTGAATCCGACTTAGACCCCCGTTAACTTGATGTATGTATGAGTCTATTTGGTACAGAACATAAAATCAAGTTAATCACATCTCACAAAATTTTCTCGACCAGTACCAAATCATTTTGCAGTAAAGCTGAGAAGAACTATTTCGTATTTTGTACTTGATATGTTGGATTGCTTGTAATTGCATACGAATTCTTCTTTTGATTTCTTAGTAACTTGCTATAATGAGCATGAATTCTTGATCCAAATTTAACAAAACGTCCCGCCTATTTTGTGTTCAATGTAATCATGTTTATAATGCAAAATATAACTGAAATGGGTGTTTCCCTTGTTTTCCGAGCATCTCAAGGGCATGGCCCCCAAAATTTTTCCACGGGCATGCCCCCGGACCCCCATATCTACTTGATGTGCTTGCACTTTGCCCCCCCCCCAACCGGGGACCTGGCTATGCCACTGGTCATTAACTACTTGCTATTTAAAACAATTAAGCATTTTCCTCTGTTTGCCAAAATATGGGTATACTAAAGATGCAGTCAAACAAAAAAGGTACTGATGTGCAGTTCAGGGGTGGTACTGTATCATAGGAAGTAGGGGGACGTGATCACGCCCTTCTCGGATGGGGTCACGTTTTTCAACAGCTCCGAGTAAAATGTGGATTTCATATTTGAATTCGAGCAGAATGGGCCAATTACTGAGTAACTAATGGTTCAATGCAAGGATATTGTATAAAGAGATGTACTGGAGGGTTTTTCTGCCATAAAATTGCGAAATTAATTATGACGAGCACTGTAGATGCTGACGGGCCTAAATCAACACCTGAGAGCCCAACGATTTCAAGGAGCACGCGCCAGCTGAAAGATTTGATTGAGGAGGCTCTCGCACCAATTAGGAAAGATGTTGCGAATCTCCCACATTCAGATTACATCGATGCTGTCATCAAAAAGTTGTCAACTAACTGGAAGAGAGATTCGAAGACCAAAATCGAAAAATAAATGCCTTAGAAGCACGTGTGAATGTCCTCGAGAGTAATCTTGCTGTTCTTGGCACACTAGATGCTAGAATTGGGGAGAACGAACAGTACAGTAGGAGCTTTTGCTTACGTTTCAATGGTATTCCATTGCCAAAAGATGGAAATAAAGAAGACTGCGTGAAGAAAGTTGCTGATATAATGGAAAACATGGATTGTGGAGTCGGAAAAGAAGCCGGACGGACAAGCATGGGAAGCAATCACAACAAGTAATTGCGCGTTCCAAGCCTTTTTCAGAGTGTACAGCAGTCTACAGGAGTCGGAAGAAAGCTGGAGGAGGAGTTCAAGTAAGATTGGATCTAACGAAGAAAAGATTGGGTTTATTAAATGATGCGGTAGAATTGGTTGAAAATTGGGAGTGTGTCGACTTTGTTTTTGCAGACATAAACTGCAACACTGTAGCAAAACTCATGAACGGGAAATTTGTATTTTTCAACTCGATTAGAAAATTAGAGCAGGAATTAGAAGATCTAACGGACAGCATGGATAACGATGGGCAAACATGAAAAGGTTTTTTGACATTTTTTCCCCATTGGTAATCATCTTCAGTCTCAAAGTTCTTGTCGCACAACAATACTCGAGCAGAAATCGAGTGCTAATATTTGATTAATGTATGAACAAACTCACCCTATTTATACGTTCTTTTTTACAAGAAATTTTGATCGGGTCATAGCACTAAATTTACCAAATTCAAAAATGCCCTCACTTTTAGTACCAAACCTTCCTTAATTTTGCTTCCAAATATTTCTCAGTCATAGCACAAGAGTTTTTCTTAAGATTTAAGGCATCTTAGTGCTATTTTCTCTACAAACCAGTTTTTATTGGAAAATGTGTATTAAAATACACTGTTTTGCTGAGCCTGATTAAACGGGTAAAATTGTAACCATTCCCTACCCTTTATTTGCAAGGCAGATATGTGCGACATGGTTTTTTTTAGATACAGCTAAGTCTCCAAGCTTTTTTACTGTTGTTGTTGCACGATTTGTTTCTCTCCGTTGGTGTTTACAAGTATACTAAATGTGACAAACAAAGAATTCAATCTACTGCACGTAAGACTTTTTGTTACAGTGTCAGATCAAGACAGCTCTCTTTTGTTTTATTTCGGCTATAAATTCCAAGAAGAAAACGAAAGGACACTTCTATAAGCTTGGTTTGCGCTGGGTCGTTTGGGCTGTCGGGGTTGTGCGGAGGGCCCTGCGAGACAGAGACTCAGTGATTTAGTCCTTTGTCTCTTGGGTCTTTCTGCGCCGCTCCGGCAGCTCGGGGGACCCAGAGTGGACCAGGCTTTATATTTTGGAACTTGTAAATCTAACATGCATTGTTGTATGTAATTGACCCTACTGCTCAACCATAGCAAAACAGCCCCAAAACTGAATTCTTTGTTATCCAAACTTGTGCTTGGTTGTTTTTTCTAATTCATTCACTTTCTTTGTTTAGATTAAACTTGTATCATGTATGTTTTCCCTTGCTACTGCTAAAATTGAAACTGTTCCCACAGGCACGACCCCACAAGGGAATGGTCAAAGACATCTTTCGCTTTTTTAAATGCTCATAGGAGTCAATGAATGGCGTGCAGGAATAGCAAATCACAAGAGTTGCGTTGTACAAAATGCCCTTTACAAAACTCCGATTGTTGAGATGACCCTCTCTGTCTCATTATGTCTCGCTTATTTGTACCTATTCATCTGGATTTCGGTCATAACAGTGCCCCTCTGTTTGTTCTTTGTATGCTTTTGGTCATGATGTACACCTGTGGATGCTGAGTCCCTTGATTTCATTTTCGTCCTAGCGCATGCAAACGTATTTGTCTTGAAAGTGCTATACGTCATGTTTTTTCGATCAATTGATTTCGCAAAAGCGAGAACAAATACTTTTTTATCTAGCAAGCACTGTCGCAAGAAAGTCTTGAAAACATTGCAAGATGTCATGTTTGCCTTTCTGATTGGCAGTACCCTTGAATACTTTAGCTTTGGGAAGTATTATCCCTTCAATCTCTTACTAATATTATCTGGGGATATTCACACAAATCCAGGGCCTAGTATTAGAAAAGATTTGAATTTTTTTCACTGGAACCTCAATAGCTTATGTGCAAGAGATGGTGTTAAAAAACAGTTGATAGAAGTATATGATGCAATCCATAAATATGATATTATAGCAGTCTCTGAGTCAATGCTGGATAGCACCATTAAGAATGACAATATTTTTATTGCAGGGTTTAACAAAGACATCTATCGAAGTGATCATCCTAGCAACACAAAACTTGGAGGAGTTTGTCTATACTACAGGGACGAATTACCAATCAAGCGTAGGACAGATCTTGAACTATTGCAAGAAATGATAGTCTCTGAGATATCACTGAGCCAAAAAAAGATAATCCTTGCCACTCTTTATCGTAGCCCAAGCCAAGATAGTGAACAATTTGAATCTTTTATCGACAATTTACAATTGTTTTTTACTAATCTCAGGAATGAAAATCCACATTGAATTATATTAATAGGTGACTTTAACTGCAGGTCTTCCCAGTGGTGGGCTGATGATGAAGACACCCCCCAAGGTACTGCACTTGATGAGCTAATGCAAATTAATAACGTATATCAGTTGATAGATGAGCCAACAAATGTTAGAACACAGGGCATGTCTTGTATTGACTTGATCGTAACCGATCAACCTAACGTGTTTGTTGACTATGGCGTCCATCCTTCATTAGACTCACACTGCGAACATCAAATTGCCTTCGCAAAGATCAACGTATCGGTCCCCTCTCCTCCTCCCTACAAAAGAACTATATGGGACTATTCTAAAGCTAACGTGCCTTTAATAAGGAGATGTGTTAATGATATTGATTGGCAAGATTTGCTAAGTGGCCTGAATCCAGGAGACATGGCTGCAAAGTTAACAGAGAATTTATTAGGAATTCTTTCGCTCCATATACCAAACAAAGTTATAAAAATCAATGATAAGGATGCACCGTGGATAACTCCTGAGTTAAGATCCGCCATCAAGCGCAAACACAGGGTGTTCAGAAAATACATCAGAAGAGGGAGAAGTGAAGAGGACTGGAAGATTGTTAAGGAAGTTCAGGCGGAAAATTATTCCAAGAAAATTCTTGATGCGAAAAATAGTTACTATTTGAAGTTGGGGAAAAAATTGTCAGACCCCTGCATAGGAATTAAAGAATACTGGTCTGTGCTTAATAGGATAATTCAAAAGAAAAAATTTTCAAACATACCACCGCTTCTTGAAAATGGACTCTTCGTGACAAACATTGATACCAAGGCAAACATCTTCAATGACTATTTTGTTAAGCAGTGCTGTGCGATTACAACTGGAAGTACACTCCCCAGTTTCTTGCCGAGAAGTGCTCTGCAACTACAGAGTCTTGAGATAGATAAGGAAAAAGTTCTCCGAATCATCCGCGCTCTTGATTCAAAAAAGCGCACAGTTGTGATGACATATCAATCTCAATGATAAAAATGTGCGACACCTCAATTGTTGAGCCATTGTGTTTCATTTTTGAGAAGTGCTTGGAAACAGGAGTCTACCCTTCTCTTTGGAAAAAAGCTAATGTAATACCGGTGCAGAAAAAGAATAGTAGACAAAACAAGGAAAACTATCGTCCTATCTCGCTTCTGCCAATATTTGGCAAAATATTTGAAAAATTGATTTTTAACTCAATGTATGAACATTTCTGTAGCCATGGTCTCATAACATCTAACCAATCAGGATTTCGGCCAAATGATTCTGCTATTAATCAATTGTTGTCCATTACTCAGCACATCTACTGTACTTCTGAAGAAAATCCAAGCAAGGAAACCAGGGCAGTATTTCTCGACTTGTCAAAGGCTTTTGATAGAGTTTGGCATGAGGGATTGATTTACAAACTAGAGTGTAAAGGTATATCTGGGAATCTTCTAACCCTTGTGAGGAACTATCTGAAAGATTGTAAGCAGCGCGTGGTATTAAATGGGAGGAGCTCGGAATGGGCAACGGTGTCTGCAGGTGTACCACAAGGCTCGGTCCTTGGTCCCCTATTCTTTCTTATCTATATCAATGACCTCACCGAAAATGTAGCAAGTGGAGTTAAATTGTTTGCCGATGACACCTCTCTCTTTTCGGTTGTTCAAAACGAAAATGAAACTGCACTGGCATTAAACAATGATCTCAAAAATCTTCGTATCTGGGCATGGCAATGGAAAATGAAATTTAATGCAGACAAAACAGAAGAAGTCGTGTTTTCTTGCAAGCGGAACAAGCCGGCCCATCCGTCTCTTAAGCTTGGTAGCAGTGATATAATTGCAAAAACTGAACATAAGCATCTTGGTGTGATACTTGATTCTAAATTTGATTTCCAAAGCCATGTTAGAGAAGCTATCGTTAAAGCAAGGAGAGGCATTGGCATGATAAGATATCATTCTAGGTATGTTTCCAGAGAGGATCTCAATGTGATATATAAGTTACATGTAAGACCACATCTCGACTACGGTGATATAATCTACCACAGATATGACCCTGAAATGCGTCTGACCTTCAAGCAAAAGCTTGAACAAATGCAGTATCTTGCTGCACTAGCAGTAACTGGAACATGGAGAGGTACAAACAGGCAGAGACTGTTTAATGAGCTAGGTTGGGAAACATTGTATGATAGACGTTGGTATCGTAGACTGTGTCATTTATTCTCCCTCATCAAATACAAATCACCTGAATACTTGTATAGCGACAAATGCAATACAACCTGAGAAATCTCACTAGTTTCGAACAACCAGTAAGCAGAACAGCTCGATCCACTAGTACGTATTTTCATAATGCGATATTCAAATGGAACTTACTCGACGATGAGACAAGAAATTCTAAATCCCTGTTCCTGTTTAAACATAAATTGCTTGAAATTGTTAGACCACAAGGAAACTCAACATACAATATCTGTGACATTTCAGTTGTCAAACTACTGACAAAACTCCACGTGCATTTCAGTGCCCTAAATGAACATCGCTTCAAACATGCTTTGACTGCCTCAGCCCAGTTTGTTTTTGTGGTAAAGACAATGAAAATAACGAGCATTTTCTCCTGCATTGCCCCCTATACGATGTACTTCGTAGAGATCTCTTTGACCAGCTCACTGATGTTCCAGGTCTAGGCGTCACCAGTATCAATAATATGGATGATGATACTCTTTGTCATCGACTCTTGTTTGGAGATCCATCTTTAGGCACTATTGAAAACCGAGTAATACTGGAAGCGACGATATTATTCATCAAAAATTCTGACCGATTCGACTGATACATCAATAACAAACTAGCAGCAGCATTTCCCTGTTAATCTTTGTGTTTGTGCTATTTTCTGTCCTTGTTGGTTTTTTTTTTAGTTTCGCATTGCTGAGGTGGATTACTGGGTTAAACTATGCACTGTAATATTTAACTCTTGCTTTACATTATGAGTCTAAAAGCTCAAATTTCTGTTACCAGTAATCTGCCTTGGCTTTGTTGTTTAGTAGTCTGTTTTTTTACGTACTGTGTATTGGTTTTTGTGGTCTCGTTCTTTGTTTTTTGCATAGAAAATTAACTTGGTTTGTAAGTGCCATCCATAGTGAAGACCCGGTGACTTTATGTCTTTTTTCACTATGGATAGCACGGTGTAATGTAAATTACCGGGTGTCCCTGAAAAAAGGTAACAGATTTGATCATGGCTAGCGCTAAGGATTTAGCTTGAATCGATCGGAAATAATCTTTAAACTATTCCTCGATAGACAACTTGAAGATAGACACCTTGTTTGCTGATATTGGAGCATTGAAAGAAGAAATTTTTATCATGAAAGTCAAGATTTGCCTCCACCCCTAAACCAGAGCTTTTGGGTTTTGGCCTAAGTTGTTGACGCACTTGTTGTGGAATCTCCTGAATCAGAGCGAAGTACAAGCAAGAAGCCTCGTGCTCTGGAAAAATTCTTGATGGAAATCCAAATCGAACTTGAAATCAAATTCACGAATTTTTTTCCCAAAGAGACATCTCCCTTCATTCAAGAAACCTTTGAATTACACCTGCCGAATAAAAGTTATTCATCAGCGAAATAATTCCCTTGGGTGTGAAAAAATCTTCCTTGTTGGAATAAACTGCATTTTCGTTATCATTGGAATTATTATGAAACAAGCAATCGCGTATACCCAAAGGATAGAAATTAACAAGGATAAGATCCTTGAAAGTGCTCACTCGTGCTTAAATTGTTTCTATTCTGTAAATTAATCTTGACTGGAGAAAGATATTCCTTGGTGATTATATTCATTGATAAGTTTGTCAGTCTTTAGTTTTTCATTTCCATTCAAATGTGTACCTCAAAGCACACTGGTCCTTGTTTCGAATTTCTACGCTATGTATGTCCTTGAGGAGATTCCCCTAAACAGTGCATTTGTAGTTTAGGCCAAAACCTAAAAGCTCTGGTTTCAAGATGGAGGCAAATCTGTGCTTTCAAGATAAAAATATCTTCTCTCAATGTTCTAATATCACCAAACAAGGTATCTTTCTTCAAGTAAACTATTAAGGAATAGTTCAAAAATGATTTCCTATTGATTCGAGCTCAATTCTTGACACCAGCCTTGATCAAATCTGTTACCTTTTCTTTGGGACACCCGGTATATATTGTAGTTTTTTTAATCATGATATAACAAAAAAATAGGAAGTAGGCAGATATACAACTGGTTTTAGTAGCTTCCTGCGCCAACAACACTGGCACCTTATCACTTAGGATCACAGTATAGGGTTGTTCCCACTGGTGGATGAAAATTCACCTTTTCTCAAAAATTTACTAACCTGGCGTAAAAAATTTGCCGTCAAAAAGCTGGTAAAAGTTATAAGGTGGACAGCTTGGATAAGAGTAGGCCTAAATTGCTGTTTGCTAGCCAATGCAGGGAGCTTCTCATAGGTAGGTCTATTATGGATTAAACCTGTTTATGCGTAGATTACCTTCCGTTTTGTGTAAAATCTTCGTAAAAACAAAGGCTTGAATGTACTATAAGTTTATGCACCAAGTGAGTCAAAAAAAATGTGGGGCGTTTGACGGACTGTGGCGTTGTATTGAGCCGCTCGATTATCATAGCCTAAATTTTTTCGTGCAGCCAAGAGTCTAACTTAGATCATTTCTGACCAGCACAGCATGAAGTTTATGAGGATTTGCAATCATTTCGCTTTGGTCTAGCCAAGTTAAAGCAACATTGACTTCATTCTCCAAAACCCTGACGAGATTAGGCATGTTTTGGAAAAATATGACAGAGTATTATCATCAGCATAATTATGAAGGGTTGCCTGCTTTATAAAGAGAAAGAGGTCATTTATGAGGAAGTTAAATAAAATTGGAGAAAGTACAGAGCACTGTGGAACTCCTGATACAACATTTTTAAAGGAACTATTTGAATTATTTATCTGGACACACTGTTTTCGACATTTCAAATAGGAATAAATAAGAACTAACGCTTTTTCATCAAAACCTTATGCATGTAATTTTGCTATGATTAGATCATTTGCAATGCAGCAATGCTTTTCCCATGTGTAACAAACATCATCAAAGATATTAGCTACCCAGAAAGGGGTATAGGGGTATCTAATACCTGCTTGAAACTTTCTTCGTCAAATGTATTATTAACCCTGACATGCTTGAACTGTGCTTTTGGGTACATTCTCTTGATATTTAAAGTGCAAAATATTAGTTTGTGATCAGATATCCCAGGCTCAAAAACTCTATGCTTATAAATTCTACTACCATCTTTTATCATTATCAAATCAATCAATGTTTTGGTAGTGTCTGATATACGCGTTGGCTCTTTTATCAGCTATTACACTTAAAGCAGACTTGACAGTGCTGATCATTTGCACAAATATAAATTTCTGCTTCAGGGCACCTTCAAGAGCCTTTGTTAAGAATTCTTGATCCACATGAAAAACTTTAAATTCTTGTAAGTCGGAATAATTAAGGAACTACAGTAATAATTGTTCAAAATTAATTCTTAAAAAATCTTGAGAATTCTTAGGCAGCATGCCATGTTGTTGTGTACAGGGTCTGAATTCAGAATTCAATTTAAGCTTGGAAATTCCTTAGTAATTTGATGGCTTATTTTACCTAAATCTGGTGTAGTGATGCAAACAACCAATCAGCTTGTCATGAACAACCTCATGTAAATCCTCAGAAGACCACCTTTATCTGCGTGAGCGCGCGAGCGCGGCTTGCAGGCACAAATTTCATGTTCCGATTATCTGCAGGCACGTTTTCTGAATTGAATGTTTCGTAAATCTTTATTGCTTTACAATTGCCATCTTGGGTAAATCTTCGTTGTAAAGATTGAAATGTCAAACAAAAACGTGATTCAAAGGTGAATCTTTTAGTGAATCTTTACTACCCAGATGACAGGAATCATTATCTTTTATGGATTAAGTTGCGAATCGCATACATAGCATGTTCTTGACAGTGAGCTGAGAATTTGCCTTAGAGATTTAGTAAGAAAATCACAGTGTATTGTTGCACTTCTCAGCAAAATGATATCGGCAGCCTAGCACTGATAAAGACATTCCTGAGTATTGCTTTAAAACATTATGTTAATGTAGAAATGATCATTCAAAGAACATGTGTGGCTACAGCTGCTTCAAGAATGTCGGTTGAAGCAGTCATTGAATCCAGTATCTAAATTTATGAAAAACGGAGACTCTTTTCAGAGGAAAGAGTAGAGCTCAACATGATGATTTCTGAAAATGGCCCAAAATTTGAACGTGCAAACTGCGTTCCTGAAGCGAGCATGTCAAATTATTGCAGTAGCACGAAGGGTCCTTCTGGTACTGTGTGCAAAGATCACAAATCATACAAAGAGTTCACTGCATAAAAAGTTATCAGTCGTAACATAAACAAACGCACAACCAAAACTGCCATTCATGTCATGACTGTCACTTAATCGTCAGAATACTAGCATCAAAAATGATCAAATAAAGGACAAATTAACATCGTAAAATCATCAATGATGTGGAATTTATGTCGAGCTTGTTTAACTTTCAAAAAATGATAAAGTTTGATGAGAATGATGAAATCACATTTAAACACGGAGTATGAAATAACTGAATGTTTGGAGTACTCATTCCAACATCAAAATATTGAAACTGCATCGATTGCAGACTAGGGCAAAGAAGCTAATAGTGAATGCCAAGTACGAGCACGGATTGACTTGTAAATGGATCACTTTTAAGTCTTTGATCTCCCTTGACCGAGGAGGTATGAAAAAGAATCTTTCATTAACTCTCTGCCGAAAACATTCAGCATAAGTTCTAGGAACGGTCTAAGATTTCAAAGTATAGAACCAGAAATCAGGGAGATCTGTAAATACCCACAGTTAGGTTAGAATATGCTAAGCAAAGTTTCTACTTCTCTGGTGAAAAAAAATCAATCGCTCGTTTCAGAAGAGGCCTCAGAGAGTTTCTTTTGAACCCTTGAAGTGCATGACCAAAACACAGCCCTTTGGTATGTTATCCCTATTTAATTTATGTACATATTATTATCAGACAATGGGATTTTCTAGCCAAAATGTATTGGTAGGCATTCGAGATCTTTGATCCTGTAAGTGAAAAAGGCTGCAAAAGCTAAGGTCGTAAGAATGAAGATTCAAACTCGCATGTACTCGTGGAAGCTACCAGAATCCATCAAAATGCAATTTCTTTTGATGTGATACAAGTCAAAAATTTCAAAATTTTCATGGAAAGATGACTCTCATTAGTCGTAGTCCTTTACTTCCGTTGATAGCAAATTTTCCAAGAATGTGGCTTTTAAAGGGTGTGTTCACGATCTAAAGGGTGTGGTCATGAGATATTTTCCTGGGGGCAAGCCCCTGCACACCTGTTTTTGCTTGCTTCGCTCTCACTACATTTCAGCACCCCCAATATGAATTTCGTTCCGACGGGCCTGAATTAATTTGTTAGTTTTCCACACTCAAAACGAACATTGTGCATAAATGTTTGATAAAATGAAAATCAGAAATCATTTTAAAAAAGGAATTAAATATGGCAGAAGTATTTCTTTGGACAGATAAAATACAATTTTTTCCACCACTTTGAAACCATCACTTTGCTTTACCATTCAGTAGTAGAGAATCTGGTATGGATAATAAGGTTTAATATTTCCAATGACAAATGAAAGGTAGCCTTCCAGCGACTCATGGAAAGCTGTTTATTCTATTGCAGGAAAGAGTCTAGATTGAGCTATTTGTATACACTTTTCATACGATACATTGGATACAGTGGCATCCACTATTCCATAATTATGACTTTTTGCACTTTCCCCGCACAATTAAAGCTTGGAATATGTTATGACATTCAGCGATAGACTCAACAACAAATCTTTTACAAATCCTACTTCGTGTAAGTAAATACTAACAATAAATTTCAAGAATCTAAAAAAATCCATAAAGAGATTACAAACAGATAGGTATGGTTGCAGAGCAGTTTTACTGTGTGTGGAGCTTGTTCTACTTTTCAATTTGATTGCATACATTTTTCATATGAGATATAGAACAATATAATATTTTTGCTATTTGCAAAAATCCTTTTTTCAGCCAGGGTATTGTTCATCCACTGCCTTATTTATTTGTTCTTTTCATGATTCTAGCAAATGAATTCCCTTTATTCTTTATTTCATTCTTGTTTCATTTATATTAACACAAACCTTCAGTGTTGAAATTGTAGATTTGGCTGTAGAATTAGAAGTATCAATGTATGCAGGTAGAGAATTCTACAAAAGATTCAAATTTATTGTTCTATTCAGACCTTGGTGGTGCTCTTTGTGGCAAATACATTGTTTAATGATGGACATGCTTCAAATCCATTATTTCAATTTTACCTGACTGAAATCAGCCACTTCATTCTGAAATAATGATTGATTTTCTCGAGAGAGCACCTTCAAGAAACCTTGAAAATTTGCCTAAAATTATGAGCCAATTTCTCCTACCTCTTGGGAGGATGAATTTGCATGAAATAATATCAGGTATGTAGGAAGCATCTCAAACTTGGGCACTTTTTTCCTTGAAAACTTGAAAACGGGGCCATTTTCTGAAAAAAGGGCACTTCTTTGCTTACTGCAAAATCTTGGGGATACATGCCCCCAGTGCCCCCCCCCCCGCTTCCTACCTCTATGAATAATGTTGCTGCGTTCCAAGGGATGACACATTAGTCATCCTAAAGGGGGGAAATGTACTATGCTAGTCATTGTAACACCAAAAATGTGGTGTGATTTGGGCCTGTTTACAAAGGCTTCTGTAAGCGGCTTGCTTGGCAAATTCCTTGAAATTTAAAAACAGAAAATAGCCAATCTTAATTATGTAAGTTTATAATCTATTTTACCATGCTCATTAGTGCCAATTGCCTTGCAATCCAGGGAGTGCTGCTCTTAAAAAACAAGATTTTTCCTATTCAGCTGGTATTATATTTCCACCATTTGCAAAATGTTATAAGCAATCTTTCATTGAGATTTCTAGCATTAGAAACCAAAGCATTCCTCATCAGAAATGTTGTGAGCAGTATTAATCTCTAAAGCTCACATAGTAGCTGTTCATACATTGCAATAACATGCGAGATTTGAAGTATTTAAGTTCACGGCTGTGTTCTGCTTGTTTGCTTTTTGGCTTATGGACGGAACTATGAATCCATCGTTGAACCTAGATAACTGAATGTCTCAAGGGCGCACAAAAAATTTTTGAGCAGTTGTTCGAAATATGCGTCATTCTACTCATCCCAACTGAATTTGACTTTCTCAAAAATTCTATGAGGGGAATGCCAAATTAGCCCACCGCCCCTCCCCCTCAGAACTTCAAATTGACCAGAAGAAAGTAAATTGGCTCTCTCTCTCCCTCTCTTAAATATGAATTAATGTGAAAAGTCAATATTGGGGTTGTACTTGAATTATTGTATGTACATTTGATGACTTCAACATTTTCTCGTTTTTGGCCAAAAACAGTAGTCTTAGAAGTTTGACTGTAAAATCTCATTGGAGAGAAATCTTTCTGTGCTTCTGCTAAGTTTAATTGAGAATGATGATAATGCAATGATGATGACAATGACGATAATGATGATGTATCTAAAGATACAACTTCATTAAATATACAAATACAGATACAGATACAAATATATATGTATGGAATCTCGGTGACCTCAAGCTTTAGGAAAAAATAAATAAAGTGTCTTTCTTGTCTCCTTGACTGATGTTTTGACTGAAATTTCATCAATTTATCTTTAATTTGAAGTTTTAAAGGGTTTGACCATAAAACCACTCTCTGAGAAAATTGACATATTTCCGGAAATAAACAAACTATTTGAAAGAAATGGACCAAAGAAGCTATATAGATAGTTAAGAAAGTCACAAAAATTGTTAGCCCAAAACAGTTATCTTTGAATAAAAAGCAATTTCAAGTTCTCAATAACAAAGTTTGATCAATTGTTTTTCAATTCAAAACTAAAATATCAATCTTTTGATCGCATACTATTTGAATTAAGGGTTCTGACACTTGCAGACCTAATAGAGTTATCAATAGAGTTGTTTCACTGTTTGTTTTGTTGATAATTGGTAGTTTAGCCTGAAAAACTCCTTTGTTCAAGAGAACTATTGTGATAAGAACTCCCTTGCTTAACATTTGCCAAGACGGAAAGACATCTCAGTATCCCATAGTTACAGTTTCACCCTCGGAGGGGGAGGGGTACATCACTATAGGGTAAAAGGTAGATTTGCGCCAGTTTTGGATAGTTTCTGGCCTTAAAATTCTGGTGTTGGGATATGCTCTTACTAAAAAATTTCTGTGATTGGGGTATACTTTCACTAAGAATTTCTGGAATTGGGGTTTACTGTTATACTCAAAATTCTGGTTATGGGTGCTGAACAAAAGTGCAACTGGATAATCCTTTGAGCATAACGTGGTCAGTTTCAGGTGAACAGATTTCAATTATTTTTTGTATTAAAAAACGTGCTCAGATCAGAACTTCGTTCCAATGGCCACTTAAGACAAAATTGTCGCTCCCAGCCCTTGATCCCTTATCCCTTTGATGTTGAATTGTTTTTGTTACTTCTTCAAAATTCTGGGATGGGGTATATCTGACATGGGTTGTAGCAGAAATCTTTGCGGCGCACACCCCCGTATGAATTTGTAGTGAAGTACCTCCCCCAAGTAGCTCTATAGAAAGATAGGAATCAAATGTTTTAGCCGTCTTTTCCTCATGGCCCATGGCCGGAAACCTTCAAATCCTCATTTTCACGGACCAACCAGATGGCGAATAAGCGAGGAGGACAGAAGAAATGTGTGAAAATTTTTCTCAACTTTACCTACCCTCATAAAACACAACCAGGACAAGAAACTGCTGGAAATTTCCGGAATTTTTTTGAAGGAATCTACTCGCTAGATGTTTGGGTATCCAGATTTGGATGCCGGTTTAAATATCTCATGGTTTTCTTGGAGTTATGGCGTTTCCAAAACCGATGAGGCACTCAACCTTAAACAATAGAAATTCTGGGTTAGAGACAATGGCAATAACAATAGTGATTGCTTTAAGAACGATCCCAGAACAGCAAATATTTACGTTTTCAATTGTTCTTGCTATTGTCCTTACACCGCAGTTTCTTTGGTTCAAGATTCAATGCCCATTCGATTTCAATGTGAACTGAAGAAATTCGCTTCGGTTAGTTCACACATTTCAAGTCATAGGGCAATACTCTTGAGAAATTTCTGTATTATACTACTCTTTGCATTCATGGCATAAGTTTTCATGGTTCGAAATTAGTAATGAAATTGAAAGGAGGTTTTCTCAAGAGGTTTTATCACCTGACTTGAAGTGGCGTAAACAAGACTTGGCAAGCCTCGGCCGATGTTGCCTATCATAAAACGCTATATCTCCACCAAACCGTAAGGTATTTCAGCCGGCATTCAAATCTGGATTCCCAAACATCTGGTGAGTAGATATTTCAAAAAAATTCGGGAAATTTCCAGCAGTTTTTTGTCCTGGTTGCGTTTTATGATGGTAGGTAAAGTTGAGGGAAATTTTCACGCATTTCTTCTGTCTTCGTCGCTGATTCGCCATCTGATTGGTCCGTGAAAATGAGGCTTTGAAGGTTTCCGGCCATGGGCCACGAGCAAAAATCAGCTAAAACATTTGATTCCTATCTTTTCTATAGAGGGATCCTTCAATGAAAGCATAAAGCAATTGTAGTTTGGAGCCTGATGATCTGGACAATGGAAGACACTCAACCATCTATTATCCTATTTTTGAATCAGAGGTCATATATATATTTGTCATTTTCCCTAAATTCATATCAATAAGTGTTATTTCTTAGAAAAGTAAAAAGTCCCAATTACTTTCATCTTTCTTCAAAATTACAATCATGTCATATTTGACGAGCTTTGATGTAGCCTAAGCCTAAACTTTACGTTCCAAAGCTCTGGCCACAACCAAGCAAGGACATTCCCATCGAGAGAAGTTAGCCAGCTTGTTTTGTTGATCATGCGTATGAACATTTGCATTAGACAATGAAAGCTATTTTTGGTTTGAATTTATACTCCTTCGGAACTCTGGGGGTCTAGGAGGGAGGAAATAGGATTTTTTGAAGTACCTTGAAGCTTGCCTCGCAGCTCATGGGCAATATTTAGTAAACATGTGAGCAAGCTCTGCCTGTTATGCTGTGTGTGCTTTAGGGGAATTTAGCTAATGTTTCAGCTATATTTGCCTGCCCTACTATGCATGCTGTAGAGAAACTTAGCGAACATGTTAGCTAGGTTGGCTTGCCTTACTTGTGTGTGTGGGCGAGAAAATAGAGAGTTTACGAAACCAAGACCGCAACGGCAACTGCAACGCTATGTTGCTTTTGTTTCAGAACTTCAGATTCAAAAGATTTCTTGTTTTTCATTCGAATTTGCTTCCCTTAGAGACTCTGAAGCTGTCCTTTTTAATTTCACAACTTGGAAACTCCAATTCTGGCGTTCTGTATTGCAGATCTAGGCCTCTGAAGTAAAACCCTGCCTTTCTGAATACTTGTCTTCAAAGAATAAAATATGGTTTTCAGGTATCTCTGAGATATAGGAGGCCTCAATTTGGCCTTTAGGACGATAAATTAAAGGTAGCATACAGAAACAATATTTTCTTTGCAGAATATTAGATGACCTTCTGGCTTGCGTTGCCGTCCTGGTTTCGTAAACTGTCTAATTAGCGATCACGTTAGCTAACTTTGTATGGCCTTTGTATGTTCTGACTGACACGTTGCAGGAAAGATTAGCGAACGTGTTACCTAACAATGCCTGCCCAACAATGAGTACGGTACGGAAGATTGGCTATCATTTCTGACTCTTGTAAATGAGAGTCAAAGTTAGCTAGTTTAGCCAAAGCGGTTTCTCCGCATCTGGACAATAAGAAATATTGAATTTGCTTTTTCAATCGATCTTGTTCAAAAGGAGATATGATAATTCGCGAGTTGTCAGTTGCGAGTTGTCAGTTACGAGTTGGTTTTACTTTTATTTTGCGAGTTGCGAGTTGCGAGTTGGTTTCCATCATGTCAATTCAGTCTATTCCTTTGTTCCAATTTTAGATTCTAACCAAAATTTCTTACGAGTTTCTTTTATGAATTTCTGCTTGTCTTGAAGGGAAAGGGTTGTATTTTGGGGCTAAGATTTTAGACCTGGATTTGCTACAGTCACACTCAAGGAATGAGGTAGTAACCTCTGAGGTAAAATCTTAGTCCCAAAATGCAACCCTTTTCCCTTCAAGTTAAGTAGAAATTCATCAAAGAAAATCATAAGAAATCTTGGTTAGAATCTAAAATTGGAACAAAGGTTTTGGTATTGGTGCTTGCTATCATTTGGTCACCGACTATAAATAAGATTTCATGCAAAATATGACTAGGAGCAGAACGGGACTGAGGTGCACCCTTCAGGAAACCTTTTACTTTGATACGTTACGTATGTCTTCTTTGTACCTTTGGAGAGAATTTGGAGATCTCAGATCAGAAATGGGGTTTTTTCCACTTGTATGGGGTATGCTAAGTGTTTGGGGGGGGCTTAGCATGGATCTTGCCTGAACAGGAAATGCCCAAAGTGAGTCTAAAATGCAGTAAAGTTTGCTTGATTAGGTTCTTCTTAAGTACCTTGAAGGCCCCTTGAACAGACAAAAGTATTATGGACATTTCTTCGTTTAGAGAAGTAAAAATTCATTTAAGAAACTCATAACAAACTTTGGCTAGAATCTAAAATTAGAACAAAAGTAACAGAATGAATTGATATGATGGAAAACCAACTCGTAACTCGCAACTTGCAAAATATGAGTAAAAACCAACTCGCAACTGACAACTCGCAACTGACAACTCGCAGAACATAATCCCTCGTTCAAAAGATACATGCAGCAAGCTGGCGCAAGCGGTGCAAAATTCTTAATGGTAATGAATAATAAAGAATAAAAGTCAACCAATGTTCCATACCTTTTGCCTCTGGCTCAGCAAAATTTGAGGTGCCAGGGCCAAGGTTTGTTGTGATCAATGAAAGCATCGTGCTGATTGCATTCTCCCCACACAGTTGGTTTGATCTTCTGGAGGCAAAGTGCTCAGGAGAAACTGCGCAAAATCATCCCGTGTAGACGTCTGAAAGCCAAACTCTTCTTTCTTTGCAATCCATAGTTGGTAGGTAGAGCGCTTTATGTTAAAAATTCAGCAGACTTTTGGCTTCTAAAACAGTTTAATGGTGTCACATCTTTTCAGCTCTTTAACGAAGCGACGAAAGAACGAACAACAAAAACAGGAAGACTTTTCTGGTAAACACGTCGTGCTGCATACAACAACAACAGCGTTCAATCGTCCAATCATAGGTCATTAAAAAGTTTCTATTGTCTCTTCGTACGGGGGGTAACACAAAAGTTGCGATGATCTTTGATGATTAAATCAAACATATCTCTGAAGTCCAAAACATGGTGCTACATTGAACCAAACAACGCGATGAACTCCTAATGAATTTCTAAATTTCTCAAAAGTAACTTTTGGCAGTCCCTTAGTCATTATATCCTGCCACCATGTCTTGAGTAGGACAATAACACCTATTTCTTTCGATGGATAAGCGTAAGAGAAGAATAATATAGGGGGCGGCCCTACACAAAGCCTATTGTTTGCCGGCATTTTTGCCCGACTTTGGGCAAAAATTTGCCCTAAGTTGTGGGGCTACCGCCCCCGGCCCCCAGCAAGACTCAACGACACATATTCAGCTTCAGTAGTAGATTTCGCTACCGTAGCTTGTTTCTTACTGCGCCAACTTACGGTAGAGCTCCCAATTTGAAAAACATAACCAGATGTTGAACATTGTGAATCGACATCACCTGCCCAATCTGCATCAGCAAAACCAACAATTTCATCATTCTCACAATCAGAGAATCTCTCAAGTCCATAATTCAATGTTCCTTTCAAGTATCGCAATATTCGCTTAACACCTATCTAATAATCTTTGCTTGGATTTGACATGTAACGAGATAAAGTTCCAACTGCTGCTGCAATATCAGGTCTCGTAGCAGTTGATGCATACGTTAGACATCCCATTGCTTGTTGATACGTCTGGGTATCAAAGGACTCTTCATCATCTGATACCTTTTGAAAATATTTACCCGGTTCCATAGGAGTTGAGACAGGCTTGCAATCTTCCATCCCAAAACGTTGCGGGAACGTTGCAGAAGATTTTCAAAACATTTTGGTTGACTTGTAAACAAAGTCTTTGCTTTCCTATCTCGCTCAATTGACATTCCAAGAACATGATGTGCCTCTCCTTTATCAACTATCTCAAATCTGCGACACAATGATTCCTTCTCTGCATTGAGCATAGAAATATCATTCGATACTGGAATGATATCATTAACATAAACAGCAAGTATAACGAAACTGATATGTCCATCTGGCCTCTTGATTCGCTTGATGTAAATACAGCCATCAGCATTGCTCTTACGATAACCACTCCATTTCAAATGCTGATCGAGAGTAGAATTCCAACAACGAGCTGATTGTTTGAGCCCAAAAATACTCTTGTTTAGCTTGCAAACATAATTTGGTTTATCTGCATCAACATACCCCTCTGGTTGTGTCATGAAAATCTCAGAGTCTATTGATCCATTGAGAAAAGCGGTTTTCACATCCATCTGATGTACTTCAAGATCATGCACATTTGCTAATGCAAGTAATGATCTTATAGCAGAATATCTTGCAGCAGGTGAGAGAACTTCATCATAATCCATTCCGTTTGTCTGCGAGTAACGTTGAGCGACAACTCTTGCTTTAAAACCATCTAGTGAGCCATCTGAATTACGCTTGACTTTAAAAATCCAGCGTGAACCAACGATGTTCTTTCCTTCAGGTGGTGGTACTTCAAGTCTCGTTCTTCAATAAAGAAGAATATTCAGAATCCATAGCTTCCTTCCATTGATCAGAGTGTTAGCCATTCAATGCTTCACTAGGAGACTTTGGTTCATCAGATTCTGATGTTGTCATAAAACAATGTTCAACATAATTTGAAATCTCTTCAATCAAACTTCTTGGAGGCTTTCGCTCTCTCTTTATTCCTACATTTCTGAATTGCTGCATGAATGTCTCTTCATACGTTGCCTTCACAGGATTATCTTCATTTCTTTCTCCAACTGGCTTGATATCATCCCCTTGAGCTTCAGGCAAGTTTTCGATATCAATAGGATGTTCTATTATGCTTTCAATATCAACACCTTCTTCTAGAAAAACGATCTTTAAAACATCATCTGATTTACCTTCTGAATCAGGATAATAGAACTTATCTTCATAGAATAAGATATTTCTGCTTCGAAAAAACTTTTTCTTCTTTAGATCATATAATTTACATCCTTTTGTACCTTCAGGATAACCAATAAAGATTCCTTTGCTCGATTTTGGATCCAACTTTCGACGTTGACCATCTGGAACATGCATGTAACAAACAAATCCAAACACTCGTAGATTAAAAATGTCAGGTTTTCTTCCAAACCAACATTCAAAAGGAGTTTTATCCTTCAATGCTACAGTAGGACTTCGATTATGCAAATAAACTGCTGTGTTAACTGCTTCTGCCCAAAACTGTAACGGTAACTTTGCATGATGAATCATTGATCTTGTTGCTTCAATGATTTTACGATTCAATCTTTACGAAATTCCATTTTGTAAATAAACTGCTAAATAAACTGCTGTGTTAACTGCTTCTGCCCAAAACTGTAACGGTAACTTTGCATGATGAATCATTGATCTTGTTGCTTCAATGATTTTACGATTCAATCTTTACGAAATTCCATTTTGTAAATAAACTGCTAAATAAACTGCTGTGTTAACTGCTTCTGCCCAAAACTGTAACGGTAACTTTGCATGATGAATCATTGATCTTGTTGCTTCAATGATTTTACGATTCAATCTTTACGAAATTCCATTTTGTAAATAAACTGCTAAATAAACTGCTGTGTTAACTGCTTCTGCCCAAAACTGTAATGGTAACTTTGCATGATGAATCATTGATCTTGTTGCTTCAATGATTTTACGATTCAATCTTTACGAAATTCCATTTTGTAAATAAACTGCTAAATAAACTGCTGTGTTAACTGCTTCTGCCCAAAACTGTAATGGTAACTTTGCATGATGAATCATTGATCTTGTTGCTTCAATGATTGTACGATTCAATCTTTCCGAAATTCCATTTTGTAAATAAACTGCTAAATAAACTGCTGTGTTAACTGCTTCTGCCCAAAACTGTAATGGTAACTTTGCATGATGAATCATTGATCTTGTTGCTTCAATGATTTTACGATTCAATCTTTACGAAATTCCATTTTGTAAATAAACTGCTAAATAAACTGCTGTGTTAACTGCTTCTGCCCAAAACTGTAACGGTAACTTTGCATGATGAATCATTGATCTTGTTGCTTCAATGATTTTACGATTCAATCTTTACGAAATTCCATTTTGTAAATAAACTGCTAAATAAACTGCTGTGTTAACTGCTTCTGCCCAAAACTGTAACGGTAACTTTGCATAATGAATCATTGATCTTGTTGCTTCAATGATTGTACGATTCAATCTTTACGAAATTCCATTTTGTAAATAAACTGCTAAATAAACTGCTGTGTTAACTGCTTCTGCCCAAAACTGTAACGGTAACTTTGCATGATGAATCATTGATCTTGTTGCTTCAATGATTTTACGATTCAATCTTTACGAAATTCCATTTTGTAAATAAACTGCTAAATAAACTGCTGTGTTAACTGCTTCTGCCCAAAACTGTAACGGTAACTTTGCATGATGAATCATTGATCTTGTTGCTTCAATGATTTTACGATTCAATCTTTACGAAATTCCATTTTGTAAATAAACTGCTAAATAAACTGCTGTGTTAACTGCTTCTGCCCAAAACTGTAACGGTAACTTTGCATAATGAATCATTGATCTTGTTGCTTCAATAATTTTACGATTCAATCTTTACGAAATTCCATTTTGTAAATAAACTGCTAAATAAACTGCTGTGTTAACTGCTTCTGCCCAAAACTGTAATGGTAACTTTGCATGATGAATCATTGATCTTGTTGCTTCAATGATTTTACGATTCAATCTTTACGAAATTCCATTTTGTAAATAAACTGCTAAATAAACTGCTGTGTTAACTGCTTCTGCCCAAAACTGTAACGGTAACTTTGCATGATGAATCATTGATCTTGTTGCTTCAATGATTTTACGATTCAATCTTTACGAAATTCCATTTTGTAAATAAACTGCTAAATAAACTGCTGTGTTAACTGCTTCTGCCCAAAACTGTAACGGTAACTTTGCATAATGAATCATTGATCTTGTTGCTTCAATGATTTTACGATTCAATCTTTACGAAATTCCATTTTGTTGAGGACTGTAAAGATTCGTAAACTGATGAGAAATCCCTTTCTTTGCACAATACTCAGCAAATTTCTTTCACGTGTATCCCAAGGAAGCATCCAAGATTATGTGATGATTTCTCACATCTAGTGTCTCAACGTTTTCGTGCGAATGAAAGTCTCTGCTGAAGTCTCACTTCGATGGAATAGATGTCTGATAAGTTTTAAACGTTATGTTCACTTCTAACGATTATTGAATACTTGTAAAAACACTTTTACTTCAATTTAACTAGTGTATGAAGTAGATGTTTTTAAGCATCCGAGATTCTTTGATAAATTCTCACATCTAGCGACTGGACATTTTTTACCTACTGCAGAGCTCTGTTGAAGCGTCACGTGGATGGAATAGATGTTTGAAATGATTTAAATGTTCTCTTCATGTCACATTTATTATATGGTTGTCAACAAAGATTTCTCTCAGTTTATCTAGTGTGTGAAGTAGATGTTTTTAAGCATCTCAGATTCTGTGATGATTTATCACATCTAGTGACTACACGTTTTCTTGCGACTGCAAATCTCCGTTGAAGCATCACGTGGATGGAATAGATGTTTGAAATGATTTAAATTTTCTCTTCAACTGTCACATTTATCAAATGGTTGTCAACAAAGATTTCTTTCAGTTTATCTAGTGTGTGAAGTAGATGTCTTTAAGCATCTCAGATTCTGTGATGATTTCTCACATCTAGTGACTACACGTTTTGTTGCGAGTGCAAAGCTCTGTTGAAGTGTCACGTTGATAGAATAGATGTTTGAAATGATTCAAATGTCACATTTAATATATAACTGTCAATACACTTTTACTTCAGTCTAACCAGTGTGTGAACTAGATGTTTTTGAGCATCCAAGATTCTGTGATGATTTCTCACATCCAGTGACAAGACATTTTCTTGCGACTGCAAATCTCCGTTGAAACATCACGTGGATGGAATAGATGTTTGAAATGATTTAAATGTTCTCTTCAACTGTCACATTTATTATATGGTTGTCAACAAAGATTTCTATCAGTTTACCTAGTGTGTGAAGTAGATGTTTTCAAGCATCTAAGATTTTTTGATGATTTCACACATCTAGTGACTAAACGTTTTCTTGCGACCAGGACCTTCGAGAAGGGGGGGTAGAGGGGGTAAAAGGTCCAGGGCCCGGGCCTCGAAGGGGCCCGTAAATATTTTTTGTCATGAAAGTTAATATTGCTATATATATTCAATGCATTCTTATTATAGTATACATGATACAAACCAAGCCAAACCGTCATATTGATATTTCAATATCATAGAAACTGGTTGTTTACCAGAGAATCAGTCGTTGATGTCGTAGGATCGTTGAGTTACCGTTCAAATTTAATCTTTTTGGTCTCTAAAGTAAGTCGTTGCAAAAACCTGGTGTGAACTTGGCTCTACTAATGTAAAACAATGTCCGCTCGATTCATAAAGTAATTTTTTATAACTTTACAGGGAATATTTACGCAATTTTTGAGGAAACTAATCGTAAAAAGGGCGTTTCCCTCATTTTCCGAGTGTCTAAAGGGCGTGGTAACTGAAAATTTTCTTGGGGGCTACGTCCCCAAACACCCCATAATGCCTATCCTCATATATTACTCCAGGGCCACAGCTGGCTCTCAACGGCATTGCTTGCGACTGCAAAGCTCTGTTGAAGTGTCACGTTGATGGAATAGATGTTTGAAATGATTCAAATGTCCTCTTGAATGGTCGCATTTAATATATAACTGTCAATAAGCTTTTACATCAGTCTAACCAGTGTGTGAACTAGATGTTTTTGAGCATCCCAGATTCTGTGATGATTTCTCACATCTAATGACAAGACATTTTCTTGCGACTGCAAATCTCCGTTGAAACATCACGTGGATGGAATAGATGTTTGAAATGATTTAAATGCTCTCTTCAACTGTCACATTTATCAAATGGTTGTCAACTGAGATTTCTTTCAGTTTATCTAGTGTGTGAAGTAGATGCTTTTAAGTGTCCCAGATTCTGTGATGATTTCTCACATCTAGTGACGACACGTTTTCTTGCGACTGCAAAGCTCTGTTGAAGTGTCACGTTGATGGAATAGATGTTTGAAATGATTCAAATGTCCTCTTGAATGGTCACATTTAATATATAACTGTCAATATGCTTTTATATCAGTCTAACCAGTGTGTGAACTAGATGTTTTTGAGCATCCCAGATTCTGTGATGATTTCTCACATCTAGTGACAAGACATTTTCTTGCGACTGCAAATCTCCGTTAAAACATCACGTGGATGGAATAGATGTTTGAAATGATTTAAATGTTCTCTTCAACTGTCACATTTATCAAATGGTTGTCAACTAAGATTTCTTTCAGTTTATCTAGTGTGTGAAGTAGATGCTTTTAAGTGTCCCAGATTCTGTGATGATTTCTCACATCTAATGACTACACGTTTTCTTGCGACTGCAAAGCTCTGTTGAAGTGTCATGTTGATGGAATAGATGTTTGAAATGATTCAAATGTCCTCTTGAATGGTCACATTTAATATATAACTGTCGATACACTTTTACTTCAGTCTAACCAGTGTGTGAACTAGATGTTTTTGGGCATCCAAGATTCTGTGATGATTTCTCACATCTAGTGATCAGACATTTTCTTGCGACTGCAAATCTCCGTTGAAGCATCAAGTGGATGGAATAGATGTTTGAAATGATTTAAATGTTCTCTTCAACTGTCACATTCATCAAATGGTTGTCAACAAAGATTTCTTTCAGTTTATCTAGTGTGTGAAGTAGATGTTTTTAAGCATCTCAGATTCTGTGATGATTTCTCACATCTAGTGACTAAACGTTTTCTTGCGACTGCAAAGCTCTGTTGAAGTGTCACGTTGATGGAATAGATGTTTGAAATGATTCAAAGGTCCTCTTGAATGGTCACATTTAATATATAACTGTCAATACATTTTTACTTCAGTCTAACCAGTGTGTGAACTAGATGTTTTTGAGCATCCCAGATTCTGTGATGATTTGTCACATCTAGTGACTACACGTTTTCTTGCGACTGCAAATCTCCATTGAAGCATCACGTGGATGGAATAGATGTTTGAAATGATTTGAATGTTCTCTTCAACTGTTACATTTATCAAATGGTTGTCAACAAATATTTCCTTCAGTTTATCTAGTGTGTGAAGTAGATGTTTTTAAGCATCTCAGATTCTGTGATGATTTCACACATCTAGTGACTACACGTTTTCTTGCGGCCAGGACCGTCGAGAAGGGGGGTAGAGGGGGTAAAAGGTCCAGGGCCCGGGCCTCTAAGAGGGCCGTAAATGTTTTGTGTCATGAAGGTTAATGTTGCTATATATATTCAGTGCATTTTTAAGATAGTATACATGATACAAACCAAACCAAACCGTCGTATTCAAATTTTGATATCATAGAAACTTGTTGTTTACCAGAGAATCAGTCGTTGATGTCGTAGGATCGTTGAGTTACCGCTCAAATTTAATCTTTTTGGTCTCTAAAGTAAGTCGTTTGTTCCCTCTGGGACCTCTAGTGAGTGCAAAAACCTGGTGTGAACTTGGCTATACTAACGTATTACACTGTCCGCTTGATTCATAAAGTTATTTTTTAAAACTTTTCAGGTAATATTTACGCAATTTTTGAGGAAACTAATCGTAAAAAGGGCGTTTCCCTCATTTTCCGAGTTTCTAAAGGGCGTGGTCACTGAATATTTTCTTGGGGGCTTCGCCCCTAAACCCCCCATGATCCCTATCCTCATACATTACTCCAGGGCACGAGCTGGCTCTCAACGGCATTGCTTGCGACTGCAAAGCTCTGTTTAAGTGTCACGTTGATGGAATTGATGTTTGAAATGATTCAAATGTCCTCTTGAATGGTCACATTTAATATATAACTGTCAATACACTTTTACTTCAGTCTAACCAGTGTGTGAACTAGATGGTTTTGGGCATCCAAGATTCTGTGATGATTTCTCACATCTAGTGACAAGACATTTTCTTGCGACTGCAAATCTCCGCTGAAGCATCACGTGGATGGAATAGATGTTTGAAATGATTTAAATGTTCTCTTCAACTGTTAAATTTATTATATGGTTGTCAACTAAGTTTTCTTTCAGTTTATCTAGTGTGTGAAGTAGATGTTTTTAAGCATGTCAGATTCTGTGATGATTTCTCACATCTAGTGACTACACGTTTTCTTGTGACTGCAAAGATCTGTTGAACTGTCACGTTGATGGAATAGATGTTTGAAATGATTTAAATGTTCTCTTCAAGTGTCACATTTATTATATGGTTGTCAACTAAGATTTCTTTCAGTTTATCTAGTGTGTGAAGTAGATGTTTTTAAGCATGTCAGATTCTGTGATGATTTCTCACATCTAGTGACTACACGTTTTCTTGCGACTGCAAAGCTCTGTTGAAGTGTCACGTTGATTGAATAGATGTTTGAAATGATTCAAATAGCCTCTTCAATGGTCACATTTAATACATAACTGTCAATACACTTTTACTTCAGTATAACCATTGTGTGAACTAGATGTTTTTGAGCATCCCAGATTCTGTGATGATTTCTCACATCTGGTGACAATACATTTTCTTGCGACTGCAAATCTCCGTTGAAGAATCACGTGGACGGAATAGATGTTTAAAATGATTTAAATGTCCTCTTCAACTGTTACATTTATTATATGGTTGTCAGCAAAGATTTCTTTCAGTTTATCTAGTGTGTGAAGTAGATGTTTTTAAGCATCTCAGATTCTGTGATGATTTCTAACATCTAGTGTCTAAACGTTTTCTTGCTACTTCAGGGCTCTGTTGAAGTCTCATGTCGATGCAATACATGTTGGAATTGATCTAAACGTTCTCATCAATTGTCAAATTTATCATAAAGTTAACAATCCTTTTTTCTTAAAGCTTCACAAGTGTGCGGAGTAGATGTTTTTAAGCATCCCAGATTCTGTGATGATTTCTCAGATCTAGTTACAAGACATTTTCTTTCCACTGCAAATCTCTGTTGAAGCATCACGTGGATGGAACAGATGTATGAAATGATTAAAAGTTTTTTTTTCAACTGTCACATTTATCATATAATTGTCAACAAAGATTTCTTTCAGTTTATCGAGTGTGTGAAGTAGATGTTTTTAAGCATCTCAGATTCTGTGATGATTTCTCACATCTAGTGACTACACGTTTTCTTGCTACTGCAAAGCTCTGTTGAAGTGTCACCTTGATGGAATAGATGTTTGAAATTATTTAAATGTTCTCTTCAAGTGTCACATTTATTATATGGTTGTCAGCAAAGATTTCTTTCAGTTTATCGAGTGTGTGAAGTAGATGTTTTTAAGCATCTCAGATTCTGTGATGATTTCTCACATCTAGTGACTACACGTTTTCTTGCGACTGCAAAGCTCTGTTGAAGTGTCACGTTGATTGAATAGATGTTTGAAATGATTCAAATGGCCTCTTCAATGGTCACATTTAATACATAACTGTCAATACACTTTTACTTCAGTCTAACCATTGTGTGAACTAGATGTTTTTGAGCATCCCAGATTCTGTGATGATTTCTCACATCTAGTGACAATACATTTACTTGCGACTACAAATCTCCGTTGAAGAATCACGTTGATGGAATAGATGTTTGAAATGATTTAAATGTTCTCTTCAAGTGTCACATTTATTATATGGTTGTCAGCAAATATTTCTTTCAGTTTATCGAGTGTGTGAAGTAGATGTTTTTAAGCATCTCAGATTCTGTGATGATTTCTCACATCTAGTGACTACACGTTTTCTTGCGACTGCAAAGCTCTGTTGAAGTGTCACGTTGATTGAATAGATGTTTGAAATGATTCAAATGGCCTCTTCATCTGTCACATATATTATATTGTTGTCAACAAAGATCTCTCTCAGTTGATCTAGTGTGTGAAGTAGATGTTTTAAGCATCTAAGATTCTGTGATGATTTCTCACATCTAGTGACAAGACAATTTCTTGCGGCTGCAAATCTCCGTTGAAGCATCACGTGGATGGAATAGATGTTTGAAATGATTTAAATGATCTCTTCAACTGTCACATTTATTATATGGCTGTCAACGAAGATTTCTTTCAGTTTATCTAGTGTGTGAAGTAGACGTTTTTGAGCATCCCAGATTCTGTGATGATTTCTCAGATCTAGTGACAATACATTTTCTTGCGACTACAAATCTCCGTTGAAGAATCACGTTGATGGAATAGATGTTTGAAATGATTTAAATGTTCTCTTCAAGTGTCACATTTATTATATGGTTGTCAGCAAATATTTCTTTCAGTTTATCTAGTGTGTGAAGTAGATGTTTTTAAGCATCCCAGATTCTTTGGTGATTTTTCAGATCAAGTGACAAGACATTTTCTCTCGACTGCAAATCTCTGTTGAAGCTTCACGTGGATAGAATAGATGTTTGAAATGATTTAAATGTTTTCTTCATCTGTCACATATATTATATTGTTGTCAAAAAAGATCTCTCTCAGTTGATCTAGTGTGTGAAGTAGATGTTTTAAGCATCTAAGATTCTGTGATGATTTCTCACATCTAGTGACAAGACAATTTCTTGCGGCTGCAAATCTCCGTTGAAGCATCACGTGGATGGAATAGATGTTTGAAATGATTTAAATGATCTCTTCAACTGTCACATTTATTATATGGCTGTCAACGAAGATTTCTTTCAGTTTATCTAGTGTGTGAAGTAGACGTTTTTAAGCATCTCAGATTCTGTGATGATTTCTCACATCTAGTGACTACACGTTTTCTTGCTACTGCAAAGCTCTGTTGAAGTGTCACGTTGATGGAATAGATGTTTGAAATGATTCAAATGTCCTCTTGAATGGTCACATTCAATATATAACTGTCAATACACTTTTACTTCAGTCTAACCAGTGAGTGAACTAGATGTTTTTGAGCATCCCAGATTCTGTGATGATTTCTCACATCTAGTGACAACACGTTTTCTTGCAACTGCAAAGCTCTGTTGAAGTGTCGCGTTGATGGAATAGATGTATGAAATGATTCAAATGTCCTCTTGAATGGTCACATTAATATATAACTGTCAATACACTTTTACTTCAGTATAACCAGTGTGTGAACTAGATGTTTTTGAGCATCCCAGATTCTGTGATGATTTTTCACATCTAGTGACTACACGTTTTCTTGCGACTGCAAATCTCCGTTGAAACATCACGTTGATGGAATAGATGTTTGAAATAATCTAAATATTCCCTTTAACTGTCACATTTATTATTTGGTTGTCCACTAAGATTTCTTTCAGTTTATCTAGTGTGTGAAGTAGATGTTTTTAAGCATCACAGATTCTGTGATGATTTCTTACATCTAGTGACTACACGTTTTCTTGCGACTGCAAAGCTCTGTTGAAGTGTCACGTTTATGGAATAGATGTTTGAAATGATTTAAATGTTCTCTTCAACTGTCAAATTTATTATATGGTTGTCAGCAAAGATTTCGTTCAGTTTATTAGTGTGTGAAGTAGATGTTTTTAAGCATCTCAGATTCTGTGATGATTTCTCACATCTAGTGACTACACGTTTTCTTGCTACTGCAAAGCTCTGTTGAAGTGTCACGTTGATGGAATAGATGTTTGAAATGATTTAAATGTTCTCTTCAAGTGTCACATTTATCATATAGTTGTCAACAAAGATTTCTTTCAGTTTATCTAGTGTGTGAAGTAGATGTTTTTAAGCATCTCAGATTCTGCGATGATTTCTCACATCTAGTGACAACACGTTTTCTTGCAACTACAAAGCTCTGTTGAAGTGTCGCGTTGATGGAATAGATGTATGAAATGATTCAAATGTCCTCTTGAATGCTCACATTAATATATAACTGTCAATACACTTTTACTTCAGTATAACCAGTGTGTGAACTAGATGTTTTTGAGCATCCCAGATTCCCTGATGATTTCTCACATCTAGTGACTACACGTTTTCTTGCGACTGCAAATCTCCGTTGAAACATCACGTGGATGGAATAGATGTTTGAAATAATTTAAATGTTCCCTTTAACTGTCACATTTATTATTTGGTTGTCCACTAAGATTTCTTTCAGTTTATCTAGTGTGTGAAGTAGATGTTTTTAAGCATCACAGATTCTGTGATGATTTCTCACATCTAGTGACTACACGTTTTCTTGCGACTGCAAAGCTCTGTTGAAGTGTCACGTTTATGGAATAGATGTTTGAAATGACTTAAATGTTCTCTTCAACTGTCAAATTTATTATATGGTTGTCAGCAAAGATTTCTTTCAGTTTATCTAGTGTGTGAAGTAGATGTTTTTAAGCATCCAAGATTCTGTGGTGATTTCTCAGATCTAGTAACAAGACATTTTCCTTCGACTGCAAATCTCTGTTGAAGCTTCACGTGGATGGAATAGATGTTTGAAATGATTTAAATGTTCTCTTCAACTGTTACATTTATTATATGGTTGCCAACAAAGAATTCTTTCAGTTTATCTAGTGTGTGAAGTAGATGTTTTTAAGCATCTCAGATTCTGTGATGATTTCTCACATCTAGTGACTACACGTTTTTTTGCGACTGCGAAGCTCTGTTGAAGTGTCACGTTGATGGAATAGATGTTTGAAATGATTCAAATGTCCTCTTGAATGATCACATTTAATATATAACTGTCAATACACTTTTACTTCAGTCTCTCAAATGTGTTAACAAGACGTTTTTGAGCATCCCAGATTCTGTGATGATTTCTCACATTTTGTGACAAGACTTTTCTTGCGACTGCAAATCTTCGTTGAAGCATCACGTGGATGGAATAGATGTTTGAAATGATTTAAATATTCTCTTCAACGGTCACATTTTTTATATGGTTGTCAACTAAGATTTCTTTCAGTTTATCTAGTGTGTGAAATAGATGTTTTTAAGCATCTCAGATTCTGTGATGATTTCTCACATCTAGTGACTACACGTTTTCTTGTGACTGCAAAGCTCTGTTTAAGTGTCACGGTGATGGAATAGATATTTGAAATGATTTAAATGTTCTCTTCAACTGTCATATTTATTATATGGTTGTAAACAAAGATTTCTTTCAGTTTATCTAGTTTCTGAAGTAGATGTTTTTAAGCATCTCAGATTCTGTGATGATTTCTCACATCTAGTGACTACACGTTTTCTTGCTACTGCGGGGCTCTTGTGAAGTCTTATGTCGATGCTATACATGTTGGAAATGATCTAAACGTTCTCATCAATTGTAAAATTTATCATAAAGTTAACAATCCTTTTTTCTTAAAGCTTCACAAGTTTGCGGAGTAGATGTTTTTAAGCATCCCAGATTCTGTGATGACTTCTCACATCTAGTGACAATACATTTTCTTGCGACTGCAACTCTCCGTTGAAACATCACGTGGATGGAATAGATGTTTGAAATGATTTAAATGTTCTCTTCAACTGTTACATTTATTATATGGTTGTAAACAAAGATTTCTTTCAGTTTATCTAGTGTGTGAAGTAGATGTTTTAAAGCATCACAGATTCTGTGATGATTTCTCACATCTAGTGACAAGACATTTTCTCTCGACAGCAAATCTCTGTTGAAGCGTCACATGGATGGAATAGATGTTTGAAATGATTTAAATGTTCTCTTCAACTGTTACATTTATTATATGGTTGTCAGCAAAGATTTCTTTCAGTTTATCTAGTGTGTGAAGTAGATGTTTTTAAGCATCTCAGATTCTGTGATGATTTCTCACATCTAGTGACTACACGTTTTCTTGTGACTGCAAAGATCTGTTGAACTGTGACGTTGATGGAATAGATGTTTGAAATGATTTAAATGTTCCCTTCAAGTGTCACATTTATTATATGGTTCTCAGCAAAGATTTCTTTCAGTTTATCTAGTGTGTGAAGTAGATGTTTTTAAGCATCTCAGATTCTGTGATGATTCCTCACATCTAGTGTCTAAACGTTTTCTTGCTACTTCAGGGCTCTGTTGAAGTCTCATGTCGATGCAATACATGTTGGAAATGATCTAAACGTTCTCATCAATTGTAAAATTTATCATAAAGTTAACAATCCTTTTTTCTTAAAGCTTCACAAGTATGCGGAGTAGATGTTTTTAAGCATCCCAGATTCTGTGATGACTTCTCACATCTAGTGACAATACATTTTCTTGCGACTGCAAATCTCCGTTGAAACATCACGTGGATGGAATAGATGTTTGAAATGATTTAAATGTTCTCTTCAACTGTTACATTTATTATATGGTTGTCAACAAAGACTTCTTTCAGTTTATCTAGTGTGTGAAGTAGATGTTTTAAAGCATCACAGATTCTGTGATGATTTCTCAAATCTAGTGACTACACGTTTTCTTGCGACTGCGAAGCTCTGTTGAAGTGTCACGTTGATGAAGTAGATGTTTGAAATGATCCAAATGTTCTCTTGAATGATCACATTTAATATATAACTGTCAATACACTTTTACTTCAGTCTCTCCAGTGTGTGAACAAGACGTTTTTGAGCATCTCAGATTCCGTGATGATTTCTCACATCTAGTGACAAGACAATTTCTTGCGACTGCAAATCTCCGTTGAAGCATCACGTGGATGGAATAGATGTTTGAAATGATTTAAATGTTCTCTTCAACTGTCACATTTATTATATGGTTGTCAACAAAGATTTCTTTCACTTTATCTAGTGTGTTAAGTAGACGTTTTTAAGTATCTCAGATTCTGTGATGATTTCTCGCATCTAGTGACTACACGTTTTCTTGCGACTGCAAAGCTCTGTTGAAGTGTCACGTTGATGGAATAGATGTTTGAAATGATTCAAATGTCCTCTTGAATGGTCACATTTAATATACAACTGTCAATACACTTTTACTTCAGTCTAACCAGTGTGTGAACTAGATGTTTTTGAGCATCCCAGATTCTGTGATGATTTCTCACATCTAGTGACTACACGTTTTCTTGCGACTGCAAAGCTCTGTTGAAGTGCCACGTTGATGGAATAGATGTTTGAAATGGTTTAAATGTTCTCTTCAACTGTCACATTTATTATATGGTTGTCAACAAAGATTTCTTTCAGTTTATCCAGTATGTGAAGTAGATGTTTTTAAGCATCTCAGATTCTGTGATGATTTCTCACATCTAGTGACTACACGTTTTCTTGCTACTGCAAAGCTCTGTTGAAGCATCAAGTGGATGGAATAGATGTTTGAAATGATTCAAATGTCCTCTTGATTGGTCACATTTAATATATAACGGTCAATACACTTTTACTTCAGTCTAACCAGTGTGTGAACTAGATGTTTCTGAGCATCCCAGAATCTGTGATGATTTCTCACATCTAGTGACAAGACATTTTCTTGCTACTGCAAAGCTCTGTTGAAGCATCAAGTGGATGGAATAGATGTTTGAAATGATTTAAATGTTCTCTTGAATGGTCACATTTAATATATAGCTGTCAATACACTTTTACTTTAGTCTAACCAGTGTGTGAACTAGATGTTTTTGAGCATCCCAGATTCTGTGATGATTTCTCACATCTAGTGACAAGACATTTTCTTGCGACTGCAAATCTCCGTTGAAGCATCACGTGGATGGAATAGATGTTTGAAATGATTTAAATGTTCTCTTCAACTGTTACATTTATTATATGGTTGTCAACAAAGATTTCTTTCAGTTTATCTAGTGTGTGAAGTAGATGTTTTAAAGCATCACATCTTCTGTGATGATTTCTCACATCTAGTGACTACACGTTTTCTTGCGACTGCGAAGCTCTCTTGAAGTGTCACGTTGATGAAATAGATGTTTGAAATGATCCAAATGTCCTCTTGAATGATCACATTTAATATATAACTGTCAATACACTTTTACTTCAGTCTCTCCAGTGTGTGAACAAGACGTTTTTGAGCATCTCAGATTCCGTGATGATTTCTCACATCTAGTGACAAGACAATTTCTTGCGACTGCAAATCTCCGTTGAAGCATCACGTGGATGGAATAGATGTTTGAAATGATTTGAATGTTCTCTTCAACTGTCACATTTATCAAATGGTTGTCAACAAATATTTCCTTCAGTTTATCTAGTGTGTGAAGTAGATGTTTTTAAGCATCTCAGATTCTGTGATGACTTCTCACATCTAGTGTCTAAACGTTTTCTTGCTACTTCAGGGCTCTGTTGAAGTCTCATGTCGATGCAGTACATGTTGGAAATGATCTAAACGTTCTCATCAATTGTCAAATTTATCATAAAGTTAACAATCCCTTTTTCTCAAAGCTTCACAAGTGTTTGGAGTAGATGTTTTTAAGCATCCCAGATTCTTTGATGATTTCACAGATCTAGTGACAAGACATTTTCTTTCCACTGCAAATCTCTGTTGAAGCGTCACGTGGATGGAACAGATGTTTGAAATGATTAAAAGTTTCTTTTCAACTGTCACATTTATCATATAGTTGTCAACAAAGATTTCTTTCAGTTTATCGAGTGTGTGAAGTAGATGTTTTTAAGCATCTCAGATACTGTGATGATTTATCACATCTAGTGACTACACGTTTTCTTGCGACTGCAAAGCTCTGTTGAAGTGTCAAGTTGATGGAATAGATGTTTGAAATGATTTAAATGTTCTCTTCAATGGTCACATTTAATACATAACTGTCAATACACTTTTACTTCAGTCTTACCACTGTGTGAACTAGATGTTTTTGAGCATCCCAGATTCTGTGATGATTTCTCACATCTAGTGACTACACGTTTTCTTGCGACTGCAAAGCTCTGTTGAAGTGTCGCGTTGATGGAATAGATGTATGAAATGATTCATATGTCCTCTTCAATGGTCACATTTAATATACAACTGTCAATACACTTTTACTTCAGTCTAACCATTGTGTGAACTAGATGTTTTTGAGCATCCCAGATTCTGTGATGATTTCTCACATCTAGTGACAATAAATTTTCTTTCGACTGCAAATCTCAGTTGAAGAATCACGTGGACGGAATAGATGTTTAAAATGATTTAAATGTTCTCTTCAACTGTTACATTTATTATATGGTTGTCAACAAAGATTTCTTTCAGTTTATCTAGTGTGTGAAGTAGATGTTTTTAAGCATCTCAGATTCTGTGATGACTTCTCACATCTAGTGTCTAAACGTTTTCTTGCTACTTCAGGGCTCTGTTGAAGTCTCATGTCGATGCAGTACATGTTGGAAATGATCTAAACATTCTCATCAATTGTCAAATTTATCATAAAGTTAACAATCCCTTTTTCTCAAATCTTCACAAGTGTTTGGAGTAGATGTTTTTAAGCATCCCAGATTCTTTGATGATTTCACAGATCTAGTGACAAGACATTTTCTTTCCACTGCAAATCTCTGTTGAAGCGTCACGTGGATGGAACAGATGTTTGAAATGATTCAAAGTTTCTTTTCAACTGTCACATTTATCATATAGTTGTCAACAAAGATTTCTTTCAGTTTATCGAGTGTGTGAAGTAGATGTTTTTAAGCATCTCAGATACTGTGATGATTTATCACATCTAGTGACTACACGTTTTCTTGCGACTGCAAAGCTCTGTTGAAGTGTCACGTTGATTGAATAGATGTTTGAAATGATTCATATGGCCTCTTCAATGGTCACATTTAATACATAACTGTCAATACACTTTTACTTCAGTCTAACCATTGTGTGAACTAGATGTTTTTGAGCATCCCAGATTCTGTGATGATTTCTCACATCTAGTGACAATACATTTTCTTGCGACTGCAAATCTCCGTTGAAGAATCACGTGGACGGAATAGATGTTTAAAATGAATTAAATGTCCTCTTCAACTGTTACATTTATTATATGGTTGTCAGCAAAGGTTTCTTTCAGTTTATCTAGTGTGTGAAGTAGATGTTTTTAAGCATCTCAGATACTGTGATGATTTCTCACATCTAGTGACTACACGTTTTCTTGCGACTGCAAAGATCTGTTGAAGTGTCAAGTTGATGGAATAGATGTTTGAAATGATTCAAATGTCCTCTTGAATGGTCACATTTAATATATAACTGTCAATACACTTTTACTTCAGTCTAACCAGTGTGTGAACTAGATGTTTTTGAGCATCCCAGATTCTGTGATGATTTCTCACATCTAGTGACAAGATATTTTCTTGCGACTGCAAATCTCCGTTGAAACATCACGTGGATGGAATAGATGTTTGAAATAACTTAAATGTTCCCTTTAACTGTCACATTTATTAATTGGTTGTCAACTAAAATTTCTTTCAGTTTATCTAGTGTGTGAAGTAGATGTTTTTAAGCATCACAGATTCTGTGATGATTTCTTACATCTAGTGACTACACGTTTTCTTGCGACTGCAAAGCTCTGTTGAAGTGTCACGTTGATGGAATAGATGTTTGAAATGATTTAAATGTTCTCTTCAACTATCAAATTTATCATATGGTTGTCAGCAAAGATTTCTTTCAGTTTATCTAGTGTGTGAAGTAGATGTTTTTAAGCATCCAAGATTCTGTGGTGATTTCTCAGATCTAGTAACAAGACATTTTCCTTCGACTGCAAATCTCTGTTGAAGCTTCACGTGGATGGAATAGATGATTGAAATGATTTAAATGTTCTCTTCAACTGTTACATTTATTATATGGTTGCCAACAAAGATTTCTTTCAGTTTATCTAGTGTGTGAAGTAGATGTTTTTAAGCATCTCAGATTCTGTGATGATTTCTCACATCTAGTGACTACACGTATTTTTGCGACTGCGAAGCTCTGTTGAAGTGTCACGTTGATGGAATAGATGTTTGAAATGATTCAAATGCCCTCTTGAATGATCACATTTAATATATAACTGTCAATACACTTTTACTTCAGTCTCTCAAATGTGTTAACAAGACGTTTTTGAGCATCCAAGATTCTGTGATGATTTCTCACATTTAGTGACAAGACTTTTTCTTGCGACTGCAAATCTCCGTTGAAGCATCACGTGGATAAAATAGATGTTTGAAATGATTTAAATGTTCTCTTCAACTGTCACATTTATTATATGGTTGTCAGCAAAGATTTCTTTCAGTTTATCTAGTGTGTGAAGTAGATGTTTTTAAGCATCACAGATTCTGTGTTGATTTCTTACATCTAGTGACTACACGTTTTCTTGCGACTGCAAAGCTCTGTTGAAATGTCACGTTGATGGAATAGATGTTTGAAATGATTTAAATGTTCTCTTCAACTATCAAATTTATTATATGGTTGTCAGCAAAGATTTCTTTCAGTTTATCTAGTGAGTGAAGTAGATGTTTTTAAGCATCCAAGATTCTGTGGTGATTTCTCAGATCTAGTAACAAGACATTTTCCTTCGACTGCAAATCTCTGTTGTAGCTTCACGTGGATGGAATAGATGTTTGAAATGATTTAAATGTTCTCTTCAACTGTTACATTTATTATATGGTTGCCAACAAAGATTTCTTTCAGTTTATCTAGTGTGTGAAGTAGATGTTTTTAAGCATCTCAGATTCTGTGATGATTTCTCACATCTAGTGACTACACGTTTTTTTGCGACTGCAAAGCTCTGTTGAAGTGTCACGTTGATGGAATAGATGTTTGAAATGATTCAAATGCCCTCTTGAATGATCACATTTAATATATAACTGTCAATACACTTTTACTTCAGTCTCTCAAATGTGTTAACAAGACGTTTTTGAGCATCCAAGATTCTGTGATGATTTCTCACATTTAGTGACAAGACTTTTTCTTGCGACTGCAAATCTCCGTTGAAGCATCACGTGGATGGAATAGATGTTTGAAATGATTTAAATGTTCTCTTCAACTGTCACATTTATTATATGGTTGTCAGCAAAGATTTCTTTCAGTTTATCTAGTGTGTGAAGTAGATGTTTTTAAGCATCACAGATTCTGTGATGATTTCTTACATCTAGTGACTACACGTTTTCTTGCGACTGCAAAGCTCTGTTGAAGTGTCACGTTGATGGAATAGATGTTTGAAATGATTTAAATGTTCTCTTCAACTGTCACATTTATTATATGGTTGTCAACAAAGATTTCTTTCAGTTTATCTAGTGTGTGAAGTAGATGTTTTTAAGCATCTCAGATTCTGTGATGATTTCTCACATCTAGTGACTATACGTTTTCTTGCTACTGCGGGGCTCTGGTGAAGTCTCATGTCGATGCTATACCTGTTGGAAATGATCTAAACGTTCTCAGCAATTGTCAAATGGATCATAAAGTTAACAATCCTTTTTCTTAAAGCTTCACTAGTGTGCGGAGTAGATGTTTTGAAGCATCCCAGATTCAGTGATGATTTCTCACATCTAGTGACAAGACATTTTCGCTCGACAGCAAATCTCTGTTGAAGCGTCACATGGATGGAATAGATGTTTGAAATGATTTAAATGTTCTCTTCAGCTGTCACATTTATTATATGGTTGTCAACAAAGATTTCATTCAGTTTATCTAGTGTGTGAAGTAGATGTTTTTAAGCATCTAAGATTCTGTGATGGTTTCTAACATCTAGTGACTACACGTTTTTTTCTACTGCAGTGCTTTGTAGATGTCTAATGTCGATGCAATACATTTTGGAAATGATCTAAACGTTCTCATCAATTGTCAAATTTATTATAAAGTTAACAATCCTTTTTTCTTAAAGCTTCACCAGTGTCCGGAGTAGATGTTTTTAAGCATCCCAGATTCTGTGATGTTTTCTCAGATCTAGTTACAAGACATTTTCTTTCGACTGAAAATCTCTGAAGAAGCTTCACGTGGATGGAATAGATGTTTGAAATGATTTAAATGTTCTCTTCAACTGTCACATTTATTATATGGTTGTCAACAAAGATTTCTTTCAGTTTATCTAGTGTGTGAAGTAGATGTTTTTAAGCATCTCAGATTCTGTGATGAATTCTCACATCTGGTGACTACACGTTTTCTTGCGATTGCAAAGCTCTGTTGAAGTGTCACGTTGATGAAACAGATGTTTGAAACGATTCAAATGTCCTCTTGAATGGTCACATTTAATATATAACTGTCAATACACTTTTACATCAGTCTAACCAGTGTGTGAAGTAGATGTTTCTGAGCAGCCCAGAATCTGTGATGATTTCTCACATCTAGTGACAAGACATTTTCTTGCGACTGCAAATCTCAGTTGAAGCATCACGTGGATGGAATAGATGTTTGAAATGATTTAAATGTTCTCTTCAACTATCACATTTATTATATGGTTGTCAAGTAAGATTTCTTTCAGTTTATCTAGTGTGTGAAGTAGATGTTTTTAAGCATCTCAGATTCTGTGATGATTTCTCACATCTAGTGACTACACATTTTCTTGCGAGTGCAAAGCTCTGTTGAAGTGTCACGTTGATGGAATAGATGTTTGAAATGATTCAAATGTCCTCTTGAATGGTCACATTTAATATATAACTGTCAATACACTTTTACTTCAGTATAACCAGTGTGTGAACTAGATGTTTTTGAGCATTCCAGATTCTGTGATGATTTCTCACATCTAGTGACAAGACAATTTCTTGCGGCTGCAAATCTCCGTTGAAGCATCACGTGGATGGAATAGATGTTTCAAATGATTTAAATGTTCTCTTCAACTGTCACATTTATTATATGGTTGTCAACAAAGATTTCTTTCAGTTTATCTAGTGTGTTAAGTAGAAGTTTTTAAGTATCTCAGATTCTGTGATGATTTCTCGCATCTAGTGACTACACGTTTTCTTGCGACTGCAAAGCTCTGTTGAAGTTTCACGTTGATGGAATAGATGTTTGAAATGATTCAAATGTCCTCTTGAATGGTCACATTTAATATATCACTGTCAATACAGTTTTACTTCAGTTTAACCAGTGAGTGAACTAGATGTTTTTGAGCATCCAAGATTCTGTGATGATTTCTCACATCTAGTGACTACACGTTTTCTTGCGACTGCAAAGCTCTGTTGAAGTGCCACGTTGATGGAATAGATGTTTGAAATGGTTTAAATGTTCTCTTCAACTGTCACATTTATTATATGGTTGTCAACAAAGATTTCTTTCAGTTTATCCAGTGTGTGAAGTAGATGTTTTTAAGTATTTCAGATTCTGTGATGATTTCTCGCATCTAGTGACTACACGTTTTCTTGCGACTGCAAAGCTCTGTTGAAGTGTCATGTTGATGGAATAGATGTTTGAAATGATTCAAATGTCCTCTTGAATGGTCACATTTAATATATAACTGTCAATACACTTTTACTTCAGTCTAACCAGTGTGTGAACTAGATGTTTTTGAGCATCCCAGATTCAGTGATGATTTCTCACATCTAGAGACTACACGTTTTCTTGCGACTGCAAAGCTCTGTTGAAGTGCCACGTTGATGGAATAGATGTTTGAAATGGTTTAAATGTTCTCTTCAACTGTCACATTTATTATATGGTTGTCAACAAAGATTTCTTTCAGTTTATCCAGTGTGTGAAGTACATGTTTTTAAGCATCTCAGATTCTGTGATGATTTCTCACATCTAGTGACTACACGTTTTCTTGCTACTACAAAGCTCTGTTGAAGCATCACGTGGATGGAATAGATGTTTGAAATGATTTAAATGTTCTCTTGAATGGTCACATTTAATATATAACTGTCAATACACTTTTACTTCAGTCTAACCAGTGTGTGAACTAGATGTTTTGAGCATCCCAGATTCTGTGATGATTTCTCACATCTAGTGACAAGACATTTTCTCTCGCCAGCAAATCTTCGTTGAAGCGTCACGTGGATGGAATAGATGTTTGAAATGATTTAAATGTTCTCTTGAATGGTCACATTTAATATATAACTGTCAATACACTTTTACTTCAGTCTAACCAGTGTGTGAACTAGATGTTTTTGAGCATCCCAGATTCTGTGATGATTTCTCACATCTAGTGACAAGACAATTTCTTGCGACTGCAAAGCTCTGTTGAAGTGCCATGTTGATGGAATAGATGTTTGAAATGGTTTAAATGTTCTCTTCAACTGTCACATTTATTATATGGTTGTCAACAAAGATTTCTTTCAGTTTATCCAGTGTGTGAAGTAGATGTTTTTAAGCATCTCAGATTCTGTGATGATTTCTCACATCTAGTGACTACACGTTTTCTTGCTACTACAAAGCTCTGTTGAAGCATCACGTGGATGGAATAGATGTTTGAAATGATTTAAATGTTCTCTTGAATGGTCACATTTAATATATAACTGTCAATACACTTTTACTTCAGTCTAACCAGTGTGTGAACTAGATGTTTTTGAGCATCCCAGATTCTGTGATGATTTCTCACATCTAGTGACAAGACATTTTCTCTCGACAGCAAATCTTCGTTGAAGCGTCACGTGGATGGAATAGATGTTTGAAATGATTTAAATGTTCTCTTGAATGGTCACATTTAATGTATAACTGTCAATACACTTTTACTTCAGTCTAACCAGTGTGTGAACTAGATGTTTTTGAGGATCCCAGATTCTGTGATGATTTCTCACATCTAGTGACAAGACATTTTCTTGCGACTGCAAATCTCCGTTGAAGCATCACGTGGATGGAGTAGATGTTTAAAATGATTTAAATGTTCTCTTCAACTGTTACATTTATTATATGGTTGTCAACAAAGATTTCTTTCAGTTTATCTAGTGTGTGAAGTAGATGTTTTAAAGCATCACAGATTCTGTGATGATTTCTCACATCTAGTGACTACACGTTTTCTTGCGACTGCGAAGCTCTGTTGAAGTGTCACGTTGATGAAATAGATGTTTGAAATGATCCAAATGTCCTCTTGAATGATCACATTTAATATATAACTGTCAATACACTTTTACTTCAGTCTCTCCAGTGTGTGAACAAGACGTTTTTGAGCATCTCAGATTCCGTGATGATTTCTCACATTTAGTGACAAGACATTTTCTTGCAACTGCAAATCTCCGTTGAAGCCTCACGTGGATGGAATAGATGTTTGAAATGATTTAAATATTCTCTTCAACGGTCACATTTATTATATGGTTGTCAACTAAGATTTCTTTCAGTTTATCTAGTGTGTGAAGTAGATGTTTTTAAGTATCTCAGATTCTCTGATGATTTCTCACATCTAGTGACTACACGTTTTCTTGTGACTGCAAAGCTCTGTTGAAGTGTCACGTTGATGGAATAGATATTTGAAATGATTTAAATGTTCTCTTCAACTGTAACATTTATTATATGGTTGTCAACAAAGATTTCTTACAGTTTATCTAGTGTGTGAAGTAGATGTTTTTAAGCATCTCAGATTCTGTGATGATTTCTAACAACTAGTGACTACACGTTTTCTTGCTACTGCAGGGCTCCGTTGAAGTCTCATGTCGATGCTATACATGTTGGAAATTATCTAAACGTTCTCAGCAATTGTCAAATTGATCATAAAGCTAACAATCCTTTTTTCTTAAAGCTTCACTAGTGTGCGGAGTAGATGTTTTGAAGCATCCCAGATTCTGTGATGATTTCTCACATATAGTGGCAAGACATTTTCTCTCGACAGCAAATCTCTGTTGAAGCGTCACATGGATGGAATAGATGTTTGAAATGATTTAAATGTTCTCTTCAACTGTTACATTTATTATATGGTTGTCAACAAAGTTTTTATTCATTTGATCTAGTGTGTGAAGTAGATGTTTTTAAGCATCTCAGATTCTGTGATGGTTTCTAACATCTAGTGACTACACGTTTTCTTGCTACTGCAAAGCTCTGTTGAAGTGTCACGTTGATGGAATAGATGTTTGAAATGATTCAAATGTCCTCTTGAATGGTCACATTTAATATATAACTGTCAATACACTTTTACTTCAGTCTAACCAGTGTGTGAACTAGATGTTTTTGAGCATTCCAGATTCTGTGATGATTTCTCACATCTAGTGACAAGACAATTTCTTGCGGCTGCAAATCTCCGTTGAAGCATCACATGACGTGGATGATATAGATGTTTGAAATGATTTAAATGTTCTCTTCAACTGTCACATTTATTACATGGTTGTCAACAAAGATTTCTTTCAGTTCATCTAGTGTGTGATGTAGATGTCTTTAAGCATCTCAGATTCTGTGATGATTTCTCACATCTAGTGACTACACGTTTTGTTGCGAGTGCAAAGCTCTGTTGAAGTGTCACGTTGATGGAATAGATGTTTGAAATGATTCAAATGTCCTCTTGAATGGTCACATTTAATATATAACTGTCAATACACTTTTTCTTCAGTCTAACCAGTGTGTGAACTAGATGTTTTTGAGCATTCCAGATTCTTTGATGATTTCTCACATCTAGTGACAAGACAATTTCTTGCGGCTGCAAATCTCCGTTGAAGCATCACATGACGTGGATGATATAGATGTTTGAAATGATTTAAATGTTCTCTTCAACTGTCACATTTATTATATGGTTGTCAACAAAGATTTCTTTCAGTTTATCTAGTGTGTTAAGTAGATGTCTTTAAGCATCTCAGATTCTGTGATGATTTCTCACATCTAGTGACTACACGTTTTCTTGCAACTGCGAAGCTCTGTTGAAGTGTCACGTTGATGGAATAGATGTTTGAAATAATTCAAATGTCCTCTTGAATGATCAAATTTAATAGATAACTGTCAATACACTTTTACTTCAGTCTCTCCAGTGTGTGAACAAGACGTTTTTGAGCATCCCAGATTCCGTGATGATTTCTCACATTTAGTGACAAGACATTTTCTTGCGACTGCAAATCTCCGTTGAAGCATCACGTGGATGGAATAGATGTTTGAAATGATTTAAATATTCTCTTCAACGGTCACATTTATTACATGGTTGTCAACTAAGATTTCTTTCAGTTTATCTAGTGTGTGAAGTAGATGTTTTTAAGCATCTCAGATTCTGTGATGATTTCTCACCTCTAGTGACTACACGTTTTCTTGTGACTGCAAAGCTCTGTTGAAGTGTCACGTTGATGGAATAGATATTTGAAATGATTGAAATGTTCTCTTCAACTGTCACATTTATTATATGGTTGTCAACAAAGATTTCTTTCAGTTTATCTAGTGCGTGAAGTAGATCTTTTTAAGCATCTCAGATTCTGTGATGATTTCTCACATCTAGTGACTACACGTTTTCTTGCTACTGCAGGGCTCCGTTGAAGTCTCATGTCGATGCTATACATGTTGGAAATGATCTAAACGTTCTCAGCAATTGTCAAATTGATCATAAAGCTAACAATCCTTTTTCCTTAAAGCTTCACTAGTGTTCGGAGTAGATATTTTTAAGCATCCCAGATTCTGTGATGATTTCTCAGATCTTATGACAAGACATTTTCTTTCGACTGCAAATCTCTGTTGAAGCGTCACGTGGATGGAACAGATGTATGAAATGATTTAAAGTTTCTTTTCAACTGTCACATTTATTATTTGGTTGTCAACAAAGATTTCTTTCAGTTCACCTAGTGTGTGAAGTAGTTGTTTTTAAGTATCTCAGATTCTCTGATGATTTCTCACATCTAGTGACTACCCGTTTTCTTGTTACTGCAAAGCTCTGTTGAAGTCACACTTTGATGGAATAGATGTTTGAAATGATTCAAATGTCCTCTTGAATGGTCACATTTAATATATAACTGTCAATACACTTTTACTTCAGTCTAACCAGTGTGTGAACTAGATGTTTTTGAGCATTCCAGATTCTGTGATGATTTCTCACATCTAGTGACAAGACAATTTCTTGCTGCTGCAAATCTCCGTTGAAGCATCACGTGGATGGAATAGATGTTTGAAATGATTTAAATGTTTTCTTTAACTGTCACATTTATTATATGGTTGTCAACAAAGATTTCTTTCAGTTTATCTAGTGTGTGAAGTAGATGTTTTTAAGCATCTCAGATTCTGTGATGACTTCTCACATCTAGTGACTACACGTTTTCTTGCTACTGCAAAGCTCTGTTGAAGTGTCACGTTGATGGAATAGATGTTTGAAATGATTCAAATGTCCTCTTGAATGGTCACATTTAATATATAACTGTCAATACACTTTTACTTCCGTCTAACCAGTGTGTGAACTAGATGTTTTTGAGCATTCCAGATTCTGTGATGATTTCTCACATCTAGTGACAAGACAATTTCTTGCGGCTGCAAATCTCCGTTGAAGCATCACGTGGATGGAATAGATGTTTGAAATGATTTAAATGTTCTCTTCAACTGTCACATTTATTATATGGTTGTCAACAAAGATTTCTTTCAGTTCATCTAGTGTGTGATGTAGATGTTTTTAAGCATCTCAGATTCTGTGATGATTTCTCACATCTAGTGACTACACGTTTTCTTGTGACTGCAAAGCTCTGTTGAAGTGTCACGTTGATGGAATAGATATTTGAAATGATTTAAATTTTCTCTTCAACTGTCACATTTATTATATGGTTGTCAACAAAGATTTCTTTCAGTTTATCTAGTGTGTGAAGTAGATGTTTTTAAGCATCTCAGATTCTGTGATGATTTCTCACATCTATTGACTACACGTTTTCTTCCTACTGCAGGGCTCCGCTGAAGTCTCATGTCGATGCTATACATGTTGGACATGATCAAAACGTTCTCAGCAATTGTCAAATTGATCATAAAGTTAACAATCCTTTTTTCTTAAAGCTTCACTAGTGTGCTCAATAGATGTTTTGAAGCATCCCAGATTCTGTGATGATTTCTCAGATCTAGTGACAAGACATTTTCTTTCGACTACAAATCTCTATTGAAGCGTCACGTGGATGGAACATATGTATGAAATGATTTAAATGTTCTCTTCAACTATCACATTTATCATATAGTTGTCAACAAAGATTTCTTTCATTTTATCGAGTGTATGAAGTAGATGTTTTTAGCATCTCAGATTCTGTGATGATTTCTCAGATATAGTGACTACACGTTTTCTTGCGACTGCAAAGATCTGTTGAAGTGTCAAGTTGATGGAATAGATGTTTGAAATGATTCAAATGTCCTCTTGAATGGTCACATTTAATATATAACTGTCAATACACTTTTTCTTCAGTCTAACCAGTGTTTGAACTAGATGTTTTTGAGCATCCCAGATTCTGTGATGATTTCACACATCTAGTGACAAGAAATTTTCTTGCGACTGCCAATCTCCGTTGAAGCATCACGTGGATGGAATAGATGTTTGAAATGATTTAAATGTTTTCTTCAACTGTCACATTTATCAAATGGTTGTCAACTAAGATTTCTCTCAGTTTATCTAGTGTGTGAAGTAGATGTTTTTAAGCATCTCAGATACTGTGATGATTTATCACGTGACTACACGTTTTCTTGCGACTGCAAAGCTCTGTTGAAGTGTCATGTTGATGGAATAGATGTTTAAAATGATTCAAATGGCCTCTTCAATGGTCACATTTAATATATAACTGTCAATACACTTTTACTTCAGTCTAACCAGTGTGTGAACTAGATGTTTTTGAGCATCCCAGATTCTGTGATGATTTCTCACATCTAGTGACAATACATTTTCTTGCGACTGCAAAGCTCTGTTGAAGTGTCGCGTTGATGGAATAGATGTATGAAATGATTCAAATGTCCTCTTGAATGGTCACATTTAATATATAACTGTCAATACACTTTTACTTCAGTCAAACCAGTGTGTGAACTAGATGTTTTTGAGCATCCCAGATTCTGTGATGATTTCACACATCTAGTGACAAGAAATTTTCTTGCGACTGCCAATCTCTGTTGAAGCATCACGTGGATGGAATAGATGTTTAAAATGATTTAAATGTCCTCTTCAACTGTTAAATTTATTATATGGTTGTCAGCAAAGATTTCTTTCAGTTTATCTAGTGTGTGAAGTAGATGTTTTTAAGCATCTCAGATTCTGTGATGATTTCTCACATCTAGTGACTACACGTTTTCTTGCGACTGCAAAGCTCTGTTGAAGTGTCGCGTTGATGGAATAGATGTATGAAATGATTCAAATGTCCTCTTGAATGGTCACATTTAATATATAACTGTCAATACACTTTTATTTCAGTCTAACCAGTGTGTGAACTAGATGTTTTTGAGCATCCCAGATTCTGTGAGGATTTCTCACATCTAGTGACAAGACATTTTCTTGCGACTGCAAAGCTCTGTTGAAGTGTCGCGTTGATGGAATAGATGTATGAAATGATTCAAATGTCCTCTTGAATGGTCACATTTAATATATAACTGTCAATACACTTTTACTTCAGTCTAACCAGTGTGTGAACTAAATGTTTTTGAGCATCCCAGATTCTGTGAGGATTTCTCACATCTAGTGACTACACTTTTTCTTGCGACTGCAAAGCTCTGTTGAAGTGTCGCGTTGATGGAATAGATGTATGAAATGATTCAAATGTCCTCTTCAATGGTCACATTTAATATACAACTGTCAATACACTTTTACTTCAGTCTAACCAGTGTGTGAACTAGATGTTTTTGGGCATCCCAGATTCTGTGAGGATTTCACACATCTAGTGACAAGATATTTTCTTGCGACTGCAAATCTCCGTTGAAACATTACGTGGATGGAATAGATGTTTGAAATAATTTAAATGTTCCCTTTAACTGTCACATTTATTATTTGGTTGTCAACTAAGATTTCTTTCAGTTTATCTAGTGTGTGATGTAGATGTTTTTAAGCATCTCAGATTCTGTGATGATTTCTCACATCTAGTGACTACACGTTTTCTTGCAACTGCAAAGCTCTGTTGAAGTGTCACGTTGATGGAATAGATGTTTGAAATGATTTAAATGTTCTCTTCAACTGTCACATTTATTATATGGTTGTCAGCAAAGATTTCTTTCAGTTTATCTAGTGTGTGAAGTAGATGTTTTTAAGCATCCCAGATTCTTTGGTGATTTTTCAGATCAAGTGACAAGACATTTTCTCTCGACTGCAAATCTCTGTTGAAGCTTCACGTGGATAGAATAGATGTTTGAAATGATTTAAATGTTTTCTTCATCTGTCACATATATTATATTGTTGTCAACAAAGATCTCTCTCAGTTGATCTAGTGTGTGAAGTAGATGTTTTAAGCATCTAAGATTCTGTGATGATTTCTCACATCTAGTGACTACACGTTTTCTTGCAACTGCTAAGCTCTGTTAAAGTGCCACGTTGATGGAATAGATGTTTGAAATGATTTAAATGATCTCTTCAACTGTCACATTTATTATATGGCTGTCAACGAAGATTTCTTTCAGTTTATCTAGTGTGTGAAGTAGACGTTTTTAAGCATCTCAGATTCTGTGATGATTTCTCACATCTAGTGACTACACGTTTTCTTGCTACTGCAAAGCTCTGTTGAAGTGTCACGTTGATGGAATAGATGTTTGAAATGATTCAAATGTCCTCTTGAATGGTCACATTCAATATATAACTGTCAATACACTTTTACTTCAGTCTAACCAGTGAGTGAACTAGATGTTTTTGAGCATCCCAGATTCTGTGATGATTTCTCACATCTAGTGACTACACGTTTTCTTGCAACTGCTAAGCTCTGTTAAAGTGCCACGTTGATGGAATAGATGTTTGAAATGGTTTAAATGTTCTCTTCAACTGTTACATCTATTATATGGTTGTCAACGAAGATTTCTTTCAGTTTATCTAGAGTGTGAAGTAGATGTTTTTAAGCATCTCAGATTCTGTGATGACTTCTCACATCTAGTGACTACACGTTTTCTTGCTACTGCAAAGCTCTGTTGAAGTGTCACGTTGATGGAATAGATGTTTGAAATGATTCAAATGTCCTCTTGAATGGTCACATTTAATATATAACTTTCAATACACTTTTACTTTAGTCTAACCAGTGTGTGAACTATATGTTTTTGAGCATTCCAGATTCTGTGATGATTTCTCACATCTAGTGACAAGACAATTTCTTGCGGCTGCAAATCTCCGTTGAAGCATCACGTGGATGGAATAGATGTTTGAAATGATTTAAATGTTCTCTTCAACTGTCACATTTATTATATGGTTGTCAACAAAGATTTCTTTCAGTTTATCTAGTGTGTGAAGTAGATGTTTTTAAGCATCTCAGATTCTGTGATGATTTCTCACATCTATTGACTACACGTTTTCTTCCTACTGCAGGGCTCCGTTGAAGTCTTATGTCAATGCTATACATGTTGGAAATGATCTAAACGTTCTCAGCAATTGTCAAATTGATCATAAAGTTAACAATCCTTTTTTCTTAAAGCTTCACTAGTGTGCTCAGTAGATGTTTTGAAGCATCCCAGATTCTGTGATGATTTCTCAGATCTAGTGACAAGACATTTTCTTTCCACTGCAAATCTCTGTTGAAGTGTCGCGTTGATGGAATAGATGTATGAAATGATTCAAATGTCCTCTTGAATGGTCACATTTAATATATAACTGTCAATACACTTTTACTTCAGTCTAACCAGTGTGTGAACTATATGTTTTTGAGCATCCCAGATTCTGTGATGATTTCACACATCTAGTGACAAGAAATTTTCTTGCGACTGCCAATCTCCGTTGAAGCATCACGTGGATGGAATAGATGTTTGAAATGATTTAAATGTTTTCTTCAACTGTCACATTTATTAAATGGTTGTCAACTAAGATTTCTCTCAGTTGATCTAGTGTGTAAAGTAGATGTTTTTAAGCATCTCAGATTCTGTGATGATTTATCACATCTAGTGACTAAACGTTTTCTCGCGACTGCAAAGCTCTGTTGAAGTGTCACGTAGATTGAATAGATGTTTGAAATGATTCAAATGTCCTCTTCAATGGTCACATTTAATACATAACTGTCAATACACTTTTACTTCAGTCTAACCACTGTGTGAACTAGATGTTTTTGAGCATCCCAGATTCTGTGATGATTTCTCACATCTAGTGACAAGACATTTTCTTGCGACTGCAAATCTTCGTTGAAGAATCACGTGGACGGAATAGATTTTTAAAATGGTTTAAATGTTCTCTTCAACTGTTACTTTTACTATATGGTTGTCAGCAAAGATTTCTTTCAGTTTATCTAGTGTGTGGAGTAGATGTTTTTACGCATCTCAGATTCTGTGATGATTTCTCACATCTTGTGTCTAAACGTTTTCTTGCTACTTCAGGGCTCTGTTGAAGTCTCATGTCGATGCAATACATGTTGGAAATGATCTAAACGTTCTCAGCATTTGTCAAATTGATCATAAAGTTAACAATCCTTTTTTCTTAAAGCTTCACAAGTGTGCGGAGTAGATGTTTTTAAGCATCCCAGATTCTGTGATGATTTCTCAGATCTAGTGACAAGACATTTTCTTTCCACTGCAAATCTCTGTTGAAGCGTCACGTGGATGGAACAGATGTATGAAATGATTTAAAGTTTCTTTTCAACTGTCACATTTATCATATAGTTGTCAACAAAGATTTCTTTCAGTTTATCGAGTGTGTGAAGTAGATGTTTTTAAGCATCTCAGATTCTGTGATGATTTCTCAGATATAGTGACTACAAGTTTTCTTGCGACTGCAAAGCTCTGTTGAAGTGTCGCGTTGATGGAATAGATGTTTGAAATGATTCAAATGTCCTCTTGAATTGTCACATTTAATATATAACTGTCAATACACTTTTACTTCAATCTAACCAGTGTGTGAACTAGATGTTTTTGAGCATCCCAGATTCTGTGATGATTTCTCACCTCTAGTGACAAGATAGTTTCTTGCGACTGCAAATCTCCGTTGAAACATCACGTTGATGGAATAGATGTTTGAAATAATTGAAATGTTCCCTTTAACTGTCACATTTATTATTTGGTTGTCAACAAAGATTTCTTTCAGTTCATCTAGTGTGTGATGTAGATGTTTTTAAGCATCTCAGATTCTGTGATGATTTCTCACATCTAGTGACTACACGTTTTCTTGCGACTGCAAAGCTCTGTTGAAGTGTCACGTTGATGGAATAGATGTTTGAAATGATTTAAATGTTCTCTTCAACTGTCCCCTTTAATTATATGGTTGTCAGCAAAGATTTCTTTCAGTTTATCTAGTGTGTGAAGTAGATGTTTTTAAGCATCCAAGATTCTGTGGTGATTTCTCAGATCTAGTGACAAGACATTTTCTCTCGACTGCAAATCTCTGTTGAAACTTCACGTGGATAGAATAGATGTTTGAAATGATTTAAATGTTTTCTTCATCTGTCACATATTTTATATTGTTGTCAACAAAGATCTCTCTCAGTTGATCTAGTGTGTGAAGTAGATGTTTTAAGCATCTCAGATTCTGTGATGATTTCTCACATCTAGTGACAAGACAATTTCTTGCGGCTGCAAATCTCCGTTGAAGCATCACGTGGATGGAATAGATGTTTGAAATGATTTAAATAATCTCTTCAGCTGTCACATTTATTATATGGCTGTCAACAAAGATTTCTTTCAGTCTATCTAGTGTGTGAAGTAGACGTTTTTAAGCATCTCAGATTCTGTGATGATTTCTCACATCTAGTGACTACACGTTTTCTTGCTACTGCAAAGCTCTGTTGAAGTGTCACCTTGATGGAATAGATGTTTGAAATGATTCAAATGTCCTCTTGAATGGTCACATTTAATATATAACTGTCAATACACTTTTACTTCAGTCTAACCAGTGAGTGAACTAGATGTTTTTGAGCATCCCAGATTCTGTGATGATTTCTCACATCTAGTGACTATAGGTTTTCTTGCGACTGCTAAGCTCTGTTGAAGTGCCACGTTGATGGAATAGATGTTTGAAATGGTTTAAATGTTCTCTTCAACTCTTACATTTATTTTATGGTTGTCAACAAAAATTTCTTTCAGTTTATCTAGAGTGTGAAGTAGATGTTTTTAAGCATCTCAGATTCTGTGATGATTTCTCACATCTAGTGACTACACGTTTTCTTGCTACTGCAAAGCTCTGTTGAAGTGTCACGTTGATGGAATAGATGTTTGAAATGATTCAAATGTCCTCTTGAATGGTCACATTTAATATATAACTGTCAATACACTTTTACTTCAGTCTAACCAGTGTGTGAACTAGATGTTTTTGAGCATCCCAGATTCTGCGATGATTTCTCACATCTAGTGACAAGACATTTCCTTGCGACTGCAAATCTTCGTTGAAGAATCACGTGGATGGAATAGATGTTTGAAATTATTTAAATGTTCTCTTCAACTGTTACATTTATTATATCGTTGTCAACAAAGATTTCTTTCAGTTTATCTAGTGTGTGAAGTAGATGTTTTTAAGAATCTCAGATTCTGTGATGATTTCTCAGATCTAGTGACAAGACATTTTCTTTCGACTGCAAATATCTGTTGACGCGTAACATGGATGCAATAGATGTTTAAAATGATTCAAATGTCCTCTTGAATGGTCAAATTTAATATATAACTGTCAATACACTTTTACTTCAGTCTAACCAGTGTGTGAACTAGATGTTTTTGGGCATCCCAGATTCTGTGATGATTTCTAACATCTAGTGACAAGACATTTTCTTGCGACTGCAAATCTCCGTTGAGGCATCACGTGGATGCAATAGATGTTTGAAATTATTTAAATGTTCTCTTCAACTGTCACATTTATTATATGGTTGTCAACTAAGATTTCTTTCAGTTTACCTAGTGATTGAAGTAGTTGTCTCCCGGAGGGAGACAAAGCTTGTCTCCCGGAGGGAGACAAATGTTGTCTCCCGGAGGGAGACAAAGGTTGTCTCCCGGAGGGAGACAAAGGTTGTCTCCCGGAGGGAGACAAAGGTTGTCTCCCGGAGGGAGACAAGGGTTGTCTCCCGGGGGGAAAACAAATGTTGTCTTCCGGAGGGAGACAAAGGTTTTCTCCCGGAGGGAGACAAATGTTGTCTTCCAGAGGGAGACAAATGTTGTCTCCCGGAGGGAGACAAACGTTGTCTCCCGGAGGGAGACAAATGTTGTCTCCCGCAGGGAGACAAAGGTTGTCTCCCGGAGGGAGACAAATGTTGTCTCCCGGAGGGAGACAAATGTTGTCTCCCGGAGGGAGACAAAGGTTGTCTCCCGGGGGGAGACAAAGGTTGTCTCCCGGAGGGAGACAAATGTTGTCTTCCAGAGGGAGACAAATGTTGTCTCCCGGAGGGAGACAAACGTTGTCTCCCGGAGGGAGACAAATGTTGTCTCCCGCAGGGAGACAAAGGTTGTCTCCCGGAGGGAGACAAATGTTGTCTCCCGGAGGGAGACAAATGTTGTCTCCCGGAGGGAGACAAAGGTTGTCTCCCGGGGGGAGACAAAGGTTGTCTCCCGGAGGGAGACAAATGTTGTCTCCCGAGGGAGACAAAGGTTGTCTCTCAGAGGGAGACAAAGGTTGTCTCCCGGAGGGAAAAAAAGGTTGTCTCCCGGAGGGAGACAAAGGTTATCTCCCGGAGGGAGACAAATGTTGTCTGCCAGAGGGAGATAAAAGAGTTGTCTCCTGGAGGGAGACAAATGTATTCTCCAAGAGGGAGACAAATGTTGTCTCCAGGAGGGAGACAAATGTTGTCTCCCGGGGGGAGACAAATGTGGTCTCCCGGAGGGAGACAAAGGTTGTCTCCCGGAGATGTTGTCTCCCGGAGGGAGACAAAGGTTGTCTAGCGGGGGGAGACAAAGGTTGTCTCCCGGAGGGAGACAAATGTTGTCTGCCAGAGTGAGATAAAAGAGTTGTTTCCCGGAGGGAGACAAAGGTTGTCTCCAAGAGGGAGACAAATGTTGTCTCCCGGAGGGAGACAAAGGCTGTCTCCCGGAGGGAGACAAAGGTTGTCTCCCGGAGGGAGACAAATGTTGTCTCCCGAGGGAGACAAAGGTTGTCTCTCAGAGGGAGACAAAGGTTGTCTCCCGGAGGGAAAAAAAGGTTGTCTCCCGGAGGGAGACAAAGGTTATCTCCCGGAGGGAGACAAATGTTGTCTGCCAGAGGGAGATAAAAGAGTTGTCTCCTGGAGGGAGACAAATGTATTCTCCCAGAGGGAGACAAATGTTGTCTCCAGGAGGGAGACAAATGTTGTCTCCCGGGGGGAGACAAATGTGGTCTCCCGGAGGGAGACAAAGGTTGTCTCCCGGAGATGTTGTCTCCAGGAGGGAGACAAAGGTTGTCTAGCGGGGGGAGACAAAGGTTGTCTCCCGGAGGGAGACAAATGTTGTCTGCCAGAGTGAGATAAAAGAATTGTTTCCCGGAGGGAGACAAAGGTTGTCTCCAAGAGGGAGACAAATGTTGTCTCCCGGAGGGAGACAAAGGCTGTCTCCCGGAGGGAGACAAAGGTTGTCTCCCGGGGGGAGACAAAGGTTGTCTCCCGGAAGGAGACAAATGTTGTCTTCCGACAAATGTTGTCTCCCGGAGGGAGACAATTGTTGTCTCTCGGAGGGAGACAAAGGTTGTCTCCCGGAGGGAGACAAATGTTGTCTGCCAGAGGGAGATAAAAGAGTTGTCTCCCAGAGGGAGACAAAGGTTGTCTCCCGGAGGGAGACAAACGTTGTCTCCTGGAGGGAGACAAATGTTGCCTCGCAAAGGGAGACAAAGGTTGTCTCCCGGAGGGAGACAAAGGTTGTCTCCCGGAGGGAGCCAAATGTTGTCTCCCGGGGGGAGAGAAAGGTTGTCTCCCAGAGGGAGACAAATGTTGTCTCCCTACAAATGTTGTCTTCTGGAGGGAGACAAAGGTTGTCTCCCGGAGGGAGACAAATGTTGTCTCCCGGAGGGAGACAAATGTTGTCTCCCGGAGGGAGACAAAGGTTGTCTCCCGGAGATGTTGTCTCCCGGAGGGAGACAAAGGTTTTCTCCCGGGGGGAGACAAAGGTTGTCTCCCGGAGGGAGACAAAGGTTGTCTCCCGGGGGGAGAAAAAGGTTGTCTCCCGGAGGGAGACAAAGGTTGTCTTCCGGAGGAAGACAAATGTTGTCTGCAAGAGGGAGATAAAAGAGTTGTCTCCCGGAGGGAGACAAAGGTTGTCTCCCAGAGGGAGACAAATGTTGTCTTCCGGAGGGAGACAAAGGCTGTCTCCCGGAGGGAGACAAAGGTTGTCTCCCGGGGGGAGACAAAGGTTGTCTCCCGGAAGGAGAAAAATGTTGTCTCCCTACAAATGTTGTCTCCCGGAGGGAGACAAAGGTTGTCTCCCGGAGGGAGACAAATGTTGTCTGCCAGAGGGAGATAAAAGAGTTGTCTCCCAGAGGGAGACAAAGGTTGTCTCCCGGGGGGAAAAAATGTTGTCTCCCTTTAGGGAGATAAATGTTGTCTCCCGGAGGGAGACAAATGTTGTCTCCCGGAGGGAGACAAAGGTTGTCTCCCGGAGATGTTGTCTCCCGGAGGGAGACAAAGGTTGTCTCCTGGGGGGAGACAAAGGTTGTCTCCCGGAGGGAGACAAAGGTTGTCTCCCGGGGGGAGAAAAAGGTTGTCTCCCGGAGGGAGACAAATGTTGTCTCCCGAGGGAGACAAAGGTTGTCTCTCAGAGGGAGACAAAGGTTGTCTCCCGGAGGGAAAAAAAGGTTGTCTCCCGGAGGGAGACAAAGGTTATCTCCCGGAGGGAGACAAATGTTGTCTGCCAGAGGGAGATAAAAGAGTTGTCTCCTGGAGGGAGACAAATGTATTCTCCCAGAGGGAGACAAATGTTGTCTCCAGGAGGGAGACAAATGTTGTCTCCCGGGGGGAGACAAATGTGGTCTCCCGGAGGGAGACAAAGGTTGTCTCCCGGAGATGTTGTCTCCCGGAGGGAGACAAAGGTTGTCTAGCGGGGGGAGACAAAGGTTGTCTCCCGGAGGGAGACAAATGTTGTCTGCCAGAGTGAGATAAAAGAGTTGTTTCCCGGAGGGAGACAAAGGTTGTCTCCAAGAGGGAGACAAATGTTGTCTCCCGGAGGGAGACAAAGGCTGTCTCACGGAGGGAGACAAAGGTTGTCTCCCGGGGGGAGACAAAGGTTGTCTCCCGGAAGGAGACAAATGTTGTCTCCCGACAAATGTTGTCTCCCGGAGGGAGACAATTGTTGTCTCTCGGAGGGAGACAAAGGTTGTCTCCCGGAGGGAGACAAATGTTGTCTGCCAGAGGGAGATAAAAGAGTTGTCTCCCAGAGGGAGACAAAGGTTGTCTCCCGGAGGGAGACAAACGTTGTCTCCTGGAGGGAGACAAATGTTGCCTCGCAAAGGGAGACAAAGGTTGTCTCCCGGAGGGAGACAAAGGTTGTCTCCCGGAGGGAGCCAAATGTTGTCTCCCGGGGGGAGAGAAAGGTTGTCTCCCAGAGGGAGACAAATGTTGTCTCCCTACAAATGTTGTCTTCTGGAGGGAGACAAAGGTTGTCTCCCGGAGGGAGACAAATGTTGTCTCCCGGAGGGAGACAAATGTTGTCTCCCGGAGGGAGACAAAGGTTGTCTCCCGGAGATGTTGTCTCCCGGAGGGAGACAAAGGTTGTCTCCCGGGGGGAGACAAAGGTTGTCTCCCGGAGGGAGACAAAGGTTGTCTCCCGGGGGGAGAAAAAGGTTGTCTCCCGGAGGGAGACAAAGGTTGTCTTCCGGAGGAAGACAAATGTTGTCTGCCAGAGGGAGATAAAAGAGTTGTCTCCCGGAGGGAGACAAAGGTTGTCTCCCAGAGGGAGACAAATGTTGTCTTCCGGAGGGAGACAAAGGCTGTCTCCCGGAGGGAGACAAAGGTTGTCTCCCGGGGGGAGACAAAGGTTGTCTCCCGGAAGGAGAAAAATGTTGTCTCCCTACAAATGTTGTCTCCCGGAGGGAGACAAATGTTGTCTGCCAGAGGGAGATAAAAGAGTTGTCTCCCAGAGGGAGACAAAGGTTGTCTCCCGGGGGGAAAAAAATGTTGTCTCCCGGAGGGAGACAAAGGTTGTCTCCCGGAGGGAGACAAATGTTGTCTCCCGGAGGGAGACAAATGTTTTCTCCCGGAGGGAGACAAATGTTGTCTCCCGGAGGGAGACAAAGGTTGCCTCCCGGAGGGAGACAAAGGTTGTCTCCCGGGGGGAGACAAAGGTTGTCTCCCGGAGGGAGATAAATGTTGTCTCCCGGAGGGAGACAAAGGTTGTCTCCCACAGGGAGACAAAGGTTGTATCCCGGAGGGAGACAAACGTTGTCTCCTGGAGGGAGACAAATGTTGCCTCGCAAAGGGAGACAAAGGTTGTCACTCGGAGGGAGACAAAGGTTGTCTCCCGGAGGGAGGCAAAGGTTGTCTCCCGGAAGGAGACAAATGTTGTCTGCCAGAGGGAGATAAAAGAGTTGTCTCCAGGAGGGAGACAAAGGTTGTCTCCCAGAGGGAGACAAACGTTGTCTCCCGGAGGGTGACAAAGGATGTCTCCCAGAGGGAGACAAAGGTTGTCTCCCGGGGGAGACAAAGGTTGTCTCCCGGAGGGAGACAAATTTGTCTCCCTACAACTGTTGTCTCCTGGAGGGAGACAAAGGTTGTCTCCCAGAGGGAGACAAATTTTGTCTCCCGGAGGGAGACAAATGTTGTCTCCCGGAGGGAGACAAAGGTTGTCTCCCGGAGATGTTGTCTCCCAGGGGGAGACAAAGGTTGTCTCCCGGGGGGAGACAAAGGTTGTCTCCCGGAGGGAGACAAATGTTGTCTGCCAGAGGGAGATAAAAGAGTTGTCTCCCGGACGGGGACAAAGGTTGTCTCCCAGAGGGAGACAAATGTTGTCTCCCAGAGGGAGACAAATGTTGTCTCCCGGAGGGAGACAAAGGCTGTCTCCCGGAGGGAGACAAATGTTGCCTCCCAAAGGGAGACAAAGGTTGTCTCTCGGATGGAGACAAAGGTTGTCTCCCGGAGGGAGACAAATTTTGTCTCCCGGAGGGAAACAAAGGTTGTCTCCCAGAGGAAGACAAATGTTGTCTCCCGAAGGGAGACAAAGGTTGTCTTCCAGAGGGAGACAAATGTTGTCTCCCGGAGGAAGACAAAGGTTGTCTCCCGGAGGGAGACAAATGTTGTCTCCCAGAGGGAGACAAAGGTTGTCTCCGGGAGGGAGACAAAGGTTGTCTCCCGGGGGGAGACAAAGGTTGTCTCCCTGAGGGAGATAAATGTTGTCTCCTGGAGGGAGACAAATGTTGTCTCCCGGAGGGAGGCAAAGGTTGTCTCTCGGAGGGAGACAAATGTTGTCTCCCGGAGGGAGACAAATGTTGTCTCCCGGTGGGAGACAAAGGTTGTCTCCAGGAGGAAGACAAAGGTTGTCTCCCGGGGGAGGCAAAGGTTGTCTCCCGGAGGGAGACAAAGGTTGTCTCCCGGAGGGAGACAAAGGTTGTCTCCAGGAGGGAGACAAATGTTGTCTCCCGTAGGGAGATAAATGTTATCTCGTGGAGGGAAACAAATGTTGTCTCCCGGAGGGAGACAAATGTTGTCTCCCGGAGGGAGACAAATGTTGTCTCCCGTAGGGAGATAAATGTTGTCTCCTGGAGGGAAACAAATGTTGTCTCCCGGAGGGAGACAAATGTTGTCTCCCGGAGGGAGACAAATGTTGTCTCCCGGAGAAAGATAAATGTTGTCTCCCGGAGGGAGACAAATGTTGTCTCCCGGAGGGAGACAAAGGTTGTCTCCCGGAGGGAGACAAAGGTTGTCTCCCGGAGGGAGACCAATGTTGTCTCCCGAAGGGAGACAAAGGTTGTCTCCCGGAGGGAGACAAAGGTTGTCTCCCGGAGGGAGACAAATGTTGTCTCCCGGAGGGAGACAAAGGTTGTTTCCCGGAGGGAGACAAATGTTGTCTCCCGGAGGGAGACAAAGGATGTCTCCCGGGGGGAGACAAAGGTTGTCTCCCGGAGGGAGACAAATGTTGTCTCCCGGAGGGAGACAAATGTTGTCTCTCGGAGGGAGACAAATGTTGTCTCCTGGAGGGAGACAAAATGCTCAAAAAACTTGGGCCGACTGATAGTCGGATATCTTAATATCAACTCAATTAGAAACAAATTAGATGCACTTTCAGAAATAAATTCTCAAAACATTGATATCCTTATGATTTCCGAAACTAGAATCGACTCTTCATTTCCAAAACAGCAGTTCGTTATTGATGTCTACTCTGTCCCTGTCCGCTTGGATAGAACCAAGGAATGTGGGGGTTTGCTAGTTTACATTCGTAACGGCATTGTCGCCCATCAACTTCACTCTTTCAAGTTTGCGGAAGGGATAGAGTGTATCTCTTTAGAAGTCAATCTGAATAAAAAGAAATGGGTTCTGCTTAGTGTGTATTGACCACCAACCCAGTCAGAAGAGATTTTCTTAGATAACTTAGGAAGGGCACTTGACAAATATAGTGGAGAATTTGAGAATTTCATAATCCTCGGTGATTTTAACATGACTGTAAATGAGGGAGAATTAAAGAACTTTCTAGACTTGTATAGTCTTAAGAGCATGATCAAAGAACCAACTTGTTTCAAGTCGGAGAACCCTAAATGCATTGACCTTGTTCTGACCAACCGTGACCGAAGTGTCCACAGTACAACAACGGTCGAAACAGGGCTCTCTGATTTTCATAAAATGATTCTTACCGTTTTAAAAACAAAATATCAGAAGATAGGTGCATCTGTCATAAACTATAGAAGTTATAAAAATTTCAATGAATCAGACTTCAAGCGAGATCTTTGTGAGGCTATAGGTAATACCAACCCTACCGATTATGAGTCATTTCAAGATGTTTTCAACGAAGTGTTAGATAAACACGCCCCTACTAAAAAGAAATATGTACGTGCAAATCATGCCCCATTCATGACGAGAGCTTTACGTAAAGCAGTTATGTTGCGTTCTAGACTTAAAAATAAACATAACAACTCCAGAACGGTTGAGAATTGGAACAACTTTCGTAAACAACGTAACCGTTGCGTTAAGCTATTCAGGCAAGCTAAAAGAGACTACTATAATAAGTTAGATATCAATCTGGTCACCGATAATAGGAAATTCTGGAAAACTGTGAAGCCTGCTCTGTCTGACAAATGTCAGAGCAATAACAAGATAGTTTTAGTCGAAGATGATGAGATTATATCTGATGATACTGAAGTTGCAGAGATTTTCAATAGCTTCTTTGTAACGGTAACAGAGTCTCTTGGTATAAAAGAAAATAATGATAATATTTCAGGCACTGAGGGCATATCAGATCCTATCGAAAAGTCGATACAGAAATACTCAAATCATCCCAGCATACTAAGAATTAAGAATCGCTTTGTGAATGCAGACTCTTTTACTTTCAACCCTGTTTCATTGGAGGAAATGGAAACTGAAATAAAAAGGCTTAATCCCAAGAAGGCCACAACCTTCAAGAATATACCACCAAAGATTCTTAAGAATAATTCTGATATATGTTCCGAGCCTTTACAGGAAATATTTAATAATTGCATTGGAAACTCTACTTTTCCTGATGAGCTGAAATGTGCAGACGTATCTTCACTTCATAAACAAAAAGAAAGTACAGTTAAGAAAAATTACAGGCCAATTAGTGTTCTGCCAACTGTTTCAAAAGTTTTCGAGAGGCTTCTAGTCAAGCAAGTGGAAGCACACATAGAACAGTATTTGTCCACACTATTATGTGGATTTCGCAAGGGTTATAACACTCAGCAAGCCTTAGTACGTTTTTTGGAAAAGACTAAACTTTGTATTGATGTAGGCGGAAAAGTCGGTGCTGTTATGATGGATCTTTCTAAGGCTTTTGACTGCCTGAGACATGATCTCCTTATTGCCAAACTACATGCCTACGGTTTCAGTCATGATGCATTGTCTCTAATTTATAGTTACTTGCATAACAGACAACAGAGGGTCAAGGTCAATGGATCTTTTAGCTCCTGGAAGCAACTTACTTTAGGAGTGCCTCAAGGATCTGTCCTTGGACCTCTTCTCTTCAATATCTATATCAACGATTTGCTTTTTTCCTTAAATAATACTGATGTATGCAATTATGCCGACGATACAACTTTATTTGCTTGTGATATTGACACTGATAGTGTTGTTGCTAGGTTAGAACTTGATTCCGCCCGTGCAATCAAATGGTTCTCTGACAACTATATGAAGCTCAATGAAGACAAATGTCATCTACTAACATTTGGAAATATAAGTGATGACTCTGTTTCGGTTAGAATTGGCAGTTCTATTATTACTAATAGTACTGAAGAAAAATTGTTAGGAGTTACCTTAGACAGCAAACTTACATTTGAGCAACATGTAAGTAATCTATGTCGAAAGGTTAGCAACAAGCTCTATGCTCTGTCACGCATAGCACACTATATGGATCAAAATGAATTAAGGATGCTGATGAAATCATTCATAAATAGCCAGTTTCAATACTGCCCTCTGGCATGGATGTTCCATAGTAGGAAACTAAATACTAAAATCAACAAACTGCACGAGCGAGCCCTTAGAATAACGTACAGAGATCAGGAATCTAGCTTTGAAGGTCTCCTAGGATATGATAACAGTGTATCTGTTCATCAAAAGAACTTACAGGTATTAATGATAGAAATGTTCAAGACAAAACATGGCTTAAATCCTCCTTTTATGAAAGAAATATTCTGTCTACAAACCAACCATTATAACCTCAGAAATGATCGCGATTTTAACTTACCAAGAGTGAGATCAGTCATGTACGGCTCAGAAACTGTTCGATATAGGGGTCCACAGTTATGGTGTACACTTCCAGTCTCTCTAAGACACTCAACTAACTTGATTGAATTTAAGACCAGAATCAAAGCTTGGAAAGGAAATGAATGAAAATGCCAATGTAGGCTCTGCCGAAATTATGTACCACTTTTAGGTTTTATATGATGTTTTTATCCATTCTTTTCTTGTAAATTGAAGTAGTTGGCTTTTATTAGCTATGTTTGTAAATATTATATACATGTATAGCTATTTTATACCTTATTTTTATGCCAACATTGTAAATAAAGTGTTAATAATGATAATAATAATAATAATAATCCCGGAGGGAGACAAAGGTTGTCTCCCGGAGGGAGACAAATGTTGTCTCCCGGAGGGAGACAAATGTTGTCTCCCGGAGGGAGACAAATGTTGTCTCGCCGGGGGAGACAAAGGTTGTCTCCCGGAAGGAGACAAAGTTTGTCTCCCACAGGGAGACAAATGTTGTCTCCCGGAGGGAGACAAATGTTGCTTCCCGGAGGGAGACAAAGGTTGTCTCCCGGAGGGAGACAAAGGTTGTCTCCCAGGGGGAGACAAAGGTTGTCTCCCTGAGGGAGACAAAGGTTGTCTCCTGGAGGGAGACAAATGTTGCTTCCCGGAGGGAGACAAAGGTTGTCTCCCGGAGGGAGACAAAGGTTGTCTCCCAGGGGGAGACAAAGGTTGTCTCCCGGAGGGAGACAAAGGTTGTCTCCTGGAGGGAGACAAATGTTGTCTCCCGAAGGGAGACAAATGTTGTCTCCCAGAGGGAGACAAAGGTTGTTTCCCGGAGGGAGACAAATGTTGTCTCCCGGAGGGAGACAAAGGCTGTCTCTCGGAGGGAGACAAATGTTGTTTCCCCGGGGGAGACAAAGGTTGTCTCCCGGAGGAAGACAAATTTTGTCTCCCGGAGGGAGACAAATGTTGTTTCCCGGAGGGAGACAAAGGTTGTCTCTTGGAGGGAGACAAAGGTTGTCTCCCGGGGGGAGACAAAGGTTGTCTCCCGGGGGGAGACAAAGGTTGTCTCCCGGAGAGAGACAAATGTTGTCTCCCGGAGGGAGACAAATTTTGTCTCCAGGGGGGAGACAAAGTTTGTCTCCCGGAGGGAGACAAAGGTTGTCTCCCGGAGGGAGACAAATGTTGTCTCCCGGAGGGAGACAAAGGATGTTTCCCGGAGGGAGAAAAATGTTGTCTCGCCGGGGGAGACAAAGGTTGTCTCCCGGAAGGAGACAAAGTTTGTCTCCCACAGGGAGACAAATGTTGTCTCCCGGAGGGAGACAAATGTTGCTTCCCGGAGGGAGACAAAGGTTGTCTCCCGGAGGGAGACAAAGGTTGTCTCCCAGGGGGAGACAAAGGTTGTCTCCCTGAGGGAGACAAAGGTTGTCTCCTGGAGGGAGACAAATGTTGCTTCCCGGAGGGAGACAAATGTTGTCTCCCGAAGGGAGACAAATGTTGTCTCCCAGAGGGAGACAAAGGTTGTTTCCCGGAGGGAGACAAATGTTGTCTCCCGGAGGGAGACAAAGGCTGTCTCTCGGAGGGAGACAAATGTTGTTTCCCCGGGGGAGACAAAGGTTGTCTCCCGGAGGAAGACAAATTTTGTCTCCCGGAGGGAGACAAATGTTGTTTCCCGGAGGGTGACAAAGGTTGTCTCTTGGAGGGAGACAAAGGTTGTCTCCCGGGGGGAGACAAAGGTTGTCTCCCAGGGGGAGACAAAGGTTGTCTCCCGGAGAGAGACAAATGTTGTCTCCCGGAGGGAGACAAATTTTGTCTCCAGGGGGGAGACAAAATTTGTCTCCCGGAGGGAGACAAAGGTTGTCTCCCGGAGGGAGACAAATGTTGTCTCCCGGAGGGAGACAAAGGTTGTTTCCCGGAGGGAGACAAATGTTGTCTCGCTGGGGGAGACAAAGGTTGTCTCCCGGGGGGAGACAAAGTTTGTCTCCCACAGGGAGACAAATGTTGTCTCCCGGAGGGAGACAAATGTTGCTTCCCGGAGGGAGACAAAGGTTGTCTCCCGGAGGGAGACAAAGGTTGTCTCCTAGGGGGAGACAAAGGTTGTCTCCCGGAGGGAGACAAAGGTTGTCTCCTAGAGGGAGACAAATGTTGTCTCCCGGAGGGAGACAAAGGCTGTCTCCCGAAGGGAGTCAAATCTTGTCACCCGGAGGGAGACAAAGGTTGTCTCCCGGAGGGAGACAAAGGTTGTCTCCCGGAGGGTGACAAAAGGTTGTCTCCCGAAGGGAGACAAATGTTGTCTCCCGGAGGGAGACAAATGTTGTCTCCCGGAGAGAGACAAATGTTGTCTCCCGGAGGGATACAAAGGTTGTCTTCGGGGGGAGACAAAGGTTGTCTCCCGGAGGGAGACAAATGATGTCTCCCGGAGGGAGACAAATGTTGTCTCACGGAGAGATACAAATGTTGTCTCCCGGAGGGAGGCAAATGTTGTCTCTCGGAGGGAGACAAAGGTTGTCTCCAGGAGGGAGAGAAAGGTTGTCTCCAGGGGGGAGACAAAGATTGTCTCCTGGAGTGAGACAAATGTTGTCTCCCGGAGGGAGACAAAGGTTGTCTCCAATAGGGAGACAAAGGTGGTCTCCCGGATTGAGACAAATGTTGTCTCCCGGAGGGAAACAAATGTTGTCTCCCGGAGGGAGACAAATGTTGTCTAACGGAGGGAGACAAAGGTGGTCTCCCGGAGGGAGACAAAGGTTGTCCCCCGGGGGGAGACAAATGTTGTCTCCCTGAGGGAGACAAAGGTTGTCTCCCGGGGGGAGACAAAGGTTGTCTCTCGGAGGGAGAAAAAGGTTGTCTCCAGGAGGGAGACAATGGTTGTCTCCCGGGGGGAGGCAAAGGCTGTCTCCCAGAGGGAGACAAATGTTGTCTCCCGGAGGGAGACAAAGGTGGTCTCCTGGAGGGAGACAAATGTTGTCTTCTGGACGGAAACAAATGTGGTCTCCCGGAGGGAGACAAATGTTGTCTCCCCGGGGGAGACAAAGGTTGTCTCCCGGAGGGAGAAAAATGTTGTCTCCCGGAGGGAGACAAAGGTTGTCTCCCGGAGAAGAACAAATGTTGTCTCCCAAATGGAGACAAAGGTTGTCTCTCAGAGGGAGACAAATGTTGTCTCCCGGAGGGAGACAAATGTTGTCTCCCGGTGGGAGACAAAGGTTGTCTCCCAGAGGGAGACAAAGGTTGTTTCCCGGAGGGAGACAAATGTTGTTTCCCGGAGGGTGACAAAGGTTGTCTCTTGGAGGGAGACAAAGGTTGTCTCCCGGGGGGAGACAAAGGTTGTCTCCCAGGGGGAGACAAAGGTTGTCTCCCGGAGAGAGACAAATGTTGTCTCCCGGAGGGAGACAAATTTTGTCTCCAGGGGGGAGACAAAATTTGTCTCCCGGAGGGAGACAAAGGTTGTCTCCCGGAGGGAGACAAATGTTGTCTCCCGGAGGGAGACAAAGGTTGTTTCCCGGAGGGAGACAAATGTTGTCTCGCTGGGGGAGACAAAGGTTGTCTCCCGGGGGGAGACAAAGTTTGTCTCCCACAGGGAGACAAATGTTGTCTCCCGGAGGGAGACAAATGTTGCTTCCCGGAGGGAGACAAAGGTTGTCTCCCGGAGGGAGACAAAGGTTGTCTCCTAGGGGGAGACAAAGGTTGTCTCCCGGAGGGAGACAAAGGTTGTCTCACAGAGGGAGACAAATGTTGTCTCCCGGAGGGAGACAAAGGCTGTCTCCCGAAGGGAGTCAAATCTTGTCACCCGGAGGGAGACAAAGGTTGTCTCCCGGAGGGAGACAAAGGTTGTCTCCCGGAGGGTGACAAAAGGTTGTCTCCCGGAGGGAGACAAATGTTGTCTCCCGGAGGGAGACAAATGTTGTCTCCCGGAGAGAGACAAATGTTGTCTCCCGGAGGGATACAAAGGTTGTCTTCGGGGGGAGACAAAGGTTGTCTCCCGGAGGGAGACAAATGATGTCTCCCGGAGGGAGACAAATGTTGTCTCACGGAGAGATACAAATGTTGTCTCCCGGAGGGAGACAAATGTTGTCTCTCGGAGGGAGACAAAGGTTGTCTCCAGGAGGGAGAGAAAGGTTGTCTCCAGGGGGGAGACAAAGATTGTCTCCTGGAGAGAGACAAATGTTGTCTCCCGGAGGGAGACAAAGGTTGTCTCCAATAGGGAGACAAAGGTGGTCTCCCGGATTGAGACAAATGTTGTCTCCCGGAGGGAAACAAATGTTGTCTCCCGGAGGGAGACAAATGTTGTCTAACGGAGGGAGACAAAGGTGGTCTCCCGGAGGGAGACAAAGGTTGTCCCCCGGGGGGAGACAAATGTTGTCTCCCTGAGGGAGACAAAGGTTGTCTCCCGGGGGGAGACAAAGGTTGTCTCTCGGAGGGAGACAAAGGTTGTCTCCAGGAGGGAGACAATGGTTGTCTCCCGGGGGGAGGCAAAGGCTGTCTCCCAGAGGGAGACAAATGTTGTCTCCCGGAGGGAGACAAAGGTGGTCTCCTGGAGGGAGACAAATGTTGTCTTCTGGAGGGAAACAAATGTGGTCTCCCGGAGGGAGACAAATGTTGTCTCCCCGGGGGAGACAAAGGTTGTCTCCCGGAGGGAGAAAAATGTTGTCTCCCGGAGGGAGACAAAGGTTGTCTCCCGGAGAAGAACAAATGTTGTCTCCCAAATGGAGACAAAGGTTGTCTCTCAGAGGGAGACAAATGTTGTCTCCCGGAGGGAGACAAATGTTGTCTCCCGGAGGGAGAAAAATGTTGTCTCCCGGAGGGAGACAAAGGTTGTCTCCCGGAGAAGAACAAATGTTGTCTCCCAAATGGAGACAAAGGTTGTCTCTCCGAGGGAGACAAATGTTGTCTCCCGGAGGGAGACAAATGTTGTCTCCCGGTGGGAGACAAAGGTTGTCTCCCGGGGGGAGACAAAGGTTGTCTCCCGGAGGGAGACAAATTTTGTCGCACGGAGGGAGACAAAGGTTGTCTCTTGGAGGGAGACAAAGGTTGTCTCCCGGAGGATGAGAAAGGTTGTCTCCCGGGGGGAGAAAAAGGTTGTCTCCCGGAGGAAGACAAAGGTTATCTCCAAGAGGAAGACAAAGGTTGTCTCCCGGAGGGAGACTAATGTTGTCTCCCAAAGGGAGACAAATGTTATCTCCCGGAGGGAGACAAATGTTGTCGCACGGAGGGAAACAAAGGTTGTCTCCCGGAGGGAGACAAATGTTGTCTCCCGGAGGGAGACAAAGGATGTCTCCCGGAGGGAGACAAATGTGGTCTCCCCGGGGGAGACAAAGGTTATCTCCCGCTGGGAGATAAATTTTGTCTCCCTCCGGGAGACAAATATTGTCTCCAGGAGGGAGACAAAGGTTGTCTCTCGGAGGGGGGCCAAAGGTTGTCCCCCGGAGGGAGACAAATGTTGTCTCCCGGAGGGAGACAAAGGTTGTCTCTTGGAGGGAAACAAAGGTTGTCTCCCGGAGGGAGACAAATGTTGTCTTCCGGAGAGAGACAAATGTTGTCTCCCGGAGGGAGACAAATTTTGTCGCACGGAGGGAGACAAAGGTTGTCTCTTGGAGGGAGACAAAGGTTGTCTCCCGGAGGATGAGAAAGGTTGTCTCCCGGGGGGAGAAAAAGGTTGTCTCCCGGAGGAAGACAAAGGTTATCTCCAAGAGGAAGACAAAGGTTGTCTCCCGGAGGGAGACTAATGTTGTCTCCCAAAGGGAGACAAATGTTATCTCCCGGAGGGAGACAAATGTTGTCGCACGGAGGGAAACAAAGGTTGTCTCCCGGAGGGAGACAAATGTTGTCTCCCGGAGGGAGACAAAGGATGTCTCCCGGAGGGAGACAAATGTGGTCTCCCCGGGGGAGACAAAGGTTATCTCCCGCTGGGAGATAAATTTTGTCTCCCTCCGGGAGACAAATATTGTCTCCAGGAGGGAGACAAAGGTTGTCTCTCGGAGGGGGGCCAAAGGTTGTCCCCCGGAGGGAGACAAATGTTGTCTCCTTGAGGGAGACAAAGGTTGTCTCTTGGAGGGAAACAAAGGTTGTCTCCCGGAGGAAGACAAAGGTTGTCTCCCGGAGGGAGACAAAGGTTGTCTCCCGGAGGGAGACAAAGGTTGTCTCCCGGAGGGAGACAAAGGTTGTCACACGGAGGGAGACAAATGTTGTCTCCCCGGGGGAGACAAAGGTTGTCTCCCGGAGGAAGACAAATTTTGTCTCCCGGAGGGAGACAAATGTTGTCTCCCGGAGGGAGACAAAGGTTGTCTCTTGGAGGGAGACAAAGGTTGTCTCCCGGAGGGAGTCAAATGTTGTCTCCCGGAGGGAGACAAAGGTTGTCTCCCGGAGGGAGATAAATGTTGTCTCCCCGGAGGGAGACAAATGTTGTCTCCGGGAGGGAGACAAAGGTTGTCTACCGGAGGGGGGCCAAAGGTTGTCTCCCGGAGGGAGACAAAGGTTGTCTCCCGGAGGGACACAAATGTTGTTTGCCGGAGGAAGACAAATGTTGTCCCCCGGAGGGAGACAAAGGTTGTCTTTCGGAGAGAGAAAAATGTTGTCTCCTGGAGGGAGACAAAGGTGGTTTCCCGGAGGGAGACAAAGGTTGTCTCCCGGGGAGAGACAAAGGTTGTCTCTCGGAGGGAGACAAACGTTGTCTCCCGGAGGGAGACAAATGTTGTCTCCCGGAGGGAGACAAATGTTGTCTCCCGGAGGGAGACAAAGGTTGTCTCCAGGAGGGAGACAAAGGCTGTCTCCCGGGGGGAGGCAAAGGCTGTCTCCCGGAGGGAGACAAATGTTGTCTCCCGGAGGGAGACAAAGGTGGTCTCCTGGAGGGAGACAAATGTTGTCTTCCGGAGGAAAACAAATGTGGTCTCCCGGAGGGAGACAAATGTTGTCTCCCCGGGGGAGACAAAGGTTGTCTCCCGGAGGGAGAAAAATGTTGTCTCCCGGAGGGAGACAAAGGTTGTCTCCCGGAGAAGAACAAATGTTGTCTCCCGGAGGGAGACAAATGTTGTCTCCCCGGGGGAGACAAAGGTTGTCTCCCGGAGGGAGAAAAATAATGTCTCCCGGAGGGAGACAAAGGTTGTCTCCCGGAGAAGAACAAATGTTGTCTCCCAAAGAGAGACAATGGTTGTCTCTCTGAGGGAGACAAATGTTGTCTCCCGGAAGGAGACAAACGTTGTCTCCCGGTGGGAGACAAAGGTTGTCTCCCGGAGGGAGACAAAGGTTGTCTCCAGGGGGGAGACAAAGGTTGTCTCTTGGAGGGAAACAAAGGTTGTCTCCCGGAGGAAGACAAAGGTTGTCTCCAGGAGCGAGACAAATGTTGTCTCCCGGAGGGAGACAAATGTTGTCTCCCGGAGGGAGACAAAGGTTGTCTCCCGGAGGGAGACAAATGTTGTCTCCCCGGGGGAGACAAAGGTTGTCTCCCGCAGGGAGACAAATTTTGTCTCCCGCAGGGAGTCCAATTTTGTCTCCCGGAGGGAGACAAATGTTGTCTCCGGGAGGGAGATAAAGGTTGTCTCCCTTAGGGGGGCCAAAGGTTGTCTCCCGGAGGGAGACAAAGGTTGTCTCCCGGAGGGACACAAATGTTGTTTGCCGGAGGAAGACAAATGTTGTCTCCCGGAGTAAGGCAAAGGGTGTCTCCCGGAGGGAGACAAAGGTTGTCTCCCGGAGGGACGCAAAGGGGGTCTCCCGGAGGGAGACAAAGGTTCCCTCCCGGAAAGAGACAATTGTTCTCTCCCGAAGGGAGACAAAGGTTGTCTCCTGAAGGGAGGCAAATGTTGTCTCCAGGAGGGAGACAAAGGGTGTCTCCCGGAGGGAGACAAATGTTGTCTCCCGGAGGGAGACAAATGTTGTCTCCAAGAGGAAGACAAAGGTTGTCTCCCGGAGGGAGACAAATGTTGTCTCCCAAAGGGAGACAAATGTTATCTCCCGGAGGGAGACAAATGTTGTCGCACGGAGGGAAACAAAGGTTGTCTCCCGGAGGGAGACAAATGTTGTCTCCCGGAGGGAGACAAAGGATGTCTCCAGGAGGGAGACAAATGTGGTCTCCCCGGGGGAGACAAAGGTTGTCTCCCACAGGGAGATAAATTTTGTCTCCCGGAGGGAGACAAATATTGTCTCCAGGAGGGAGACAAAGGTTGTCTCCCGGAGGGGGGCCAAAGGTTGTCTCCCGGACGGAAACAAATGTTGTCTCCCGGAGGGAGACAAAGGTTGTCTCTTGGAGGGAAACAAAGGTTGTCTCCCGGAGGAAGACAAAGGTTGTCTTCAGGAGCGAGACAAATGTTGTCTCCCGGAGGGAGACAAATGTTGTCTCCCGGAGGGAGACAAAGGTTGTCTCCCGGAGGGAGACAAATGTTGTCTCCCCGGGGGAGACAAAGGTTGTCTCCCGAAGGGAGACAAATTTTGTCTCCCGCAGGGAGTCCAATTTTGTCTCCCGGAGGGAGACAAATGTTGTCTCCGGGAGGGAGATAAAGGTTGTCTCCCTTAGGGGGGCCAAAGGTTGTCTCCCGAAGGGAGACAAAGGTTGTCTCCCGGAGGGACATAAATGTTGTTTGCCGGAGGAAGACAAATGTTGTCTCCCGGAGTAAAACAAAGGGTGTCTCCCGGAAGGAGACAAAGGTTGTCTCCCGGAGGGACTTAAAGGGGGTCTCCCGGAGGGAGACGAAGGTTGCCTCCCGGAAAGAGACAATTGTTCTCTCCCGAAGGGAGACAAAGCTTGTCTCCTGAAGGGAGGCAAATGTTGTCTCCAGGAGGGAGACAGAGGTTGTCTCTCGGAGGAAGACAAAGGTTGTCTCCCGGAGGGAGACAAAGGTTGTCTCCCGGAGGGAGACAAAGGTTGTCTCCCGGAGAGAGACAAATGTTGTCTCCCGGAGGGAGACAAAGGTTGTCTCCCGGAGGGAGACAAAGGTTGTCTCCCGGAGGGAGACAAATGTTGTCTCCCGGAGGGAGACAAAGGTTGTCTCCCGGAGGGAGACAAATGTTGTCTCCCGGAGGGAGACAAATGTTGTCTCCCGGAGGGAGACAAATGTTGTCTCACGGAGGGAGACAAAGGTTGTCTCCCGAAGGGAGACAAATGTTGTCTCCCCCGGGGGAGACAAAGGTTGTCTCCCGGAGGGAAAAAAAATGTCTACCGGAGGGAGACAAATCTTGTCTCCCGGAGGGAGACAAATTTTGTCTCCCGGAGTTAGACAAATGTTGTCTCCCGGAGGGAGACAAAGGTTGTCTCCCGGAGGAAGACAAAGGTTCTCTCCCGGAGGGAGACAAATGTTGTCTCCCGGAGGGAGACAAATGTTGTCTACCGGAGGGAGACAAATGTTGTCTCCTGGGGGGAGACGAAGGTTGTCTTCTGGAGGGAGACAAAGGTTGTCTCCCGGAGGGAAAAAAATGTTGACTACCGGAGGGAGACAAATCTTGTCTCCCGGAGAGAGACAAATTTTGTCTCCCGGAGGGAGACAAATGTTGTCTCCCGGAGGGAGACAAAGGTTGTCTCCCGGAGGGAGACAAATGTTGTCTCCCGGAGGGAGACAAATGTTGTCTCCCGGAGGGAGACAATTGTTGTCTCACGGAGGGAGACAAAGGTTGTCTCCCGGAGGGAGACAAATGTTGTCTCCCCGGGGGAGACAAAGGTTGTTTCCCGGAGAGAGACAAATTTTGTCTCCCGGAGGGAGACAAAGGTTGTCTCTTGGAGGGAGACAAAGGTTGTCTCCCGGAAGGAGACAAATGCCGTCTCCGGGAGGGAGACAAAAGTTGGCTCCCGGAGGGAGACAAAGGTTTTCTCCCGGAGGAAGACAAAGGTTGTCTCCCGGAGGGAGACAAATGTTGTCTCCCGGAGAGAGACAAATGTTGTCTCTTGGCGGGAGACAAATAATGTCTCCCGTAGGGAGAAAGATAATGTCTCCCGGAGGGAGACAAAGGTTGTCTCCCGGGGGATACAAATGTTGTCTCCCGGAGGGAGACATATGTTGGCTCCTGGAGGGAGACAAATGTTGTCTCCCGGAGGGACACAAAGGTTGTCTCCCGGAGGGAGACAAAGGTTGTCTCCCGGGGGGAGACAAAGGTTGTCTTCCGGGGGAGACAAAGGTTGTCTTCCGGGGGGATACAAATGTTGTCTCCCGGAGGGAGACATATGTATGCTCCTGGAGGGACACAAAGGTTGTCTCCCGGAGGGAGACAAATGTTGTCTCCCGGACGGAGACAAAGGTTGTCTCTCGGAGGGAGACAAATGTTGTATCCTGGAGGGAGACAAAGGTTGTCTCCCGGAGGGAGACAAAAGTTGTCTCCAGGAGGGAGACAAAAGTTGTCTCCCGGAGGGAGGCAAAGGTTGTCACACGGAGGGAGACAAAGGTTGTCTCCAGGAGGGAGACAAATGTTGTATCCCGGAGGGAGAAAAAGGTTGTCTCCCGGAGGGAGACAAATGTTGTCTCCCGGATAGAGACAAAGGTTGTTTCTTGGAGGGAGACAAAGGTTGTGTCACGGAGGAAAAAAAAGGTTGTCTCCCGGAGGGAGACAAACGTTGTCTCCCGGGTGGAGACAAAGGTTGTCTTCCGGGGGGAGACAAAGGTTGTCTCCCGGGGGATACAAATGTTGTCTCCCGGAGGGAGACATATGTTGGCTCCTGGAGGGACACAAAGGTTGTCTCCCGGAGGGAGACAAATGTTGTCTCCCGGAGGGAGACAAATGTTGCCTCACGGAGGGAGACAAAGGTTGTCTCCCGGAGGGAGACAAATGTTGTCTCCCTGGGGGAGACAAAGGTTGTTTCCCGGAGAGAGACAAATTTTGTCTCCCGGAGGGAGACAAAGGTTGTCTCTTGGAGGGAGACAAAGGTTGTCTCCCGGAAGGAGACAAATGCCGTCTCCCGGAGGGAGACAAAGGTTGGCTCCCGGAGGGAGACAAAGGTTTTCTCCCGGAGGAAGACAAAGGTTGTCTCCCGGAGGGAGACAAATGTTGTCTCCCGGAGAGAGACAAATGTTGTCTCTTGGAGAGAGACAAATAATGTCTCCCGTAGGGAGAAAGATAATGTCTCCCGGAGGGAGACAAAGGTTGTCTCCCGGAGGGAGACAAATCATGTCTCCCGGAGAGAGACAAAGGTTGTTTCTTGGAGGGAGACAAAGGTTGTCTCCCGGAGGGAAAAAAATGTTGACTACCGGAGGGAGACAAATCTTGTCTCCCGGAGAGAGACAAATTTTGTCTCCCGGAGGGAGACAAATGTTGTCTCCCGGAGGGAGACAAAGGTTGTCTCCCGGAGGGAGACAAATGTTGTCTCCCGGAGGGAGACAAATGTTGTCTCCCGGAGGGAGACAATTGTTGTCTCACGGAGGGAGACAAAGGTTGTCTCCCGGAGGGAGACAAATGTTGTCTCCCCGGGGGAGACAAAGGTTGTTTCCCGGAGAGAGACAAATTTTGTCTCCCGGAGGGAGACAAAGGTTGTCTCTTGGAGGGAGACAAAGGTTGTCTCCCGGAAGGAGACAAATGCCGTCTCCCGGAGGGAGACAAAAGTTGGCTACCGGAGGGAGACAAAGGTTTTCTCCCGGAGGAAGACAAAGGTTGTCTCCCGGAGGGAGACAAATGTTGTCTCCCGGAGAGAGACAAATGTTGTCTCTTGGCGGGAGACAAATAATGTCTCCCGTAGGGAGAAAGATAATGTCTCCCGGAGGGAGACAAAGGTTGTCTCCCGGAGGGAGACAAATCATGTCTCCCGGAGAGAGACAAAGGTTGTTTCTTGGAGGGAGACAAAGGTTGTCTCACGGAGGAAAACAAAGGTTGTCTCCCGGAGGGAGACAAAGGTTGTCTCCCGGGGGGAGACAAAGGTTGTCTTCCGGGGGGAGAAAAAGGTTGTCTCCCGGGGGATACAAATGTTGTCTCCCGGAGGGAGACATATCTTGGCTCCTGGAGGGAGACAAATTTTGTCTCCCGGAGGGAGACAAATGTTGTCTCCTGGAGGGAGACAAAGGTTGTCTCCCGGAGGGAGACAAATGTTGTCTCCCGGAGGGAGACAAATGTTGTCTCCCGGAGGGAGACAAATGTTGTCTCCCCCGGGGGAGACAAAGGTTGTTTCCCGGAGAGAGACAAATTTTGTCTCCCGGAGGGAGACAAAGGTTGTCTCTTGGAGGGAGACAAAGGTTGTCTCCCGGAAGGAGACAAATGCCGTCTCCGGGAGGGAGACAAAAGTTGGCTCCCGGAGGGAGACAAAGGTTTTCTCCCGGAGGAAGACAAAGGTTGTCTCCCGGAGGGAGACAAATGTTGTCTCCCGGAGAGAGACAAATGTTGTCTCTTGGCGGGAGACAAATAATGTCTCCCGTAGGGAGAAAGATAATGTCTCCCGGAGGGAGACAAAGGTTGTCTCCCGGGGGATACAAATGTTGTCTCCCGGAGGGAGACATATGTTGGCTCCTGGAGGGAGACAAATGTTGTCTCCCGGAGGGACACAAAGGTTGTCTCCCGGAGGGAGACAAAGGTTGTCTCCCGGGGGGAGACAAAGGTTGTCTTCCGGGGGAGACAAAGGTTGTCTTCCGGGGGGATACAAATGTTGTCTCCCGGAGGGAGACATATGTATGCTCCTGGAGGGACACAAAGGTTGTCTCCCGGAGGGAGACAAATGTTGTCTCCCGGACGGAGACAAAGGTTGTCTCTCGGAGGGAGACAAATGTTGTATCCTGGAGGGAGACAAAGGTTGTCTCCCGGAGGGAGACAAAAGTTGTCTCCAGGAGGGAGACAAAAGTTGTCTCCCGGAGGGAGGCAAAGGTTGTCACACGGAGGGAGACAAAGGTTGTCTCCAGGAGGGAGACAAATGTTGTATCCCGGAGGGAGAAAAAGGTTGTCTCCCGGAGGGAGACAAATGTTGTCTCCCGGATAGAGACAAAGGTTGTTTCTTGGAGGGAGACAAAGGTTGTGTCACGGAGGAAAAAAAAGGTTGTCTCCCGGAGGGAGACAAACGTTGTCTCCCGGGTGGAGACAAAGGTTGTCTTCCGGGGGGAGACAAAGGTTGTCTCCCGGGGGATACAAATGTTGTCTCCCGGAGGGAGACATATGTTGGCTCCTGGAGGGACACAAAGGTTGTCTCCCGGAGGGAGACAAATGTTGTCTCCCGGAGGGAGACAAATGTTGCCTCACGGAGGGAGACAAAGGTTGTCTCCCGGAGGGAGACAAATGTTGTCTCCCTGGGGGAGACAAAGGTTGTTTCCCGGAGAGAGACAAATTTTGTCTCCCGGAGGGAGACAAAGGTTGTCTCTTGGAGGGAGACAAAGGTTGTCTCCCGGAAGGAGACAAATGCCGTCTCCCGGAGGGAGACAAAGGTTGGCTCCCGGAGGGAGACAAAGGTTTTCTCCCGGAGGAAGACAAAGGTTGTCTCCCGGAGGGAGACAAATGTTGTCTCCCGGAGAGAGACAAATGTTGTCTCTTGGAGAGAGACAAATAATGTCTCCCGTAGGGAGAAAGATAATGTCTCCCGGAGGGAGACAAAGGTTGTCTCCCGGAGGGAGACAAATCATGTCTCCCGGAGAGAGACAAAGGTTGTTTCTTGGAGGGAGACAAAGGTTGTCTCACGGAGGAAAACAAAGGTTGTCTCCCGGAGGGAGACAAAGGTTGTCTCCCGGGGGGAGACAAAGTTTGTCTTCCGGGGGGAGACAAAGGTTGTCTCCCGGGGGATACAAATGTTGTCTCCCGGAGGGAGACATATGTTGGCTCCTGGAGGGAGACAAATGTTGTCTCCCGGAGGGACACAAAGGTTGTCTCCCGGAGGGAGACAAAGGTAGTCTACCGGGGGGAGAGAAAGGTTGTCTTCCGGGGGAGACAAAGGTTGTCTTCCGGGGGGATACAAATGTCGTCTCCCGGAGGGAGACATATGTATGCTCCTGGAGGGACACAAAGGTTGTCTCCCGGAGGGAGACAAATGTTGTCTCCCGGAGGGAGACAAAGGTTGTCTCCCGGAGGGAGACAAATGTTGTATCCTGGAGGGAGACAAAGGTTGTCTCCCGGAGGGAGACAAAGGTTGTCTCCCGGAGGGAGACAAAGGTTGTCTCCCGGAGGGAGGCAAAGGTTGTCACACGGAGGGAGACAAAGGTTGTCTCCAGGAGGGAGACAAATGTTGTATCCTGGAGGGAGACAAAAGTTGTCTCCCGGAGGGAGAAAAAGGTTGTCTCCCGGAGGGAGACAAATGTTGTCTCCCGGATAGAGACAAAGGTTGTTTCTTGGAGGGAGACAAAGGTTGTGTCACGGAGGAAAGAAAAGGTTGTCTCCCGGAGGGAGACAAAGGTTGTCTCCCGGGGGGAGACAAAGGTTGTCTTCCGGGGGGAGACAAATGTTGTCTCCCGGGGGATACAAATGTTGTCTCCCGGAGGGAGACATATGTTGGCTCCTGGAGGCTCCTGAGACTGATGACAAAGACTCGTGTCATCGGCATACATTGTCACAGAGGAATCTTGGACGGCCTGGGGAAGGTCATTGATATAAATGAGGAATAGAAGAGGGCCCAGGCATGAACCCTGTGGGACTCCCACATCTATTTCCGCAACATTTGAATCAACACCATGTAGGGTTAATGGTGTTGATTCAAATGTTGCGGAAATAGATGTGGGAGTCCCACAGGGTTCATGCCTGGGCCCTCTTCTATTCCTCATTTATATCAATGACCTTCCCTAGGCCGTCCAAGATTCCTCTGTGACAATGTATGCCGATGACACGAGTCTTTGTCATCAGTCTCACGATTTGACTCAGCTGAATGAGGCTATTAATAGCGATCTCAAGAAACTGGAGACGTGGCTGAATGGCAATAAGCTTTCATTGAATGTGGCAAAAACTCATTCAATGCTCATATCCACCAAGCAGAAAGGCAGCTCTCTTAGAAGTCGAAATGAAGCTTTGGAACTGAAGATACGCGAAAATGAGCTCGAGGTAGTTCAAAAGACAAAGTACCTTGGAGTGCAGATCGACTGCAACTTAGATTGGAAAGAGCAAATCAAGGCTGTTTCTACCAAGGTCTCCAGGGCGATCGGCTTTTTAAAACATGCTAAATCCTTTTTACCTATGGCAAGTTTGAAAACTCTTTACACAGGTATTGTCGAGCCCCACTTTCGATATTGTTGTTCTGTCTGGGGTTGTGCTGGGTCTACAGACATCAACCAGTTGCAAAAACTTCAAAATCGTGCTGCTAGGATCATAACAAACAGCAGCTTTGATACCCCAAGCAGACCACTTATTACAGAGTTGGGCTGGAAGACCGTTGAAGAACTCATTGGCAATGAGTCCAAAACAATGGTCTTCAAGTCGCTCAATGATTTGGCTCCTCAATACTTGTGTAATCTCTTTACCAAAAACTCAGCATGCTCCTCCCGCATCCTCCGGAACACTGAGACTGATTTGAGGTTGCCAAAGAAAAGATCAGCAAATGGACAAAAATGCTTTTCTTTCCGGGGAGCTAAACTATGGAATAGCCTTCCCGCTGAGTCTAAGACGGCATCCTCCTTGGGTAGTTTCAAAAAATCAATACAGGGTTGATTATTTCATTTTTTTATTGTAAATATCATATAGTTGTAAATAGGTTTTTAATATTATGGGTTCTTATTTTTTGGCATTCTAATTGTATATTGTAATTAGTTTTTAATTGGAGGGCCCCTTGAAAAACAACTTCGGTTGAAGGGCAACCCTCCCTAAACAAATGAAATATATGAATATGAAATATGACACAAAGGTTGTCTCCCGGAGGGAGACAAAGGTTGTCTCCCGGGGGGAGACAAAGGTTGTCTTCCGGGGGGAGACAAAGGTTGTCTCCCGGGGGGATACAAATGTTGTCTCCCGGAGGGAGACATATGTTGGCTCCTGGAGGGACACAAAGGTTGTCTCCCGGAGGGAGACAAATGTTGTCTCCCGGGGGGAGACGAAGGTTGTCTTCCGGGGGGAGACAAAGATTGTATCCTGGAGGGAGACAAAGGTTGTCTCCCTGAGGGAGACAAAGGTTGTCTCCCGGAGGGAGACAAATGTTGTCTCCCGGAGAGAGACAAAGGTTGTTTCTTGGAGGGAGACAAAGGTTGTCTCACGGAGGAAAACAAAGGTTGTCTCCCGGAGGGAGACAAAGGTTGTCTCCCGGGGGAGACAAAGGTTGTCTTCCGGGGGGAGACAAAGGTTGTCTCCCGGGGGATACAAATGTTGTCTCCCGGAGGGAGACATATGTTGGCTCCTGGAGGGAGACAAATGTTGTCTCCCGGAGGGACACAAAGGTTGTCTCCCGGAGGGAGACAAAGGTTGTCTCCCGGGGGGAGACAAAGGTTGTCTTCCGGGGGGAGACAAAGGTTGTCTCCCGGGGGGGATACAAATGTTGTCTCCCGGAGGGAGACATATGTTTGCTCCTGGAGGGACACAAAGGTTGTCTCCCGGAGGGAGACAAATGTTGTCTCCCGGAGGGAGACAAATGTTGTATCCTGGAGGGAGACAAAGGTTGTCTCCCGGAGGGAGACAAAGGTTGTCACACGGAGGGAGTCAAATGTTGTCTCTCGGAGGGAGACAAATGTTGTCTACCGGAGAAAGACAAAGGTTGTCTCCCGGAGGGAGACAAATGTTGTCTCCCGGAGGGAGACAAATGTTGTCTACCGGAGGGAGACAAATGTTGTCTCCCGGGGGGAGACGAAGGTTGTCTTCCGGGGGGAGACAAAGGTTGTCTCCCGGAGGGAAATAAATGTTGTCTACCGGAGGGAGACAAATCTTGTCTCCCGGAGAGAGACAAATTTTGTCTCCCGGAGGGAGACAAATGTTGTCTCCCGGAGGGAGACAAAGGTTGTCTCCCGGAGGGAGACAAATGTTGTCTCCCGGAGGGAGACAAATGTTGTTTCCCGGAGGGAGGCAAATGTTGTCTCCCGGAGGGAGACAAAGGTTGTCTCCCGGAGGGAGACAAATGTTGTCTCCCCGGGGGAGACAAAGGTTGTCTCCCGGAGAGAGACAAATTTTGTCTCCCGGAGGGAGACAAAGGTTGTCTCTTGGAGGGAGACAAAGGTTATCTCCGGGAGGGAGACAAATGCTGTCTCCCGGAGGGAGACATAGGTTGGCTCCCGGAGGGAGACAAAGGTTTTCTCCCGGAGGAAGACAAAGGTTGTCTCCCGGAGGGAGACAAATGTTGTCTCCCGGGGGAGACAAAGGTTGTCTTCCGGGGGGAGACAAAGGTTGTCTCCCGGGGGATACAAATGTTGTCTCCCGGAGGGAGACATATGTTGGCTCCTGGAGGGAGACAAATGTTGTCTCCCGGAGGGACACAAAGGTTGTCTCCCGGAGGGAGACAAAGGTTGTCTCCCGGGGGGAGACAAAGGTTGTCTTCCGGGGGGAGACAAAGGTTGTCTCCCGAGGGGATACAAATGTTGTCTCCCGGAGGGAGACATATGTTGGCTCCTGGAGGGACACAAAGGTTGTCTCCCGGAGGGAGACAAATGGTGTCTCCCTGAGAGAGACAAATGTTGTATCCTGGAGGGAGACAAAGGTTGTCTCCCTGAGGGAGACAAAGGTTGTCACACGGAGGGAGTCAAATGTTGTCTCTCGGAGGGAGAAAAAGGTTGTCTCCCTGAGGGAGACAAATGTTGTCTCCCGGAGAGAGACAAATGTTGTCTCCAGGAGGGAAACAAAGGTTGTCTCCCGGAGGGAGACAAAGGTTGTCTTTCGGAGGAAGACAAAGGTTGTCTCCCGGAGGGAGACAAATGTTGTCTCCCGGAGGGAGACAAATGTTGTCTACCGGAGGGAGACAAATGTTGTCTCCCGGGGGGAGACGAAGGTTGTCTTCCGGGGGGAGACAAAGGTTGTCTCCCGGAGGGAAATAAATGTTGTCTACCGGAGGAAGACAAATCTTGTCTCCCGGAGAGAGACAAATTTTGTCTCCCAGAGGGAGACAAATGTTGTCTCCCGGAGGGAGACAAAGGTTGTCTCCCGGAGGGAGACAAATGTTGTCTCCCGGAGGGAGACAAATGTTGTTTCCCGGAGGGAGACAAATGTTGTCTCCCGGAGGGAGACAAAGGTTGTCTCCCGGAGGGAGACAAATGTTGTTTCCCCGGGGGAGACAAGGGTTGTCTCCCGGAGAGAGACAAATTTTGTCTCCCGGAGGGAGACAAAGGTTGTCTCTTGGAGGGAGACAAAGGTTATCTCCCGGAGGGAGACAAATGCTGTCTCCCGGAGGGAGACATAGGTTGGCTCCCGGAGGGAGACAAAGGTTTTCTCCCGGAGGAAGACAAAGGTTGTCTCCCGGAGGGAGACAAATGTTGTCTCCCGGAGAGAGACAAATGTTGTCTCTTGGAGGGAGACAAATAATGTCTTCCGTAGGGAGACAGATGTTATCTCCCGGAGGGAGACAAAGGTTGTCTCCCGGAGGGAGACAAATGTTGTCTCCCAAAGAGAGACAAAGGTCACACGGAGGGAGTCAAATGTTGTCTCTCGGAGGGAGAAAAAGGTTGTCTCGCGGAGGGAGACAAATGTTGTCTCCCGGAGAGAGACAAATGTTGTCTCCCGGAGGGAAACAAAGGCTGTCTCCCGGAGGGAGACAAATGTTGTCTCCCGGAGGGAAACAAATGTTGTCTACCGGAGGGAGACAAATGTTGTCTCCCGGGGGGAGACGAAGGTTGTCTTCCGGGGGGAGACATAGGTTGTCTCCCGGAGGGAAACAAATGTTGTCTACCGGAAGGAGACAAATCTTGTCTCCCGGAGGGAGACAAATTTTGTCTCCTGGAGGGAGACAAATGTTGTCTCCCGGAGGGAGACAAAGGTTGTCTCCCGGAGGAAGACAAAGGTTGTCTCCCGGAGGGAGACAAATGTTGTCTCCCGGAGGGAGACAAAGGTTGTCTCCCGGAGAGAGACAAATGTTGTCTCCCGGAGGGAGACAAATTTTGTCGCAAGGAGGGAGACAAAGGTTGTCTCTTGGAGGGAGACAAAGGTTGTCTCCCGGAGGAAGAGAAAGGTTGTCTCCCGGGGGGAAAAAAAGGTTGTCTCCCGGAGGAAGACAAAGGTTGTCTCCAAGAGGAAGACAAATTTTGTCTCCCGGAGGGAGACTAATGTTGTCTCCCAAAGGGAGACAACTGTTATCTCCCGGAGGGAGACAAATGTTGTCGCACGGAGGGAAACAAAGGTTGTCTCCCGGAGGGAGACAAATGTTGTCTCCCGGAGAGAGACAAAGGATGTCTCCCGGAGGGAGACAAATGTGGTCTCCCCGGGGGAGACAAAGGTTGTCTCCCGCTGGGAGATAAATTTTGTCTCCCGGAGGGAGACAAATATTGTCTCCAGGAGGGAGACAAAGGTTGTCTCTCGGAGGGGGGCCAAAGGTTGTCCCCCGGAGGGAGACAAATGTTGTCTCCCGGAGGGAGACAAAGGTTGTCTCTTGGAGGGAAACAAAGGTTGTCTCCCGGAGGAAGACAAAGGTTGTCTCCCGGAGGGAGACAAAGGTTGTCTCCCGGAGGGAGACAAAGGTTGTCACACGGAGGGAGACAAATGTTGTCTCCCCGGGGGAGACAAAGGTTGTCTCCCGGAGGAAGACAAATTTTGTCTCCCGGAGGGAGACAAATGTTGTCTCCCGGAGGGAGACAAAGGTTGTCTCTTGGAGGGAGACAAAAGTTGTCTCCCGGAGGGAGACAAATGTTGTCTCCCGGAGGGAGACAAAGGTTGTCTCCCGGAGGGAGACAAATGTTGTCTCCCCGGGGGAGACAAAGGTTGTCTCTTGGAGGGAAACAAAGGTTGTCTCCCGGAGGAAGACAAAGGTTGTCTCCCGGAGGGAGACAAAGGTTGTCTCCCGGGGGGAGGCAAAGGCTCTCTCCCGGAGGGGGACAAATGTTGTCTCCCGGAGGGAGACAAAGGTGGTCTCCTGGAGGGAGACAAATGTTGTCTTCCGGAGGGAAACAAATGTGGTCTCCCGGAGGGAGACAAATGTTGTCTCCCCGGGGGAGACAAAGGTTGTCTCCCGGAGGGAGAAAAATGTTCTCTCCCAGAGGGAGACAAAGGTTGTCTCCCGGAGAAGAACAAATGTTGTCTCCCGGAGGGAGACAAATGTTGTCTCCCCGGGGGAGACAAAGGTTGTCTCCCGGAGGGAGAAAAATGTTGTCTCCCGGAGGGAGACAAAGGTTGTCTCCCGGAGAAGAACAAATGTTGTCTCCCAAAGGGAGACAATGGTTGTCTCTCAGAGGGAGACAAATGTTGTCTCCCGCAGGGAGTCCAATTTTGTCTCCCGGAGGGAGACAAATGTTGTCTCCGGGAGGGAGATAAAGGTTGTCTCCCTTAGGGGGGCCAAAGGTTGTCTCCCGGAGGGAGACAAAGGTTGTCTCCCGGAGGGACACAAATGTTGTTTGCCGGAGGAAGACAAATGTTGTCTCCCGGAGTAAGGCAAAGGGTGTCTCCCGGAAGGAGACAAACGTTGTCTCCCGGAGGGACGCAAAGGGGGTCTCCCGGAGGGAGACAAAGGTTGCCTCCCGGAAAGAGACAATTGTTCTCTCCCGAAGGGAGACAAAGGTTGTCTCCTGAAGGGAGGCAAATGTTGTCTCCTGGAGGGAGACAAAGGGTGTCTCTTGGAGGGAGACAGAGGTTGTCTCTCGGAGGAAGACAAAGGTTGTCTCCCGCGGAGCGAGACAAAGGTTGTCTCCCGGAGGGAGACAAAGGTTGTCTCCCGGAGAGAGACAAATGTTGTCTCCCGGAGGGAGACAAAGGTTGTCTCCCGGAGGGAGACAAAGGTCACACGGAGGGAGTCAAATGATGTCTCTCGGAGGAAGAAAAAGGTTGTCTCCCGGAGGGAGACAAATGTTGTCTCCCGGAGAGAGACAAATGTTGTCTCCCGGAGGGAAACAAAGGCTGTCTCCCGGAGGGAGACAAATGTTGTCTCTCGGAGGGAAACAAATGTTGTCTACCGGAGGGAGACAAATGTTGTCTCCCGGGGGGAGACGAAGGTTGTCTTCCGGGGGGAGACAAAGGTTGTCTCCCGGAGGGAAAAAAATGTTGTCTACCGGAGGGAGACAAATCTTGTCTCCCGGAGAGAGACAAATTTTGTCTCCCGGAGGGAGACAAATGTTGTCTCCCGGAGGGAGACAAAGGTTGTCTCCCGGAGGAAGACAAAGGTTGTCTCCCGGAGGGAGACAAATGTTGTCTCCCGGAGGGAGACAAATGTTGTCTACCGGAGGGAGACAAATGTTGTCTCCCGGGGGGAGACGAAGGTTGTCTTCCGGAGGGAGACAAAGGTTGTCTCCCGGAGGGAAAAAAATGTTGACTACCGGAGGGAGACAAATCTTGTCTCCCGGAGTGAGACAAATTTTGTCTCCCGGAGGGAGACAAATGTTGTCTCCCGGAGGGAGACAAATGTTGTCTCCCGGAGGGAGACAAATGTTGTCTCCCGGAGGGAGACAAATGTTGTCTCACGGAGGGAGACAAAGGTTGTCTCCCGGAGGGAGACAAATGTTGTCTCCCTGGGGGAGACAAAGGTTGTCTCCCGGAGAGAGACAAATTTTGTCTCCCGGAGGGAGACAAAGGTTGTCTCTTGGAGGGAGACAAAGGTTGTCTCCCGGAGGGAGACAAATGCCGTCTCCCGGAGGGAGACAAAGGTTGGCTCCCGGAAGGAGACAAAGGTTTTCTCCCGGAGGAAGACAAAGGTTGTCTCCCGGAGGGAGACAAATGTTGTCTCCCGGAGAGTGACAAATATTGTCTCTTGGAGGGAGACAAATGTTGTCTCCCGGATAGAGACAAAGGTTGTTTCTTGGAGGGAGACAAAGGTTGTGTCACAAAGGAAAAAAAAGGTTGTCTCCCGGAGGGAGACAAAGGTTGTCTCCCGGGGGGAGACAAAGGTTGTCTCCCGGGGGGAGACAAAGGTTGTCTTCCGGGGGGAGACAAAGGTTGTCTCCCGGGGGACACAGATAATGTCTCCCGGAGGGAGACAAAGGTTGGCTCCCGGAAGGAGACAAAGGTTTTCTCCCGGAGGAAGACAAAGGTTGTCTCCCGGAGGGAGACAAATGTTGTCTCCCGGAGAGTGACAAATATTGTCTCTTGGAGGGAGACAAATGTTGTCTCCCGGATAGAGACAAAGGTTGTCTCTTGGAGGGAAACAAAGGTTGTCTCCCGGAGGAAGACAAAGGTTGTCTCCCGGAGGGAGACAAAGGTTGTCTCCCGGGGGGAGGCAAAGGCTCTCTCCCGGAGGGAGACAAATGTTGTCTCCCGGAGGGAGACAAAGGTGGTCTCCTGGAGGGAGACAAATGTTGTTTTCCGGAGGGAAACAAATGTGGTCTCCCGGAGGGAGACAAATGTTGTCTCCCCGGGGGAGACAAAGGTTGTCTCCCGGAGGGAGAAAAATGTTCTCTCCCAGAGGGAGACAAAGGTTGTCTCCCGGAGAAGAACAAATGTTGTCTCCCGGAGGGAGACAAATGTTGTCTCCCCGGGGGAGACAAAGGTTGTCTCCCGGAGGGAGAAAAATGTTGTCTCCCGGAGGGAGACAAAGGTTGTCTCCCGGAGAAGAACAAATGTTGTCTCCCAAAGGGAGACAATGGTTGTCTCTCAGAGGGAGACAAATGTTGTCTCCCGCAGGGAGTCCAATTTTGTCTCCCGGAGGGAGACAAATGTTGTCTCCGGGAGGGAGATAAAGGTTGTCTCCCTTAGGGGGGCCAAAGGTTGTCTCCCGGAGGGAGACAAAGGTTGTCTCCCGGAGGGACACAAATGTTGTTTGCCGGAGGAAGACAAATGTTGTCTCCCGGAGTAAGGCAAAGGGTGTCTCCCGGAAGGAGACAAACGTTGTCTCCCGGAGGGACGCAAAGGGGGTCTCCCGGAGGGAGACAAAGGTTGCCTCCCGGAAAGAGACAATTGTTCTCTCCCGAAGGGAGACAAAGGTTGTCTCCTGAAGGGAGGCAAATGTTGTCTCCTGGAGGGAGACAAAGGGTGTCTCTTGGAGGGAGACAGAGGTTGTCTCTCGGAGGAAGACAAAGGTTGTCTCCCGCGGAGCGAGACAAAGGTTGTCTCCCGGAGGGAGACAAAGGTTGTCTCCGGGAGAGAGACAAATGTTGTCTCCCGGAGGGAGACAAAGGTTGTCTCCCGGAGGGAGACAAAGGTCACACGGAGGGAGTCAAATGATGTCTCTCGGAGGAAGAAAAAGGTTGTCTCCCGGAGGGAGACAAATGTTGTCTCCCGGAGAGAGACAAATGTTGTCTCCCGGAGGGAAACAAAGGCTGTCTCCCGGAGGGAGACAAATGTTGTCTCTCGGAGGGAAACAAATGTTGTCTACCGGAGGGAGACAAATGTTGTCTCCCGGGGGGAGACGAAGGTTGTCTTCCGGGGGGAGACAAAGGTTGTCTCCCGGAGGGAAAAAAATGTTGTCTACCGGAGGGAGACAAATCTTGTCTCCCGGAGAGAGACAAATTTTGTCTCCCGGAGGGAGACAAATGTTGTCTCCCGGAGGGAGACAAAGGTTGTCTCCCGGAGGAAGACAAAGGTTGTCTCCCGGAGGGAGACAAATGTTGTCTCCCGGAGGGAGACAAATGTTGTCTACCGGAGGGAGACAAATGTTGTCTCCCGGGGGGAGACGAAGGTTGTCTTCCGGAGGGAGACAAAGGTTGTCTCCCGGAGGGAAAAAAATGTTGACTACCGGAGGGAGACAAATCTTGTCTCCCGGAGTGAGACAAATTTTGTCTCCCGGAGGGAGACAAATGTTGTCTCACGGAGGGAGACAAAGGTTGTCTCCCGGAGGGAGACAAATGTTGTCTCCCCGGGGGAGACAAAGGTTGTCTCCCGGAGAGAGACAAATTTTGTCTCCCGGAGGGAGACAAAGGTTGTCTCTTGGAGGGAGACAAAGGTTGTCTCCCGGAGGGAGACAAATGCCGTCTCCCGGAGGGAGACAAAGGTTGGCTCCCGGAAGGAGACAAAGGTTTTCTCCCGGAGGAAGACAAAGGTTGTCTCCGGGAGGGAGACAAATGTTGTCTCCCGGAGAGTGACAAATATTGTCTCTTGGAGGGAGACAAATGTTGTCTCCCGGATAGAGACAAAGGTTGTTTCTTGGAGGGAGACAAAGGTTGTGTCACAAAGGAAAAAAAAGGTTGTCTCCCGGAGGGAGACAAAGGTTGTCTCCCGGGGGGAGACAAAGGTTGTCTCCCGGGGGGAGACAAAGGTTGTCTTCCGGGGGGAGACAAAGGTTGTCTCCCGGGGGACACAGATAATGTCTCCCGGAGGGAGACAAAGGTTGTCTCCCGGAGAGAGACAAATCATGTCTCCCGGAGAGAGACAAAGGTTGTTTCTTGGAGGGAGACAAAGGTTGTCTCACGGAGGAAAACAAAGGTTGTCTCCCGGAGGGAGACAAAGGTTGTCTCCCGGGGGGAGACAAAGGTTGTCTTCCGGGGGGAGACAAAGGTTGTCTCCCGGGGGATACAAATGTTGTCTCCCGGAGGGAGACATATGTTGGCTCCTGGAGGGAGACAAATGTTGTCTTCCGGAGGGACACAAAGGTTGTCTCCCGGAGGGAGACAAAGGTTGTCTCCCGGGGGGAGACAAAGGTTGTCTTCCGGGGGAGACAAAGGTTGTCTTCCGGGGGGATACAAATGTTGTCTCCCGGAGGGAGACATATGTTGGCTCCTGGAGGGACACAAAGGTTGTCTCCCGGAGGGAGACAAATGTTGTCTCCAGGAGGGAGACAAAGGTTTTCTCCCGGAGGGAGACAAATGTTGTATCCTGGAGGGAGACAAAGGTTGTCTCCCGGAGGGAGACAAAGTTGTCTCCCGGAGGGAGACAAAGGTTGTCTCCCGGAGGGAGGCAAAGGTTGTCACACGGAGGGAGACAAAGGTTGTCTCCAGGAGGGAGACAAATGTTGTATCCTGGAGGGAGACAAAAGTTGTCTCCCGGAGGGAGAAAAAGGTTGTCTCCCGGAGGGAGACAAATGTTGTCTCCCGGATAGAGACAAAGGTTGTTTCTTGGAGGGAGACAAAGGTTGTGTCACGGAGGAAAAAAAAGGTTGTCTCCCGGAGGGAGACAAAGGTTGTCTCCCGGGGGGAGACAAAGGTTGTCTTCCGGGGGGAGACAAAGGTTGTCTCCCGGGGGATACAAATGTTGTCTCCCGGAGGGAGACATATGTTGGCTCCTGGAGGGAGACAAATGTTGTCTCCCGGAGGGACACAAAGGTTGTCTCCCGGAGGGAGACAAAGGTTGTCTCCCGGGGGGAGACAAAAGGTTGTCTTCCGGGGGGAGACAAAGGTTGTCTCCCGGGGGGATACAAATGTTGTCTCCCGGAGGGAGACATATGTTTGCTCCTGGAGGGACACAAAGGTTGTCTCCCGGAGGGAGACAAATGTTGTCTCCCGGAGGGAGACAAATGTTGTATCTTGGAGGGAGACAAAGGTTGTCTCCCGGAGGGAGACAAAGGTTGTCTCCCGGAGGGAGACAAAGGTTGTCTCCCGGAGGGAGACAAAGGTTGTCACACGGAGGGAGTCAAATGTTGTCTCTCGGAGGGAAAAAAAGGTTGTCTCCAGGAGGGAGACAAAGGTTGTCTCCCGGAGGGAGACAAAGTTGTCTCCCGGAGGGAGACAAAGGTTGTCTCCCGGAGGGAGGCAAAGGTTGTCACACGGAGGGAGACAAAGGTTGTCTCCAGGAGGGAGACAAATGTTGTATCCTGGAGGGAGACAAAAGTTGTCTTCCGGGGGGAGACAAAGGTTGTCTCCCGGGGGACACAGATAATGTCTCCCGGAGGGAGACAAAGGTTGTCTCCCGGAGAGAGACAAATCATGTCTCCCGGAGAGAGACAAAGGTTGTTTCTTGGAGGGAGACAAAGGTTGTCTCACGGAGGAAAACAAAGGTTGTCTCCCGGAGGGAGACAAAGGTTGTCTCCCGGGGGGAGACAAAGGTTGTCTTCCGGGGGGAGACAAAGGTTGTCTCCCGGGGGATACAAATGTTGTCTCCCGGAGGGAGACATATGTTGGCTCCTGGAGGGAGACAAAGGTTGTCTCCCGGGGGGAGACAAAGGTTGTCTTCCGGGGGAGACAAAGGTTGTCTTCCGGGGGGATACAAATGTTGTCTCCCGGAGGGAGACATATGTTGGCTCCTGGAGGGACACAAAGGTTGTCTCCCGGAGGGAGACAAATGTTGTCTCCAGGAGGGAGACAAAGGTTGTCTCCCGGAGGGAGACAAATGTTGTATCCTGGAGGGAGACAAAGGTTGTCTCCCGGAGGGAGACAAAGTTGTCTCCCGGAGGGAGACAAAGGTTGTCTCCCGGAGGGAGGCAAAGGTTGTCACACGGAGGGAGACAAAGGTTGTCTCCAGGAGGGAGACAAATGTTGTATCCTGGAGGGAGACAAAAGTTGTCTCCCGGAGGGAGAAAAAGGTTGTCTCCCGGAGGGAGACAAATGTTGTCTCCCGGATAGAGACAAAGGTTGTTTCTTGGAGGGAGACAAAGGTTGTGTCACGGAGGAAAAAAAAGGTTGTCTCCCGGAGGGAGACAAAGGTTGTCTCCCGGGGGGAGACAAAGGTTGTCTTCCGGGGGGAGACAAAGGTTGTCTCCCGGGGGATACAAATGTTGTCTCCCGGAGGGAGACAAATGTTGGCTCCTGGAGGGAGACAAATGTTGTCTCCCGGAGGGACACAAAGGTTGTCTCCCGGAGGGAGACAAAGGTTGTCTCCCGGGGGGAGACAAAAGGTTGTCTTCCGGGGGGAGACAAAGGTTGTCTCCCGGGGGGATACAAATGTTGTCTCCCGGAGGGAGACATATGTTTGCTCCTGGAGGGACACAAAGGTTGTCTCCCGGAGGGAGACAAATGTTGTCTCCCGGAGGGAGACAAATGTTGTATCTTGGAGGGAGACAAAGGTTGTCTCCCGGAGGGAGACAAAGGTTGTCTCCCGGAGGGAGACAAAGGTTGTCTCCCGGAGGGAGACAAAGGTTGTCACACGGAGGGAGTCAAACGTTGTCTCTCGGAGGGAAAAAAAGGTTGTCTCCCGGAGGGAGACAAATGTTGTCTCCCGGAGAAAGACAAATGTTGTCTCCCGGAGGGAAACAAAGGTTGTCTCCCGGAGGGAGACAAAGGTTGTCTTTCGGAGGAAGACAAAGGTTGTCTCCCGGAGGGAGACAAATGTTGTCTCCCGGAGGGAGACAAATGTTGTCTACCGGAGGGAGACAAATGTTGTCTCCCGGGGGGAGACGAAGGTTGTCTTCCGGGGGGAGACAAAGGTTGTATCCTGGAGGGAGACAAAGGTTGCCTCCCGGAGGGAGACAAAGGTTGTCTCCCGGAGGGAGACAAAGGTTGTTTCTTTGAGGGAGACAAAGGTTGTCTCACGGAGGAAGACAAAGGTTGTCTCCCGGAGGGAGACAAAGGTTGTCTCCCGGGGGGAGACAAAGGTTGTCTTCCGGGGGGAGACAAATGTTGTCTCCCGGGGGGATACAAATGTTGTCTCCCGGAGGGAGACATATGTTGGCTCCTGGAGGGAGACAAATGTTGTCTCCCGGAGAGACACAAAGGTTGTCTCCCAAAGGGAGACAAAGGTTGTCTCCCGGTGGGAGACAAAGGTTGTCTTCCGGGGGGAGACAAAGGTTGTCTCCCGGGGGGATACAAATGTTGTCTCCCGGAGGGAGACATATGTTTGCTCCTGGAGGGACACAAAGGTTGTCTCCCGGAGGGAGACAAATGTTGTCTCCCGGAGGGAGACAAATGTTGTATCCTGGAGGGAGACAAAGGTTGTCTCCCGGAGGGAGACAAAGGTTGTCTCCCGGAGGGAGACAAAGGTTGTCTCCCGGAGGGAGACAAAGGTTGTCACACGGAGGGAGTCAAATGTTGTCTCTCGGAGGGAAAAAAAGGTTGTCTCCCGGAGGGAGACAAATGTTGTCTCCCGGAGAAAGACAAATGTTGTCTCCCGGAGGGAAACAAATGTTGTCTCCCGGAGGGAGACAAATGTTGTCTACCGGAGGGAGACAAATGTTGTCTCCCGGGGGGAGACGAAGGTTGTCTTCCGGGGGGAGACAAAGGTTGTATCCTGGAGGGAGACAAAGGTTGTCTCCCGGAGGGAGAAAAAGGTTGTCTCCCGGAGGGAGACAAATGTTGTCACACGGAGGGAGTCAAATGTTGTCTCTCGGAGGGAGAAAAAGGTTGTCTCCCTGAGGGAGACAAATGTTGTCTCCCGGAGAGAGACAAATGTTGTCTCCCGGAGGGAAACAAAGGTTGTCTCCCGGAGGGAGACAAAGGTTGTCTTTCGGAGGAAGACAAAGGTTGTCTCCCGGAGGGAGACAAATGTTGTCTCCCGGAGGGAGACAAATGTTGTCTACCGGAGGGAGACAAATGTTGTCTCCCAGGGGGAGACGAAGGTTGTCTTCCGGGGGGAGACAAAGGTTGTCTCCCGGAGGGAAATAAATGTTGTCTACCGGAGGGAGACAAATCTTGTCTCCCGGAGAGAGACAAATTTTTCTCCCGGAGGGAGACAAATGTTGTTTCCCGGAGGGAGACAAATGTTGTCTCCCGGAGGGAGACAAAGGTTGTCTCCCGGAGGGAGACAAATGTTGTCTCCCCGGGGGAGACAAAGGTTGTCTCCCGGAGAGAGACAAATTTTGTCTCCCGGAGGGAGACAAAGGTTGTCTCTTGGAGGGAGACAAAGGTTATCTCCCGGAGGGAGACAAATGCTGTCTCCCGGAGGGAGACAAAGGTTGGCTCCCGGAGGGAGACAAAGGTTTTCTCTCGGAGGAAGACAAAGGTTGTCTCCCGGAGGGAGACAAATGTTGTCTCCCGGAGAGAGACAAATGTTGTCTCTTGGAGGGAGACAAATAATGTCTTCCGTAGGGAGACAGATGTTATCTCCCGGAGGGAGACAAAGGTTGTCTCCCGGAGGGAGACAAATGTTGTCTCCCGGAGAGAGACAAAGGTTGTTTCTTTGAGGGAGACAAAGGTTGTCTCCCGGAGGGAGACAAATGTTGTCTACCGGAGGGAGACAAATGTTGTCTCCCGGGGGGAGACGAAGGTTGTCTTCCGGAGGGAGACAAAGGTTGTCTCCCGGAGGGAGACAAATGTTGTCTCCCGGAGAGAGACAAATGTTGTCTCCCGGAGGGAAACAAAGGTTTTCTAACGGAGGGAGACAAATGTTGTCTCCCGGAGAGAGACAAATATTGTCTCCCGGAGGGAGAGAAAGGTTGTCTCCCGGTGGCAGACAAATGTTGTCTCCCGGAGGGAGACAAAGGTTGTCTCCGGGAGGGGACAAAGGTTGTCTCCCGGAGGAAGACAAAGGTTGTCTCCCAGAGGGAGACAAATGTTGTCTCCCGGGGGGAGACAAAGGTTGTCACCCGGAGGGAGACAAATGTTGTTTCCCGGAGGGAGACAAAGGTTGTCTCAAGGAGGGAGACAAAGGATGTCTCCCGGGGGGAGACAAATGCTGTCTCCAGGAGGGAGACAAAGGTTGTCTCCCAGAGGGAGACAAATGTTGTCTCCCGGAGGGAGACAAAGGTTGTCTCCCGGGGGGTGACAAAGATTGTCTCCCGGAGGGAGACAAAGGTTGTCTCCCGGAGGGAGACAAAGGTTGTCTCGCGGAGGGAGACAAATGTTGTCTCCCAGAAGGAGACAAAGGTTGTCTCCCGGGGGGAGACAAATGTTGTCTCCCGGAGGGAGACATAGGTTGTCTCCAGGGGGGAGACAAATGTTGTCTCCCGGAGGGAGACAAAGGTTGTCTCCCCGAGGGAGACAAAGGTTGTCTCCCAAAGGGAGACAAAGGTTGTCTCCCGAAGGGAAACAAATGTGGTCTCCCGGAGGGAGACAAAGGTTGTCTCCCGGGGGAGACAAAGGTTGTCTCCCGGGGGGAGACAAATGTTGTCTCCGGAGGGAGACAAATGTTGTCCCCGAAGGGAGACAAAGGTTGTGTCCCGGGGGGAGACAAAGGCTGTCTCTCGGAGGGAGGCAAATGTTGTCTCCCAGAGGGAGACCAAGGTTGTCTCCCGGAGGGAGACCAAGGTTGTCTCCCGGAGGGAGACAAAGGTTGTCTCACGGAGTTAGACAAATGTTGTCTCCCGGAGGGAGACAAAGGTTTTCTCCAGGAGGGAGACAAATGTTGTCTCCCCCGGGAGACAACCTATGTCTCCCTCCGGGAGGCAACATTTGTCTCCCTCTGGGAGAAAACCTTTGTCCCTCCCTGGGAGACAACCTTTGTCTCCCTCCGAGAGACAACCTTTGTCTCCCTTCGGGAGACAACATTTGTCTCCCTCCAGGAGACAACATTTGTCTCCCTCCGGGAGAAAACATTTGTCTCCTTCCGGGAGACAACATTTGTCTCCCTCCGTGAGACAACATTTGTTTCCCTCAGGGAGACAACATTTGTCTCCCTCCGGGAGACAACCTTTGTCTCCCTCCGGGAAACAACCTTTGTCTCCCTCTGGAAGACAACCTTTGTCTACCTCCGGGAGACAACATTTGTCTCTTTGCGGGAGACAACCTTTGTCAACCTCCGGGAGACAACCTTTGTCTCCCTGCGGCAGACAACCTTTGTCTCCCTCCGGGAGACAACCTTTGTTTCCCTCCGGGAGACAACCTTTGTCTCTCCCCAGGAGACAACATTTGTCTCCCTCCGGGAGACAACATTTGTCTCCCTCCGGGAGACAACCTTTGTCTTCCTCCGGGAGACAAAATTTGTCTCCCTCCGGGAGGCAACATTTGTCTCCCTTCAGGAGAAAACCTTTGTCTCCCCCCGGGAGACAACCTTTGTCTCCCTCCGGGAGACAACCTTTGTCACCCTCCGGGAGACAACCTTTGTCTCCCTGCGGCAGACAACCTTTGTCTCCCTCCGGGAGACAACCTTTGTCTCTCCCCAGGAGACAACATTTGTCTCCCTCCGGGAGACAATATTTGTCTCCCCCTGGGAGACAACCTTTGTCTCCCTCAGGGAGACAGCCTTTGTCTCCGTCCGGGAGACAACCTTTGTCTCCCCCCGGGAGACAACATTTGTCTCCCTCCGGGAGACAACATTTGTCTCCCTCCGGGAGACAACATTTGTCTCCCTCCGGGAGACAACCTTTGTCTTCCTCCAGGAGACAACATTTGTCTCCCTCCGGGAGACAGCCTTTGTCTCCGTCTGGGAGACAACCTTTGTCTCCCTCCGGGAGACAACATTTGTCTCAATCCGGGAGACAACATTTGTCTTTTTCCGGGAGACAACATTTGTCTCCCTCCTTGAGACAACCTTTGTCTCCCTCCGGGAGACAACCTTTGTCTCCCTCCTCCGGGAGACAACATTTGTCTCCCCCCGGGAGACAACCTTTGTCTCCCTCCTGGAGACAACCTTTGTCTCCCTCCGGGAGACAACATTTGTCTTTTTCCGGGAGACAACATTTGTCTCTCTCCTGGAGACAACCTTTGTCTCCCTCCGGGAGAAAACCTTTGTCTCCCTCCTCCGGGAGACAACATTTGTCTCCATCTGAGAGACAAACCTTTGTCTCCCCCGGGACACAACCTTTGTCTCCCTTTGGGAGGCAACATTTGTCTTTTTCCGGGAGACAACATTTGTCTCCCTCCTGGAGACAACCTTTGTCTCCCTCCGGGAGACAACCTTTGTCTCCCTCCGGGTGACAACCTTTGTCTCCCTCCGGGAGACAACCTTTGTCTCCCCCCGAGAGACAACATTTGTCTCCCTCCGGGAGACAACATTTGTCTTCCTCCGGGAGACAATATTTGTCTCCCCCTGGGAGACAACCTTTGTCTCCCTTCGGGAGACAACCTTTGTCTCCCTCCGGGAGACAACCTTTGTCTCCCCCCCGAGAGACAACATTTGTCTCCCTCCTGGAGACAACCTTTGTCTTCCTCCTGGAGACAATATTTGTCTCCCTCCGGGAGACAACATTTGTCTCCCTCCGGGAGACAACCTTTGTCTCCCCCCGGTAGACAACCTTTGTCTCCCCCGGGAGACAACCTTTGTCTCCCTCCGGGAGACAACATTTGTCTCCCTCCGGGAGACAACCTTTGTCTCCCCCCGGGAGACAACCTTTGTCTCCCTCCGGGGACAACCTTTGTCTCCTCCAGGAGACAAACTTTCTCTCCTTCCGGGAGACAACCTCGGTCTCCCTCCGGGAGACAACATTTGTCTCCCTCCGGGAGACAACCTTTGTCTCCCTCCTGGAGACAACCTTTGTCTCCCTAGGGAAACAACCTTTGTCCCCCCCCGGGAGACAACCTTTGTCTCCCTCCAGGAGAAGCCTATGTCTCTGTCTGGGAGACAACCTTTGTCTCCCCCGGGAGACAACCTTTTTCTCCCTACGGGAGACAACCTTTGTCTCCCCCCGGGAGACAACCTTTGTCTCCCTCCGGGGACAACCTTTGTCTCCTCCAGGAGACAACTTTTCTCTCCTTCCGGGAGACAACCTCGGTCTCCCTCCGAGAGACAACATTTGTCTCCCTCCGGGAGACAACCATTGTCTCCCTCCTTGATAAAACCTCTGTCTCCCTCCATGAGACAACATTTGCCTCCCTCCTGGAAACAACATATGTCTTTCTCCGGGAGACAACCTTTTTCTCCCTCCGGGAGACAAGATTTTTTTCCCTCCAGGAGACAACCTCGGTCTCCCTCCGAGAAAAAACCTTTTCCTCCCTCTGGGAGACAAGATTTTTTTCACTCCGGGAGACAATCTATGTCTCCGTCCTTGAGACAACATTTGTCTCCCTCCGGGAAACAACCTTTGTCTCCCTCCGAGAGATAATCTCGGTCTCCTTCCGGGAGACAATCTTTGTCTACCTCCAGGAGTCGACCTTTCTCTCCCTCCGGGAGACAACCTCGGTTTCCTTCCGGGAGACAACCTCTGTCTCCCTCCATGAGACAACTTTTGTCTCCCTTAGGGAGACAACCTTTGTGTCCCTCCTTGAGACAATCTTTGTCTCCCGCCGGGAGACATCCTTTGTGTCCCTCCGGGAGACAACTTCGGTCTCCTACTGGGAGACGACCTTTGTCTTCCTCCGGGCGACAACATTTGTCTCCCCCGGGAGACAACCTCGGTCTCCCTCCTTGAGACAACCTTTGTCTCCCTCCGTGAGACAACCTTTGTCTCCCTCCGGGAGACAATCTCGGTCTCCTTTTGGGAGACAATCTTTGTCTACCTCCAGGAGTCGACCTTTCTCTCCCTCTGGGAGACAACCTCGGTCTCCTTCCGGGAGACAACCTCTGTCTCCCTCCTTGAGACAACCTTTGTCTCCCGCTGGGAGACAGCCTGTCTCCCTCCGGGAGACAACATTTTCTTCCCTCCGGGAGACAACATTTGTCTCCTTCCTGGAGACAACTTTTGTCTCCCTTAGGGAGACAACTTTTGTATCCCTCCTTGAGACAATCTGTGTCTCCCGCCGGGAGACAACCTTTGTCTCCCTCCTTCAGACACCCTTTGTCTCCCTCCGTGAGACAACCTTTGTCTCCCTCCGGGAGACAATCTCGGTCTCCTTCCGGGAGACAATCTTTGTCTACCTCCAGGAGTCGACCTTTCTCTCCCTCTGGGAGACAACCTCGGTCTCCTTCCGGGAGACAACCTTTTTCTCCCTCCGGGAGACAACCTTCGTCTCCCTCTGGGAGACAAATCATCTTCTTCCGGGAGACAACCTCTGTCTCCCTCCTTGAGACAACCTTGGTCTCCCGCTGGGAGACAGCCTGTCTCCCTCCGGGAGACAACATTTTCTTCCCTCCGGGAGACAACATTTGTCTCCTTCCTGGAGACAACTTTTGTCTCCCTTAGGGAGACAACTTTTGTGTCCCTCCTTGAGACAACCTTTGTCTCCCGCCGGGAGACAACCTTTGTCTCCCTCCGGGAGACAACCTCGGTCTCCCTCTGGGAGACGACCTTTGTCTTCCTCCGGGCGACAACATTTGTCTCCCCCGGGAGACAAACTCGGTCTCCCTCCGAGAGACAACATTTGTCATCCTCCGGGAGACAAAATTTGTCTTCTTAAGGGAGACAATCTTTTCTCCCGCTGGGAGACAACCTTTTTCTCCCTCCGGGAGACAACCTCGGTCTCCCTCCTGGAGACAACCTCTGTCTCCCTCCGGGAGACAACCTTTGTCTCCCTCAGGGAGACAACATTTGTCTTTCTCCGTGAGACAACCTTTGTCTCCCTCCAGGAGACAAACACTATCTATTTCCGGGAGACAACCTTTTTCTCCCTCCGGGAGACAAGATTTTTTTCCCTTCGGGAGACAACCTCGGTCTCCCTCCAAGAAACAACATTTGTCTCCCTCCTGGAGACAACTTTTGTCTCCCTCTGGGAGACAACAATTGTCTCCCTACGGGAGACAACCTTTCTCTCCCTCCGGGAGACAACCTCGGTCTCTCTCCAGGAGACAACTTTTGTCTCCCTCCCTGAGACAACCTTTGTCTCCCTCAGGGAGAAAACCTTTGTCTCCCTCATTGAGAAAACCTTTGTCTCCCTCCGGGCGACAACATTTGTCTCCCCCCAGGAGACAACCTCTGTCTCCTTCCGGGAGACAACATTTGTCTCCCTCCTGGAGAAAACCTTTGTCTCCCTCCTAGAGACAACCTTTGTCTCCCTCAGGGAGACAACCTCGGTCTCCCTCCGTGAGACAACCTTTGGCTCCCTCCTGGAGACAGCCTTTGACTCCCTCTGGGAGACAACCTTTGTCTCCCTCAGGGAGACAACCTTTGTCTCCCTCCGGGAGACAACCTTTGTCACCTTCCGGGAGACAACCTTTTGCTCCCTTCTGGAGACAACATTTTGCTCCCTCCTGGAGACAACCTTTGTCTCCCTCCAGGAGATAACATCGGTCTCCCTCCGGGAGACAAAATTTGTCTCCCTCCTGGAGACAACCTGTCTCTATCCAGGAGACAACCTTTGTTTCCCTCTGGCAGACAAACTCTGTCTCCCTCCGGGAGACAACCTCGGTCTCCCTCCGGGAGACAATCTTTGTCTCCCTCCAGGAGACGACCTTTGTCTCCCTCCGGGCGACAACCTTTGTCTCCCCCTAGGAGACAACCTCTGCCTCCCTCCGGAAGACAACAATTGTCTCCCCCGGGAGACAACCTTTTTCTCCCTCCGCGAGACAACCTCGGTCTCCCTCCTGGAGACAACTTTTGTCTCCCTCCGGGAGACAACTTTTTTCTAGCTCCGGGAGACAGCCTTTCTCTCCCTCAGGGAGACAACCTCCGTCTCCCTCCGAGAGACAATCTTTGTCTCCTTCAAGGAGACGACCTTTGTCTCCCTCCAGGCGACAACCTTTGTCTCCCCCCGGAAGACAACCTTTGTCTCCCTCCGGGAGACAACCTTTGTCTCCCTCCGGGAGACCACCTTTGTCTCCCTCCGGGAGACATCCTTAGGCTCCCTCCTGGAAAGAACCTTTGGCTCCCTCCAGGTGACAACCTTTGTCTCCTTGCGGGAGACAACCTTTGGCTCCCTCTGGGAGACAACCTTTGTCTCCCTCCGGGTGACAACCTTTGTCTCCCACCGGGAGACAACCTTTGATTCCCCTCTGGAGACAATCTTTGTCTCCCTCCTGGAGACAACATTTGGCTCCCTCCTGGAGACAACCTTTGGCTCCCTCCTGGAGACAACCTTTGTCTCCCTCCCTGGGACAACCTTTGTCTCCCTCCGGGAGACAGTCTTTGTCTCCCTCCGGGACACAATTTCTCTCTTCCTCCAGGTGACAACCTTTGTCTCCTTGCGGGAGACAACCTTTGGCTCCCTCCGGGAGACAACCTTTGGCTCCCTCCTGGAGAAAACCTTTGTCTCCCTCCGGGAGACAACCTTTGTCTCCTTCAGGGAGACAACCTCGGTCTCCCTCCGGGAGACAATCTTTGTCTCCCTCCAGGAGACGACCTTTGTCTCCCTCCAGGCGACATCCTTTGTCTCTTTCCATGGGAGACAACCTCTTTCTCCCTCCGGGAAACAACCTTAGGCTCCCTCCAGGAGAGAACCTTTGGCTCCCTCCGGGAGAAAACCTCTCTCTCCCTCCAGGTAACAACCTTTTTCTCCTTCCGGAAGACAGCCTTTGGCTACCTCCTAGAGACAACCTTTGTCTCCCTCCGGAAGACAACCTTTCTCTCCCTCCTGGAAACAACCTTTGGCTCCCTCCTGGAGACATTCTATGTATCCCTCCGAAAGACAACTTTTGTTTCCCTCCGGGAGACAGGTTTTGTTTCCCTCCGGGAGACAGCCTTTGCTTTCTCCTGGAGACAACCTTTGACTCCCTCAGGGAGACAAACTTTGTCCCCCTCCAGGAGACAACCTTTGGCTCCCTCCTGGATGCAACCTTTGTCTCCCTCCAGGTAACAAACTTTGTCTCCTTCCGGAAGACAACCTTTGGCTACCTCATAGAGACAACCTTTGTCTCCCTCCGGAAGACAACCTTTCTCTCCCTCCTGGAAACAACCTTTGGCTCCCTCTTGGAGACATTCTATGTCTCCCTCCGAAAGACAACTTTTGTCTCGCTCCGGGAGACAACCTTTGGCTCCCTCCTTGAGACAACCTTTGTCTCCCTCCTGGAGAGAACCTTTGCCTCCAACCGGGAGAAAACCTTTGTCACCCTCCAGGAGACAACCTTTTCTCCCTCCGGGAGACAACCTCTGGCTCCCTCCTGGAGAGAACCTTTGACTCCCTCCGGGAGACAACCTTTGTCTCCCTCAGGGAGACAACCTTTGGCTCCCTCCGGGAGACAACCTTTGTCTCCTTCCGGGAGACAGCCTTTTGCTCCCGCCTGGAGACAACCTTTTGCTCCCTCCTGGAGACAACCTTTGTCTCCCTCCGGGAGATAACCTCAGTCTCCCTCCTGGAGACAACCTGTCTCAATCCAGGAGACAACCTGTGTCTCCCTCCTGGAGACATCCTATGTCTCCCTCCTGGAGAAAACCTTGGTCACCCACCGGGAGACAACCATTGTCACCCTCTAGGAGACAACCTTTGTATCCCTCAGGGAGAAAACCTCGGTCTCCCTCCGGGAGACAATCTTTGTCTCCCTCCAGGGGACGACCTTTGTCTCCCTCCAGGCGACAAGCTTTGTCTCTCCATGGGAGACAACCTCTGTCTCCCTCCGGGAAACAACCTTAGGTTCCATCCTGGAGAGAACCTTTTGCTCCCTCCGGGAGACAACCTTTGTCTGCCACCGGGAGACAACCTTTGGCTCCCTCCTGGAGACAATCTTTGTCTTCATCCTGGAGACAACATTTGGCTCCCTCCTGGAGACAACCTTTGACTCCCTCCTGGAGACAACCTTTGTCTCCCTCCGGGAGACAACCTTTGTCTACCTCCGGGAGACAGCCTTTGTCTCCCTCCGGGAGACAATCTTTGGCTCCCTCTTGGAGACAAGGTTTGACTCCCTCCGGGAGACAACCTTTGTCTCCCTCCAGGAGACAACCTTTGTCTCCCTCCGGGTGACAACCTTTGTCTGCCACCGGGAGACAACCTTTGGCTCCCTCCTGGAGACAATCTTTGTCTTCATCCTGGAGACAACATTTGGCTCCCTCCTGGAGACAACCTTTGACTCCCTCCTGGAGACAACCTTTGTCTCCCTCCGGGAGACAACCTTTGTCTACCTCCGGGAGACAGCCTTTGTCTCCCTCCGGGAGACAATCTTTGGCTCCCTCTTGGAGACAAGGTTTGACTCCCTCCGGGAGACAACCTTTGTCTCCCTCCAGGAGACAACCTTTGGCTACCTCCTGGAGACAATTTTTGTCTCCCTCCGGGAGAAAACCTTTGGCTCCCTCTTAGGTACTACCTTTGTCTCCCTCCAGCTAACAACCTTTGTCTCCCTCCGGGAAACAACCTTTGGCTCCCTCCTGGAGACATCCTATGTCTCCCTCCGGGAGACAACCTTTGTCTCCCTCCGGGAGACAACCTTTGGATCCCTCCTGGAGACAACCTTTGTCTCCCTCCGGGAGACAACCTTTGTCTCCCTCCAGAGACAACCTTTTTCTCCCTCCGGGAGACAACCTTTGGCTCCCTCCTGGAGACAACCTATGTCTTCTTCCGGGAGAGAACCTTTGTCTCCCTCCGGGAGACAACATTTGTCTCCCTCCGGGAGACAACCTTTGTCTCCCTCCGGGAGACAACATTTGTCTCCTTCCTGGAGACAACTTTTGTCTCCCTTAGGGAGACAACTTTTGTGTCCCTCCTTGAGACAACCTTTGTCTCCCGCCGGGAGACAACCTTTGTCTCCCTCCGGGAGACAACCTCGGTCTCCCTCTGGGAGACGACCTTTGTCTTCCTCCGGGCGACAACATTTGTCTCCCCCGGGAGACAAACTCGGTCTCCCTCCGAGAGACAACATTTGTCATCCTCCGGGAGACAAAATTTGTCTTCTTAAGGGAGACAATCTTTTCTCCCGCTGGGAGACAACCTTTTTCTCCTTCCGGGAGACAACCTCGGTCTCCCTCCTGGAGACAACCTCTGTCTCCCTCCGGGAGACAACCTTTGTCTCCCTCAGGGAGACAACATTTGTCTTTCTCCGTGAGACAACCTTTGTCTCCCTCCAGGAGACAAACACTATCTATTTCCGGGAGACAACCTTTTTCTCCCTCCGGGAGACAAGATTTTTTTCCCTCCGGGAGACAACCTCGGTCTCCCTCCAAGAAACAACATTTGTCTCCCTCCTGGAGACAACTTTTGTCTCCCTCTGGGAGACAACAATTGTCTCCCTACGGGAGACAACCTTTCTCTCCCTCCGGGAGACAACCTCGGTCTCTCTCCAGGAGACAACTTTTGTCTCCCTCCCTGAGACAACCTTTGTCTCCCTCAGGGAGAAAACCTTTGTCTCCCTCATTGAGAAAACCTTTGTCTCCCTCCGGGCGACAACATTTGTCTCCCCCCAGGAGACAACCTCTGTCTCCTTCCGGGAGACAACATTTGTCTCCCTCCTGGAGAAAACCTTTGTCTCCCTCCTAGAGACAACCTTTGTCTCCCTCAGGGAGACAACCTCGGTCTCCCTCCGTGAGACAACCTTTGGCTCCCTCCTGGAGACAGCCTTTGACTCCCTCTGGGAGACAACCTTTGTCTCCCTCAGGGAGACAACCTTTGTCTCCCTCCGGGAGACAACCTTTGTCACCTTCCGGGAGACAACCTTTTGCTCCCTTCTGGAGACAACATTTTGCTCCCTCCTGGAGACAACCTTTGTCTCCCTCCAGGAGATAACATCGGTCTCCCTCCGGGAGACAAAATTTGTCTCCCTCCTGGAGACAACCTGTCTCTATCCAGGAGACAACCTTTGTTTCCCTCTGGCAGACAAACTATGTCTCCCTCCGGGAGACAACCTCGGTCTCCCTCCGGGAGACAATCTTTGTCTCCCTCCAGGAGACGACCTTTGTCTCCCTCCGGGCGACAACCTTTGTCTCCCCCTAGGAGACAACCTCTGCCTCCCTCCGGAAGACAACAATTGTCTCCCCCGGGAGACAACCTTTTTCTCCCTCCGCGAGACAACCTCGGTCTCCCTCCTGGAGACAACTTTTGTCTCCCTCCGGGAGACAACTTTTTTCTAGCTCCGGGAGACAGCCTTTCTCTCCCTCAGGGAGACAACCTCCGTCTCCCTCCGAGAGACAATCTTTGTCTCCTTCAAGTCTCCCTCCAGGCGACAACCTTTGTCTCCCCCCGGAAGACAACCATTGTCTCCCTCCGGGAGACAACCTTTGTCTCCCTCCGGGAGACCACCTTTGTCTCCCTCTGCGAGACATCCTTAGGCTCCCTTGGAAAGAACCTTTGGCTCCCTCCAGGTGACAACCTTTGTCTCCTTGCGGGAGACAACCTTTGGCTCCCTCTGGGAGACAACCTTTGTCTCCCTCCGGGTGACAACCTTTGTCTCCCACCGGGAGACAACCTTTGATTCCCCTCTGGAGACAATCTTTGTCTCCCTCCTGGAGACAACATTTGGCTCCCTCCTGGAGACAACCTTTGGCTCCCTCCTGGAGACAACCTTTGTCTCCCTCCCTGGGACAACCTTTGTCTCCCTCCGGGAGACAGTCTTTGTCTCCCTCCGGGACACAATTTCTCTCTTCCTCCAGGTGACAACCTTTGTCTCCTTGCGGGAGACAACCTTTGGCTCCCTCCGGGAGACAACCTTTGGCTCCCTCCTGGAGAAAACCTTTGTCTCCCTCCGGGAGACAACCTTTGTCTCCTTCAGGGAGACAACCTCGGTCTCCCTCCGGGAGACAATCTTTGTCTCCCTCCAGGAGACGACCTTTGTCTCCCTCCAGGCGACATCCTTTGTCTCTTTCCATGGGAGACAACCTCTGTCTCCCTCCGGGAAACAACCTTAGGCTCCCTCCAGGAGAGAACCTTTGGCTCCCTCCGGGAGAAAACCTCTCTCTCCCTCCAGGTAACAACCTTTTTCTCCTTCCGGAAGACAGCCTTTGGCTACCTCCTAGAGACAACCTTTGTCTCCCTCCGGAAGACAACCTTTCTCTCCCTCCTGGAAACAACCTTTGGCTCCCTCCTGGAGACATTCTATGTATCCCTCCGAAAGACAACTTTTGTTTCCCTCCGGGAGACAGGTTTTGTTTCCCTCCGGGAGACAGCCTTTGCTTTCTCCTGGAGACAACCTTTGACTCCCTCAGGGAGACAAACTTTGTCCCCCTCCAGGAGACAACCTTTGGCTCCCTCCTGGATGCAACCTTTGTCTCCCTCCAGGTAACAAACTTTGTCTCCTTCCGGAAGACAACCTTTGGCTACCTCCTAGAGACAACCTTTGTCTCCCTCCGGAAGACAACCTTTCTCTCCCTCCTGGAAACAACCTTTGGCTCCCTCTTGGAGACATTCTATGTCTCCCTCCGAAAGACAACTTTTGTCTCGCTCCGGGAGACAACCTTTGGCTCCCTCCTTGAGACAACCTTTGTCTCCCTCCTAGAGACAACCTTTGTCTCCCTCAGGGAGACAACCTCGGTCTCCCTCCGTGAGACAACCTTTGGCTCCCTCCTGGAGACAGCCTTTGACTCCCTCTGGGAGACAACCTTTGTCTCCCTCAGGGAGACAACCTTTGTCTCCCTCCGGGAGACAACCTTTGTCACCTTCCGGGAGACAACCTTTTGCTCCCTTCTGGAGACAACATTTTGCTCCCTCCTGGAGACAACCTTTGTCTCCCTCCAGGAGATAACATCGGTCTCCCTCCGGGAGACAAAATTTGTCTCCCTCCTGGAGACAACCTGTCTCTATCCAGGAGACAACCTTTGTTTCCCTCTGGCAGACAAACTCTGTCTCCCTCCGGGAGACAACCTCGGTCTCCCTCCGGGAGACAATCTTTGTCTCCCTCCAGGAGACGACCTTTGTCTCCCTCCGGGCGACAACCTTTGTCTCCCCCTAGGAGACAACCTCTGCCTCCCTCCGGAAGACAACAATTGTCTCCCCCGGGAGACAACCTTTTTCTCCCTCCGCGAGACAACCTCGGTCTCCCTCCTGGAGACAACTTTTGTCTCCCTCCGGGAGACAACTTTTTTCTAGCTCCGGGAGACAGCCTTTCTCTCCCTCAGGGAGACAACCTCCGTCTCCCTCCGAGAGACAATCTTTGTCTCCTTCAAGGAGACGACCTTTGTCTCCCTCCAGGCGACAACCTTTGTCTCCCCCCGGAAGACAACCTTTGTCTCCCTCCGGGAGACAACCTTTGTCTCCCTCCGGGAGACCACCTTTGTCTCCCTCCGGGAGACATCCTTAGGCTCCCTCCTGGAAAGAACCTTTGGCTCCCTCCAGGTGAGAACCTTTGTCTCCTTGCGGGAGACAACCTTTGGCTCCCTCTGGGAGACAACCTTTGTCTCCCTCCGGGTGACAACCTTTGTCTCCCACCGGGAGACAACCTTTGATTCCCCTCTGGAGACAATCTTTGTCTCCCTCCTGGAGACAACATTTGGCTCCCTCCTGGAGACAACCTTTGGCTCCCTCCTGGAGACAACCTTTGTCTCCCTCCCTGGGACAACCTTTGTCTCCCTCCAGGCGACATCCTTTGTCTCTTTCCATGGGAGACAACCTCTTTCTCCCTCCGGGAAACAACCTTAGGCTCCCTCCAGGAGAGAACCTTTGGCTCCCTCCGGGAGAAAACCTCTCTCTCCCTCCAGGTAACAACCTTTTTCTCCTTCCGGAAGACAGCCTTTGGCTACCTCCTAGAGACAACCTTTGTCTCCCTCCGGAAGACAACCTTTCTCTCCCTCCTGGAAACAACCTTTGGCTCCCTCCTGGAGACATTCTATGTATCCCTCCGAAAGACAACTTTTGTTTCCCTCCGGGAGACAGGTTTTGTTTCCCTCCGGGAGACAGCCTTTGCTTTCTCCTGGAGACAACCTTTGACTCCCTCAGGGAGACAAACTTTGTCCCCCTCCAGGAGACAACCTTTGGCTCCCTCCTGGATGCAACCTTTGTCTCCCTCCAGGTAACAAACTTTGTCTCCTTCCGGAAGACAACCTTTGGCTACCTCCTAGAGACAACCTTTGTCTCCCTCCGGAAGACAACCTTTCTCTCCCTCCTGGAAACAACCTTTGGCTCCCTCTTGGAGACATTCTATGTCTCCCTCCGAAAGACAACTTTTGTCTCGCTCCGGGAGACAACCTTTGGCTCCCTCCTTGAGACAACCTTTGTCTCCCTCCTGGAGAGAACCTTTGCCTCCAACCGGGAGAAAACCTTTGTCACCCTCCAGGAGACAACCTTTTCTCCCTCCGGGAGACAACCTCTGGCTCCCTCCTGGAGAGAACCTTTGACTCCCTCCGGGAGACAACCTTTGTCTCCCTCAGGGAGACAACCTTTGGCTCCCTCCGGGAGACAACCTTTGTCTCCTTCCGGGAGACAGCCTTTTGCTCCCGCCTGGAGACAACCTTTTGCTCCCTCCTGGAGACAACCTTTGTCTCCCTCCGGGAGATAACCTCAGTCTCCCTCCTGGAGACAACCTGTCTCAATCCAGGAGACAACCTGTGTCTCCCTCCTGGAGACATCCTATGTCTCCCTCCTGGAGAAAACCTTGGTCACCCACCGGGAGACAACCATTGTCACCCTCTAGGAGACAACCTTTGTATCCCTCAGGGAGAAAACCTCGGTCTCCCTCCGGGAGACAATCTTTGTCTCCCTCCAGGGGACGACCTTTGTCTCCCTCCAGGCGACAAGCTTTGTCTCTCCATGGGAGACAACCTCTGTCTCCCTCCGGGAAACAACCTTAGGTTCCATCCTGGAGAGAACCTTTTGCTCCCTCCGGGAGACAACCTTTGTCTGCCACCGGGAGACAACCTTTGGCTCCCTCCTGGAGACAATCTTTGTCTTCAACCTGGAGACAACATTTGGCTCCCTCCTGGAGACAACCTTTGACTCCCTCCTGGAGACAACCTTTGTCTCCCTCCGGGAGACAACCTTTGTCTACCTCCGGGAGACAGCCTTTGTCTCCCTCCGGGAGACAATCTTTGGCTCCCTCTTGGAGACAAGGTTTGACTCCCTCCGGGAGACAACCTTTGTCTCCCTCCAGGAGACAACCTTTGTCTCCCTCCGGGTGACAACCTTTGTCTGCCACCGGGAGACAACCTTTGGCTCCCTCCTGGAGACAATCTTTGTCTTCATCCTGGAGACAACATTTGGCTCCCTCCTGGAGACAACCTTTGACTCCCTCCTGGAGACAACCTTTGTCTCCCTCCGGGAGACAACCTTTGTCTACCTCCGGGAGACAGCCTTTGTCTCCCTCCGGGAGACAATCTTTGGCTCCCTCTTGGAGACAAGGTTTGACTCCCTCCGGGAGACAACCTTTGTCTCCCTCCAGGAGACAACCTTTGGCTACCTCCTGGAGACAATTTTTGTCTCCCTCCGGGAGAAAACCTTTGGCTCCCTCTTAGGTACTACCTTTGTCTCCCTCCAGCTAACAACCTTTGTCTCCCTCCGGGAAACAACCTTTGGCTCCCTCCTGGAGACATCCTATGTCTCCCTCCGGGAGACAACCTTTGTCTCCCTCCGGGAGACAACCTTTGGATCCCTCCTGGAGACAACCTTTGTCTCCCTCCGGGAGACAACCTTTGTCTCCCTCCAGAGACAACCTTTTTCTCCCTCCGGGAGACAACCTTTGGCTCCCTCCTGGAGACAACCTATGTCTTCTTCCGGGAGAGAACCTTTGTCTCCCTCCGGGAGACAACATTTGTCTCCCTCCGGGAGACAACCTTTGTCTCCCTCCGGGAGACAACATTTGTCTCCTTCCTGGAGACAACTTTTGTCTCCCTTAGGGAGACAACTTTTGTGTCCCTCCTTGAGACAACCTTTGTCTCCCGCCGGGAGACAACCTTTGTCTCCCTCCGGGAGACAACCTCGGTCTCCCTCTGGGAGACGACCTTTGTCTTCCTCCGGGCGACAACATTTGTCTCCCCCGGGAGACAAACTCGGTCTCCCTCCGAGAGACAACATTTGTCATCCTCCGGGAGACAAAATTTGTCTTCTTAAGGGAGACAATCTTTTCTCCCGCTGGGAGACAACCTTTTTCTCCTTCCGGGAGACAACCTCGGTCTCCCTCCTGGAGACAACCTCTGTCTCCCTCCGGGAGACAACCTTTGTCTCCCTCAGGGAGACAACATTTGTCTTTCTCCGTGAGACAACCTTTGTCTCCCTCCAGGAGACAAACACTATCTATTTCCGGGAGACAACCTTTTTCTCCCTCCGGGAGACAAGATTTTTTTCCCTCCGGGAGACAACCTCGGTCTCCCTCCAAGAAACAACATTTGTCTCTCTCCTGGAGACAACTTTTGTCTCCCTCTGGGAGACAACAATTGTCTCCCTACGGGAGACAACCTTTCTCTCCCTCCGGGAGACAACCTCGGTCTCTCTCCAGGAGACAACTTTTGTCTCCCTCCCTGAGACAACCTTTGTCTCCCTCAGGGAGAAAACCTTTGTCTCCCTCATTGAGAAAACCTTTGTCTCCCTCCGGGTGACAACCTTTGTCTCCCACCGGGAGACAACCTTTGATTCCCCTCTGGAGACAATCTTTGTCTCCCTCCTGGAGACAACATTTGGCTCCCTCCTGGAGACAACCTTTGGCTCCCTCCTGGAGACAACCTTTGTCTCCCTCCCTGGGACAACCTTTGTCTCCCTCCGGGAGACAGTCTTTGTCTCCCTCCGGGACACAATTTCTCTCTTCCTCCAGGTGACAACCTTTGTCTCCTTGCGGGAGACAACCTTTGGCTCCCTCCGGGAGACAACCTTTGGCTCCCTCCTGGAGAAAACCTTTGTCTCCCTCCGGGAGACAACCTTTGTCTCCTTCAGGGAGACAACCTCGGTCTCCCTCCGGGAGACAATCTTTGTCTCCCTCCAGGAGACGACCTTTGTCTCCCTCCAGGCGACATCCTTTGTCTCTTTCCATGGGAGACAACCTCTGTCTCCCTCCGGGAAACAACCTTAGGCTCCCTCCAGGAGAGAACCTTTGGCTCCCTCCGGGAGAAAACCTCTCTCTCCCTCCAGGTAACAACCTTTTTCTCCTTCCGGAAGACAGCCTTTGGCTACCTCCTAGAGACAACCTTTGTCTCCCTCCGGAAGACAACCTTTCTCTCCCTCCTGGAAACAACCTTTGGCTCCCTCCTGGAGACATTCTATGTATCCCTCCGAAAGACAACTTTTGTTTCCCTCCGGGAGACAGGTTTTGTTTCCCTCCGGGAGACAGCCTTTGCTTTCTCCTGGAGACAACCTTTGACTCCCTCAGGGAGACAAACTTTGTCCCCCTCCAGGAGACAACCTTTGGCTCCCTCCTGGATGCAACCTTTGTCTCCCTCCAGGTAACAAACTTTGTCTCCTTCCGGAAGACAACCTTTGGCTACCTCCTAGAGACAACCTTTGTCTCCCTCCGGAAGACAACCTTTCTCTCCCTCCTGGAAACAACCTTTGGCTCCCTCTTGGAGACATTCTATGTCTCCCTCCGAAAGACAACTTTTGTCTCGCTCCGGGAGACAACCTTTGGCTCCCTCCTTGAGACAACCTTTGTCTCCCTCCTGGAGAGAACCTTTGCCTCCAACCGGGAGAAAACCTTTGTCACCCTCCAGGAGACAACCTTTTCTCCCTCCGGGAGTCAACCTCTGGCTCCCTCCTGGAGAGAACCTTTGACTCCTTCCGGGAGACAACCTTTGTCTCCCTCAGGGAGACAACCTTTGGCTCCCTCCGGGAGACAACCTTTGTCTCCTTCCGGGAGACAGCCTTTTGCTCCCGCCTGGAGACAACCTTTTGCTCCCTCCTGGAGACAACCTTTGTCTCCCTCCGGGAGATAACCTCAGTCTCCCTCCTGGAGACAACCTGTCTCAATCCAGGAGACAACCTGTGTCTCCCTCCTGGAGACATCCTATGTCTCCCTCCTGGAGAAAACCTTGGTCACCCACCGGGAGACAACCATTGTCACCCTCTAAGAGACAACCTTTGTATCCCTCAGGGAGAAAACCTCGGTCTCCCTCCGGGAGACAATCTTTGTCTCCCTCCAGGGGACGACCTTTGTCTCCCTCCAGGCGACAAGCTTTGTCTCTCCATGGGAGACAACCTCTGTCTCCCTCCGGGAAACAACCTTAGGTTCCATCCTGGAGAGAACCTTTTGCTCCCTCCGGGAGACAACCTTTGTCTGCCACCGGGAGACAACCTTTGGCTCCCTCCTGGAGACAATCTTTGTCTTCATCCTGGAGACAACATTTGGCTCCCTCCTGGAGACAACCTTTGACTCCCTCCTGGAGACAACCTTTGTCTCCCTCCGGGAGACAACCTTTGTCTACCTCCGGGAGACAGCCTTTGTCTCCCTCCGGGAGACAATCTTTGGCTCCCTCTTGGAGACAAGGTTTGACTCCCTCCGGGAGACAACCTTTGTCTCCCTCCAGGAGACAACCTTTGTCTCCCTCCGGGTGACAACCTTTGTCTGCCACCGGGAGACAACCTTTGGCTCCCTCCTGGAGACAATCTTTGTCTTCATCCTGGAGACAACATTTGGCTCCCTCCTGGAGACAACCTTTGACTCCCTCCTGGAGACAACCTTTGTCTCCCTCCGGGAGACAACCTTTGTCTACCTCCGGGAGACAGCCTTTGTCTCCCTCCGGGAGACAATCTTTGGCTCCCTCTTGGAGACAAGGTTTGACTCCCTCCGGGAGACAACCTTTGTCTCCCTCCAGGAGACAACCTTTGGCTACCTCCTGGAGACAATTTTTGTCTCCCTCCGGGAGAAAACCTTTGGCTCCCTCTTAGGTACTACCTTTGTCTCCCTCCAGCTAACAACCTTTGTCTCCCTCCGGGAAACAACCTTTGGCTCCCTCCTGGAGACATCCTATGTCTCCCTCCGGGAGACAACCTTTGTCTCCCTCCGGGAGACAACCTTTGGATCCCTCCTGGAGACAACCTTTGTCTCCCTCCGGGAAACAACCTTTGTCTCCCTCCAGAGACAACCTTTTTCTCCCTCCGGGAGACAACCTTTGGCTCCCTCCTGGAGACAACCTATGTCTTCCTCCGGGAGAGAACCTTTGTCTCCCTCCGGGAGACAACATTTGTCTCCCTCCGGGAGACAACCTTTGTCTCCCTCCGGGAGACAACCTTTGTCTCCCTCCATGAGACAACGTTTGTCTCCCTGCGGGAGACAACCATTGGCTCCCTCCTAGAGACAACCTTTGTCTCCCTCCGGGAGACAACCTTTGGCTCCCTCCTGGAGACAATCTTTGTCTCCATGCGGGAGACAACCTTTGTCTCCCTCCGGGAGAAAACCTTTGGCTCCCTCCTGGAGAGAACCTTTGTCTCCCTCCAGGAGACAACCTTTGTCTCCCTCCAGGAGACAACCTTTGGCTCCGTCCTGGAGACATCCTATGTCTCCCGCCAGGAGACAACCTTTGGCTCCCTCCTGGAGACAATCTTTGGCTCCCTCCAGGTGACAACCGTTGTCTCCCTCCGGAAGACAACCTTTGTCTCCCTCCACGAGACAAACTTTGGCCCCCTCCTGGAGACAATCTTTGTCTCTCTCTGAGAGACAACCTTTGTCTCTCTCCGGGAGACAACCTTTGGATCCCTCCTGGAGACAACCTTTGTCTCCCTCCGGGAGACAACATTTATCTCCCTCCGGGAGACAACCTTTGGCTCCCTCCTGGAGACAACCTATGTCTTCCTCCGGGAGAGAACCTTTGTCTCCCTCCGGGAGACAACATTTGTCTCCCTCCGGGAGACAACCTTTGTCTCCCTCCGGGAGACAACCTTTGTCTCCCTCCATGAGACAACGTTTGTCTCCCTCCGGGAGACAACCTTTGGCTCCCTCCTGGAGACAATCTTTGTCTCCATGCGGGAGACAACCTTTGTCTCCCTCCGGGAGAAAATCTTTGGCTCCCTCCTGGAGAGAACCTTTGTCTCCCTCCAGGAGACAACCTTTGTCTCCCTCCAGGAGACAACCTTTGGCTCCCTCCTGGAGACATCCTATGTCTCCCGCCAGGAGACAACCTTTGGCTCCCTCCTGGAGACAATCTTTGGCTCCCTCCAGGTGACAACCGTTGTCTCCCTCCGGAAGACAACCTTTGTCTCCCTCCATGAGACAAACTTTGGCCCCCTCCTGGAGACAATCTTTGTCTCTCTCTGAGAGACAACCTTTGTCTCCCTCCGGGAGACAACCTTTGGATCCCTCCTGGAGACAACCTTTGTCTCCCTCCGGGAGACAACCTTTGTCTCCCTCCATGAGACAACGTTTGTCTCCCTGCGGGAGACAACCATTGGCTCCCTCCTAGAGACAACCTTTGTCTCCCTCCACGAGACAACTTTTGGCTCCCTCCTGGAGACAATCTTTGTCTCCATGCGGGAGACAACCTTTGTCTCCCTCCGGGAGAAAACCTTTGGCTCCCTCCTGGAGAGAACCTTTGTCTCCCTCCAGGAGACAACCTTTGTCTCCCTCCAGGAGACAACCTTTGGCTCCCTCCTGGAGACATCCTATGTCTCCCGCCAGGAGACAACCTTTGGCTCCCTCCTGGAGACAATCTTTGGCTCCCTCCAGGTGACAACCGTTGTCTCCCTCCGGAAGACAACCTTTGTCTCCCTCCACGAGACAACCTTTGGCCCCCTCCTGGAGACAATCTTTGTCTCCCTCTGAGAGACAACCTTTGTCTTCCTCCGGGAGACAACCTTTGGCTCCTTCCTGGATACAACCTTTGTCTCCCTCCAGGTTACAACCTTTGTCTCCCTCCGGGAGACAACCTTTGGCTCCCTCCTGGATACAACCTTTGGCTCCCTCCTGGAAACAACCTTTGTCTCCCTCCGGTAGACAACCTTTGTCTCCCTCCAGGAGACAACCTTTGTCTCCCTCCGGGAAACAACCTTTGGCTCCCTCTTGGAGACATCCTATGTCTCCCTCCGGGAGACAACCTTTGTCTCCCTCCGGGAGACAACCTTTGGCTCCCTCCTGGAGACAACCTTTGTCTCCCTCCAGGAGACAACCTTTGGCTCCCTCCGGGAGACAACCTTTGGCTCCCTCCTGGAGACAACCTTTGTCTCCCTCCGGGAGACAACCTTTGTCTCCCTCTGGAGAGAACCTTTGTCTCCCTCCAGGAGACAACCTTTGGCTCCCTCCTGGAGACAATCTTTGTCTCCCTCTGAGAGACAACTTTTGTCTTCCTCCGGGAGACAACCTTTGGCTCCCTCCTGGATACAACCTTTGTCTCCCTCCAGGTGACAACCTTTGTCTCCCTCCGGGAGACAACCTTTGGCTCCCTCCTGGATACAACCTTTGTCTCCCTCCAGGTGACAACCTTTGTCTCCCTCCGGGAGACAACCTTTGGCTCCCTCCTGGAAACAACCTTTGTCTCCCTCCGGGAGACAACCTTTGTCTCCCTCCGGGAAACAACCTTTTGCTCCCTCTTGGAGACATCCTATGTCTCCCTCCGGGAGACAACCTTTGGCTCCCTCCTGGAGACAACCTTTGTCTCCCTCCAGGAGACAACCTTTGGCTCCCTCCGGGAGACAACCTTTGGCTCCCTCCTGGAGACAACCTATGTCTCCCTCCAGGAGACAACCTTTGTCTCCCTCCGGGAGACAACCTTTGGCTCCCTCCTGGAGACAACCTTTGTCTCCCTGGAGAGACAATTACACCCTTTTTATCGTCACTTCTCTGTGGCTTTCGAAAAGGCTACAATGCCCAGCACGCTCTCGTAAGGCTCTTAGAAAAATTTAAAATTAGCCTTGATGAAGGTGGTAAGGCAGGGGCTGTTTTGATGGATCTCTCCAAGGCATTTGATTGTATTTGGCATGATCTGTTGATTGCAAAATTGCACGGCTATGGCTTCTCCCGCGAAGCATTAACACTTATTAGCAATTACCTCACAAATAGGCAACAAAGAGTTAAAGTAAATGGGTCATTCAGTTCTTGGAAAAGCGTCGTACGTGGTGTTCCACAGGGGTCAGTCTTAGGGCCTCTGTTATTCAACATCTACATTAATGATCTTTTACTCTTTATTCAAGACTCGGATATATGTAACTATGCAGATGATACTACAATCTATACCTGCAATAAGAACCTCGATAACATAGTTCATAAGCTTGAAAATGATTGTACGATAGCATTGAAATGGTTTGCTGACAACTTTATGAAATTGAATGCAGATAAATGTCATTTGTTGGTTCTTGGGCAGAGATGTGACGATCCTGTTACTGTTAGGATTGGAAGTGCTAACGTTGTAAACAGCTATGAAGAGAAACTACTGGGAGTTCAAATTGATAGTAAACTTTCCTTCGAAAACCATGTTTCCAAACTGTGCCAGAAGGCTAGCAATAAACTTTACGCACTTGCTCGCATATCACCATATATGGATCAGAGAAAATTGAGAAAAAATTGAGAACTCCCATGAGGGCATTTATTACCAGTCAATTTCAATTCTGTCCTTTAATCTGGATATTTCATAGCAGGCAGCTCAATAAGAAAATTAACAAAATACAAGAAAGAGCTTTGAGAACAATTTATGAGGATGCCGAATCTACTCATAGTGAACTATTAGAGAAGGACTGTGCTGTTACTATTCATTCAAAGAACCTTCAATTACTTATGACTGAGATGTACAAAACCATAAATGACCTGAATCCTTCTTTCATGAAGGAAATTTTCTGTGAAAATGAAAGTCATTACAATTTGCGAAACAATATCGAATTTGTTCAGCCTAGGGTGACATCGATGGGCAATGGCACAGAAAGCGTCAGATTTAAAGGTCCACAACTATGGCAAATGCTACCGCAAACAATACGAAACTCGGTATCAGTTGCTCAGTTTAAAGCAAATATAAAAAATTGGAAGGGAGAAAATTGTCCATGCAAGCTGTGTCGCACTTTCATTCCGAACTTGGGCTTTTTATGATGTTTTTTAAAAATTTGTTTTATTGTATACTTTGACGAATTGTAAATAGTTTTAACAACTCTGTATCATTTATCCACACTTTGTAATGTATATTTTTAGCGTTGGAATTAATTAGCTAAATATTTTAGCTATCAGTTATTTTGTTGCCAACGTAAAAGAAATTGTTAATGATAAATAATAGAATGTATAATGTGTCGTGATTTTGTGTGATGTGTTGTGAGTTTTGTGAGTTTCTGTGATGCGGTGGCCCTTGTGGGCCACCGTAGTGGTCTTAGTATGCATTTTTTTTTTTTTGCTTCAATGCTCTACCTAATTACAGGCATGGCAGCAATAATGTAAATTAAGAAAAAAAACAACCACAACAGAAAGAAATCAACAAAAGAGAACTAAGCATCAATTTACAAATTTACAGCTGGAACAAAACAATAATTGGTGTGGAAAATTCACTGTTCTCGGTGATTTTTTCGGATGTCATTAGCTACTTTTAGAAAATTAGACAAGACCTCAATAACACTGGGCTCATTACTCTGCATTAGTTCTTTAAAACAGGCTTCATTTGAGGTCGAATTTATACCAGTTACTTTATAGAGTACTTCTCTATGAGCTTCATATGCAGGGCACTCGCAAAGGAAATGGTATTAGTCCTCGACCCTGCATAAGTCACATATCTGCATATGCATATCAAATAAAGTGTTTTTCCTAGGCCAACCAAAAAACCGTACAGCAATGCATTTTGTTTTACAACATCAAGAAACATTTTGAACAAGAAAGAAGCATTTTGAACAAGAAAGAAGCATTTTGAACAAGAAAGAAGCATTTTGATTTACAACATCAGAAATCTTAAAAATAACTAAACTCTAGATCACTAACGAGTGCCAAGGGCCTTGGCTGAGCACTTGGATAACATTTCAGAAATTTTTTTATTTTGTCTGAAAAAGTAATGAGCACACTTAAAACTTACGAACAGCGAAATAACGCCTACAAAGGCACCTACCATCACCTATCAACAGATACAGATGCAACGAAAATTTTGAGGAGGATGATCAGAAACTATTCGGAAACTGCTGCACTGAAGACTGATAATTTGAACAAATAACGAAAAGCTAAAAGCGACTTTCAGCACTAGATTTGGGACCTTTCTTTTTCCGTGATCAAAACACTGGTATTGCTTTTCTACTTGGCTGATCAGTTAAATTCTTAGAAAACAATGAGCATGGTAAATGCCAACAAACAGCTTTTTGAAATAATTTGAATGGACTAATTACTGCATTCAAGTAACCTACAAGGAGTGGGTTCCCCTGGCAACAAATCTCATTCTATGAAAGGATCTGACGATGAGACCACAGGGAGCCCATGAATAATTGGCAAACTGGCAAACTCAAAAGTCCCTTCGCAGCTCCACGCGCTACGAATCCTTCGCAGCTGCCCCGCAGCATTTATTTCAAGGCTTTGCAGCTCCTTCGCAGTTTCCAAAGGAGCTCCTATTCCAGACAATTTATCTTTTGAGTTTGCCAGTTTGCCAATTATTCCTGGGCTCCCTGTGCTATAACAGCAAAAACAAAGTTATCTGACAATAATCCAAAGTCCCTTGACTTGACTTCTATACGGAATGCGCGCCCTTTTTGACGTATAGTTTCTTTCTAGTTCGATTGAATATTTTATTCCCAATATGGGTCCAGTTTTGGTTTTAAAAGGTTGTGCCTCGTGCCCTATGGCTTGAAATAAGAAGAAATCTACTGAAAATAAGGGACAATAAGCCAAGGACTTATTGTAATTTGCAAAATTGCGCTATTTCGCAATTTCGTTATTTCGCAATTTCGCAAATTACAATAAGCCAAATAAGCCCCCATCTTCAAAAGGCATCCCTCGACTAATCCCCATCAAAAGTATTTTTTGTGAAATATGCCCCCAACCTCGGTGGGGAAAGCTGCTATTTGTTAAAATTGTCTCTTATATTGAATACTTTTAATTCTCTTCTTTAGCTGACATTCTTCTTGTTTTTCAACTTACTGAGGCTTGGGTATTGCCTCGAAAACAATAAATTCCATTTTTATCTGCTGTTTGCAAATACTGACTCGCCTGAAGTACGGGGAAAGGGTACACTTATTTTTCATAAGAAAACTGCTTATAAGAAACTCAACTCTCAGATTGCCAAAAATTGAGAAACTCCAGTCCTGGGAAAATATAATTAAGAAACTATTTATTTCGACTAAAGATCCTTAACATAAACTTTACTTTGGCTTGTTTCCTGTATACCAAATCTCTATTGCGTTAGGTACAGGTACAGTGAAGACGGAAATATTTGAAAAGTTTTGCGAGGATTTGTGAAGCGTAGCCTGCGCGCAGACTTTACTACTGCGGAGGAGAAATCGAGAGAAAAGGAAAAGTAAAGTACTTTTCCTTTTCTCTCGATTTCTCCTCCGCAGTAGTAAAGTCTGCGCGCAGGCTAGTGAAGCGGGGCTCAAGTGCCACGTGTAACAAAATTTGCTTCACAAAATATTGGGCTAAGACGGGGCAAAGTGAACTATTTTGTAGGTTTTCGTAAAACTAATTATTTATTACGAAAAAATATCAAAGCTGCTTGCGTTACAGTGACATTTTGGCCTTTGCTGAAATATTGATGCATGTTTTAACCTTTTAATGATTGGCGTTTCCACGCATCAGCGTGCTTTTGGGTAGGTGGGGGTAATTTGGGTCTAAATTGGGCCTAGATTTTTCGAAAGAAATAGAGTATCTTCGCAAATTCGTTGGAAATATTGAAGATCTTTTTTCGTTTTACCTACATTGAATCTTTTTTCGTTTTTGGAAACTTGTTCCCGTTCTTTAATTTGAAGTCTGAATATTTTTTTAGAATTTTTTACTTTCCTCACTTTTGCTTGTAATTTCAACCTGTCCGCGGGAAATTTGGGTCTATTTGAGAAAAACGGTATCTATTTCGTCAGGAGTATTGTAAATTCACAAAAAATAGAAATTTAGCATGCTTTTATGGATAAATGTGATTGGATTTTCAGAGTTTCCCAGCCAAAGACTTGAAAACTTGCCCAGAGAAAATTGAAAATAAATCGTACCACCATCGGCGCATACTTAGGCCCATTCTTGAAGATGGAAATGCAAACAAAGTTTCTTTTGAAATGATATTTAAAAGATGTGAATCCTTGTGTCTTGTTCTGAAACCACTAAAAAATGAACAGAAATGTGTACCTTATTCTTTTTTCGATGTATCATCCATTTGCTTGCAGTATTATCTCAATTTTTGTTTTGATTAGGGAGCCATTGCCAATTCTTGCACAACGCGACTCCTATCAAAATCCTATGAAATCCCAATAGATCCAAATTACCCCACCTTGCAAAATAATCGAAATAAGATCTACCGAATCACAAAAAAATTCCGAAAAACTTTTAGCACCTTTCCAATGACTGAACATGCGATTGATAATGATTTGTTGATGAAAAGCAGTTGCCAGTTGGCATAAATCGTCAGTTTTCTACGCTGTCAGATCATGATAAAAGCTTAGGCCGGTGAAAATAAGGAAACTGAAGCACTAGAAATTATCAAATAATTCTTTGACACCACTTAAAAGAGTCCTGAAAGTATAGATTTCGACACCCATGGAGTCATGAATCGAAATTTTCAACTTACGATCGCTTTAAAAGCGAAAAAGCAAATAGATCCAAATTACCCCGTAGACCCAAATTACCCTACCTCATCCTAGTTCACATTACCCCGTAAAACGGGGTAAAGTTACCCTGGGTACCAGTCTGGTACTCAGGGTAGGGTAAAGTGAGCTAGAACGGTGATGGTCAAAACTAGGTTGTTTTATCGACTTTGAACTGCTTTGGAGATAAATCTATTTCTAAGTAGAACATAGTCCAGACAGGGCCGAGCAAGGATTTTTGACGCCCCAGGAGAACCTTTGGAATTGGCACGTTGAAATATTCGTACCATGAAGCAAAAGTGAAGAAGACATTTCGATCCTTGTTGACGTTTTATCAATTATCATGTGCTCTGACCTATGGCATTTCTTGCCTTCAACATTTTTGCCAACATTTTTCATTTCACACATAATGTTATAATGAATGATCTTCCTAGTAAAAACCAGCAGAGAGCTACATGTATTTTTATACTTAAAGAAACTCAACTCTCAGATCGCCAAAAAATAAGAAACTCCAGTACTGGGAAAGCGTAACAAAAGAAACGATTTATTTTTAAAAAACAAATCCTTAACATAATTCACTTTTTTTTCACTTGCTACTTCATGGGAAATGTGGACACAATTTGGGTGTTAATCGTGTCCACAATACCTAGCCTAAATTATCTTTAATAATAAAATGTACAGGGTGTCTCAAAAAATTGTTCGACGTCTGATTAAATACTAAAAAATAACGATACGCTGAATGCACCCTTGGTTAAGTCACCCTTTTCCTGAGATTTTAGATTAATTTTTAACACAAGAATCTTGCAAATCCGCTAAAAATTTATGGAGTTACAAGCATTTGAAGTTCAAACTTGTGCGAATGCTGAAACCAGAGGCCTCGAAATGGCATTTTTGGTAAAAGCCCTACAGGCCGTCGTTTCTGTTATTTCTCAATTGTTTCAGGGCGAACCAAGTTGGATTCAAACAGGTTTTCGATAACCTAGCTGTCAAGCATATAGATGCTTTGCGGAAACAGATTCAGTCTCTCATGCAATGTAAGGAAATTTAGAAAACGATCGCAAGAACTAATTTACTTTAGAAGTCCTATTTGGTTTGCTCTGATATCAACGAGAGGTATGACATTGGATAAGCTTTTCTTACCTCTATCTTCGAGCTTTTTGCAATACCAGTAATCTGGGGGGTCTCTGGTTTCAGCTATCGCATATTTTTTATCTTCGAGAGCTCGTAACTCAGTGAATTTTCAACCAATTTGAACGATTTTAGTCTCTAAAATTATTTCATAATCTTAGGAACAGGGTTATCTTTCCATGAGCTTGTTCACGTTGTCCTTATTTTTCAATATTTTATCAAACGTCGAACAATTTTTTTGCGACACCCTGTATTTCGTTACCTTGCTTGCAATTCACTGTTTATCTTCTCGTTCGTGTCTGAGAGCACATCAGCCTGCTATCAACGGTTCTGCATGGCCTAAATGTTTTGAACTGCGCTGCGATTCAAAAGCCGTGACCTAAGAAGCCGCGTCGATCTGGGAACTAGTTCTCATATGTCCTAGCATTCTAGCATTCTCAGGGTGCTAGCATTCATATGTCCTTTTTCAGCTAGAACAGGGGTCTCTTGAGTTTCTTCAAACAAATTGTGTGTTGCCCTGGAAATTCTGTGAGAAATCTATCCGAAATTATGAAATGTTACCATTCAGACGACTTAAATCAAATTGGCAGAGTGTAAATGGCTTACTACGACATTCAAAAGTCCATAAGAAAAATATGGACCCTGGCATTAAAATGGGTGCCTTACTGATAAAACAGGCAATTCGAGCAAGAAAAGCAAGGCAATAGCCTTCAGGAAATAAACATTAATACAAGGAATAACATTATTTGGTAAGGGCTGCGTTTTGGGAAGTGAAAACAAACTGCACCAACATGGAAAGGAATGAAAGTAAAAAGTAGGCATTTCTGCCTCTTCAGGCATTATAAAATGCATTTTCCCCCTACCCTCTCCCCAACAGTCTCGCGACCGCTCATCCTTGCAGTCAGTTCAGTTCTGTTGGCACGACATCACATAATCAATGCCGCCACCTAACCCACGTCTCAAGACAACAACAAAATCAGACCATAGTTTTTTCAAAGACAAATACGTACAAAATTGTACTCCATGGAATAATAGACAGATTAGGAAGGTTTTGTTAACACCGCCTCTGTGTGATGACACTGCAACCTTGCCACATTTCCTCAGAAAGAGAGAGTGAGAGAGAGCTATCGTTAGGTTTTGATTCTTTGAGAACATTCTGCCGCTACGCGGCGGCAAAACGAAACCGACGAAGCTGAGAGAAAACTTTTTCTTTCTTTGAAACTAAGGTTTAATTGAATTGACGAATGACTACGTTCAGAAAACATCTCATTGAATTTGCATCAAATCTTTAATGGTAAGGAAGCAAACATCGTTGTATGCCAAAGTATATGAACTGGTTTTCTGCAGACAATGCAAAATCATCAATGCAGCACCGAAGCATATTTAAGTGATATTTCATAACATACTCTGGATTTGATAATAATACATCACCTTAAAGCTAATGTGCAATGGTAAATAGGCTCCTCTATAAATAGAACAAAGAAATTACTCCGACACAGCATTGTTTCGTGGCGAGATAAAAATCTTATTGTCACACTATCCTTTGCTGACTCTGTGTGCAAGTTCGATTTGAATGAGATATTTTTAGAATTTCTGCTCTGTGCAAATGCAAGCTTTTAACCTTGCACAAACCCTTTAATTCTTCAATGCTCAAAAGTCGCGTTTTACAACTGAACAATAAAGGGTTCGCTTTACAATGAATAGTTGAGGAAATTGTCTGATCCCCTTTGCAGAAAGTATCATGTACAAATGTATAGCCTCGTAGCACAAATTTTATTTGTCATTTCTGGAAAAATAACGGAGTTGATGCAAATCACAAAATCATGATAGTTCAACTGCGTGTGTTTTTGCACATATCTCGTCGAAAACGAATGTTTCTCTACTGCTTGCTTGGGGCAATTTCTGATTTTGCTAAGCCTATCTGTCAACCTTACAGAAATGGGAATTGGAGCAACTACAGTGGTCACCTCTAAGAACCAGCCGCCTGGAAGGAGCCGTTTCATGACATCGGCCTCGATTGTTTTATTTCCCTTGTGATTTTGTAACGATGTCTTTACCAAGTTGAAAATCTCATTTCTGTTGGTCAATGCGTGAAATTAGAAATGGAGAAATGAATGCCTTTGTAATAAGATGGATCTATTGTTTGTCTTTGTCACACATGAAACTGCAACCTTAACATTTAACACATATGAAAACAGATGCCATGATTTTTAGCAAATGCCGAAGACGACGTCATATCTACTGAGGTTACCCTTATGGTTGCTTTACCTCCCTATAAGAAACGTGTAGCAGCGGAACTTCAAATACAAGGCGTTCCGAAATATTCTTTGCACATTTCACAAGCCGTAGAAAATAAATCAAAGAATTTTCCTTGAAAGCTGTTTCATTCTTCTATAGTGAAAGACTGAATCAAACATGGGCTCAACTTTTCACCCTTTACTTGTTGATTTGAATGTACATAACTGTTTTAAGTTACCTTAGCCAAAAACGTTCCTCGATAGATTGACAGTATTTCTTACTGTTAGAAAACGAGTCAATTTTGAAAATAGGTCGAAATTATTTTCTGTTGACTGTGGAAAAAGAAAATAAGTTTCAGGTGTAACCAATAACATCATATATTTCTTTTAATATCATGCAAGCTGAAATTTTATAAATAACGCATTTGTTAAAATTCCCACATCAACTTGTTTGCACTGTAAAACTATCTTTATGCAAACATTAATACAAAACAGTTTCGAACATTACCCATGCAGTTTCGTGTCCGCAGGAAATAAGCATACCTCACAGTCTGTGAAAGCCTCTAGCTTCTGAATCTGAAAGAGAAACAGACACCAAAATAAACAGGCTCAACCCACAATCTTCTTTTTCTAAAAAGGAACAAATCGCTACATGGAACAAAGCAGTGTTGTTTTAACTACTATTAGTCAAGAAACAGATATATCAGATTTATAGATTTACAGATCTTAAATAGATATAAAACTATACCGTAAAACAAAATTATCAAAATTAAAAGAAACATGCATAAAACCAATCGCCCACTGGAAACTTCTCCGACCGACGATCCAGCGCAGCGACCAGCGCAGCGACCAGCGCAGCGACCAGCGCAGCGACCAGCGCAGCGACCAGCGCAGCGACCAGCGCAGCGACCAGCGCAGATCGCGTCCCAATGCCCGACTCCGCCACACGGACAACAAAGATCCCGAAAAGAATCTCCATCGCCGAACCCACAGAAATAAAGCACAGAAACCACCGGCCACAACAAAAGTCCCCAGGTTCATCATATATTCTATTTGAAAAATTAATGGAGGGAGGGTGCCCACTTAGTCTCAGCTGCGAGGCTGTTCCAAAGTTTTGCACATCGATATGAAAGCATTTCTGCCCATTTGCAGATGTTTTTCTTTGGCAATTTCTAATCTGCTTTCGTATTTCGAAGGATGCAAGAGCTGCTGGCGGAGTTTTTTGTGAAAAGTTTGCTCATGTACTGCGGAGTAAGCCCATTAAGAGAATTGTACAACACCGATCTAGAACCCTAGTCGATAAACTTGCGGACGGCTTTGCGGCCAAGACTGTCGATGAGTGGTCTACTTAAGACATGAAAGCTGCTCTTCGTTTCAATTCTGGCAACTCTGTTTTGAAGCTTTTGGAGCTGATCAATATCAGTTGTGTCACAACAAACCGATACAGCGCAACAATATCGAAAATGGGGCTCCACAATTCTTGAGTACAATCTTTTCAAACAAGCAGTTGGGAGCAAGGGCATTCTGACGATATGCAAGTGGCCTAAGCAGTTGGTCGTCCTAAATTTTGTTAATTCGGGTATCACAATAAACAGGATGGCTAAAGTGTTGGTTACCTTGATTATTTGAGCAAGTTGATGGTGTTTTCTCTGCTCTTTCTTCTCTGTTCTCCTCGATACAAAACGCTGTTTTAACCACTGCTTGCGAAAGCTGCGAGTGAGACCGCCATTTTTGTCGTCTCACTCGAATGTGTCATGTGACAGCCCGCAAGGAGACTAGGGAGAAGAGAGGAGAAAGGAGAAGAGGAGATGGGTATGACATAGAGCTGAACTGTCCAATCAGAGCGCTGCATTTCAAGCAATCTTTGTTCAGGGGCGAGAAATTTGACCTATTGTTATTTTGCTCATCCAAACGAGGTTTTAAGCCGACGCTCTCCAAAAATCCGGGGGTTACTGTATACAAAAAAAATCCCAAGTTGGATCATATTGTAAATCGGCAACTTGGTCAAAACAATTATAAGTTTAGTCGTTTTGAAGAAATGTTTTAACAAGAATGAGATCCATTCTCCCCCGTAAATATCGCTTTGGTGATTCCCCAAATCATGGCCAGATTTCAAACCAAGGGGCAAAGCCACTACTAGGGTGATTAGACGGTTTCCGGCTGGTGGCTTTCGAAGACAGCCGGTGCATGCGAATAATCAGCAATATTTTCAGTTGAAGTTTGCTGTTTTAAAAACAATACATCATTGTTTCTATTGCCGGTTAAAACAGCGTTTTGTATCGAGGAGAACAGAGAAGAAAGAGCAGAGAAAACACCATCAACTTGCTAAAATAATCAAGGTAATCAACACTTTAGCCATCCTGTTTATTGTGATACCCGAATTAACAAAATTTAGGACGACCAACTGCTTAGGCCACTTGCATATCGTCAGAATGCCCTTGTTGGGAGAATATTCTTCGCATGTTTTAAAACTCCGATAGCTCTCAATACCTCAATGTAGATAGCGCCTAATATAAATATTTCCAATCTAGACAAATGTCAATGTGAACATTAAGGTTTGTTCTGACTGATAACGTCCACTTCACTACCACGAATTTTAAGTTGCAATTTTTTTTGCAGCATTGTTAAGTGTTTGGTGCTTCAGTTTGATTGCGATAAACACAGATTGTGTTTCAGCAAATTTAGCGAAAGCTTGTTGCCCTTCAACCAAGAGTCTAAAAGCTAAAAATCGCTGTTAATAGCTTCGTTCAGCTTTAAGTAAAGGTAGTATCATCAGCATACAGGGATATAGGGATATAGGGATACAGGGATACAGTCCCTGGACGGCACTTGGGAGATCATTTATAATTCGATGTATAATTCAAGAGCCGATAATTCTTCGAGAACAAAACATTTCAAGGAGAATTTAAATATAAATGCGTATTTCTAACTCTCAAACTTCTTCTTCATCAGTTGCTCTTTGTACTTTATTTCGACTTGACTGTTGTACTGCCCCGACAAACAAATTATCCTTACTTTAGGTCCTCTGGCAAGATTTAATTGAACAGGATGATCGTCGTACTATACGGGACGTCCCAAAATATTCATGCCCCAATTGTGTGACTGCTGTAGACGAGCCGCAGCTTACATTGTTTCCGTTTTAGATAGTTACACAGGCCATGCTTCAACCTCGAGTTTGACACCTTATTTAGCTTAACCTTACTATTAGTTACCGACTTATGTCAGGAAAGGCACAATAAATGGCTGCTTTAAAAGCAGCACTTCTGCTGATCTCTTATCAAGATAGTCTCTTATCGGAGCATGATCAAAATAAGTAAGTTTTCGAAGAAAGGGTCTCAGCGTTGAGTGTAAACTTTTTCTGCATCCTTGAAAGTATTGATAGCGTTGTTTATCTATAGGAAAATATGTATCGAAAATCTTCACACGACACTGGTAGCAGCGAATCCAGGATAAAATCTAACAGAAGCATGATCGTTGGGGGACGGTTCAAAACATTTTCCTGACAACACTCTGGCACTCTTTTTTCACACATAGCTTCATTTCGACATTGCTGGGGAACAACAGATGTGGAGTTTTCAAAGAAACCATTTACTTCACTTTTCATGAGCCATAAAATCAGCAACTGTCTGTCAGATTGACTCAAGCACAAGGTCTCAAACTTTAAGTTGATGCCTGACCTATACAACTATGTATGAAACTAAGATAACTGAATTTGCAGCTCCTCCACAGCAGCCATACAAACGGGTACAACTTTTCGGGACAAATTAAAGGCAGTCTGTCCCCTTTCAAGAAAGAAAATAAACTCGATAAGGATCTCTATTGTACACTTCTCAAGTTTGTGCTAATGTGCTTTATCCAATGAAATCTAGGACATAGAGACTCAGTGAAGCATGAATTTAGCTCCAACGTAAATAAGGTAAATAAAACCGTTGCTAAGGTCAGAACAATAGGGAACAGACTGCCTTTAAGCGTCACAAACTTCAAGGCTTGCGAAGGAACTGAGGACTGCCGATAACAAAATTCGGTAGAAAAAAAAACAGTTCCCGATTACTCGGACAATTCCACTGACTGGAAATTGGCCATTATATTGTTTTAGAAAGCACTGCCAAGAAAAAGTCATGCATTACTCGACCACATTTTCCAACAGGCCAAAATATCAAGGGCTTTAAATAGTGTGGATTATCGAAGCAAGACAATACTACATGACAATTATAAACAAACTGACTTACCCCGTCTTGATTGTGAGAGTGAAGAATTCAAATGTGGTCTGTACGAATTTGCAGCGGCCAACCTTTGATGTTCCATATATCGACTCTTCATTGTGTCAGTCAACTGTTGTTGTTGTTGTAGTTGATAGGGCTGCGTTGGTCCTCCTGGATTCAACAAGTTCGAAATAAATGAAGCACTAATGGGTTGTGTTGCTTGATTTGCTGACGGATGGCTGAAGGATAATCGTGGTTTAGCCATTACTGGTTTAGCCACCGCTATTGCTTCTGCCCTCACAATATTACTTCCAGGTAAAATTAATGAAGAATGATTACCATGAGTATCTACACGTTGAGCTGCGACACGTTGAAGGTCTTGTCGATATGATGCAACTGTCTTTGATATTCTTGGATTTGGTAATTCAGTTTTGATTGACGAGGCTTGCGGTGATAGCGATGACATTTGTGAAGCGGGTGATTCCCTTGTTGGTGTTTTCCCAGTATGCGGTGTTCCAGCACGAAGTTGCGGTGGTACACGTGGCAATCTTGGGCTTCCTAATTGTGAAATCGATGGTGAAACACGAAGTGGGGGAATCCCTGAGACTGGGCTTCGTCTTTTCAATGGATTAGCGTTTGATGTTAAAGGTGATTCCCGGTATCCATTTATCAAACTTTCTGATGGTACAAATGATGACTGTGACAAATGGAGCAAATGCTGTTCAGATTTTCCTTTCATAAATTGTTCTTGTTTGATTTTACTGTCAGCGTGTTGAATTCCTTTTCCTTTGCTGAAATGATCTGCCTGACTATGAATAGCATTGCTAGTTGATGGAGTCGGGTGCTTCATATTGCGTTGATTTGCGGTTGAAAATAAATTGTGAATATGATAAGCCATTACATGACTTGGCTGATTTGTAAGACTTCCCATATCTAGTCCATTAACAAATTTCTTATTTTGTTCATTACTGACACCAGCAACAGGGGAAGCATGGAGTAAAAGTTGTTGAATACCTGTCGCAAGTTTAGGCCCTTGTGAAATGGAAGCCAGCTTTGGTGGATGGCTTGTTACCATAGTGCTAACACTTGTAAGAGGCGGGATACTAGCAAAAGAGGATGGTTTAATCTTTACATTGGCGTTAGTTGTAGATACATATTCCAAACCAGACACAAATTCGTTAACAGGTTCATTTTCAAGAATTTCTCTATTATTCAGAGCAGACTCTTTCTTGTAATTCGTTTCCTTTCTGTAAGACGAGTTTTTGTCCTTTCTGGTATCAGATTGATCCTCTTCTAGCGGACCAAAATAAGATGTTTCAGAATTCAACCATTTTCTCACTCTTTGATTACTCTCTTCAATGCCAATTCGCTTATTTCGTAAATCATCTGACGTTGGGTCCTCTATTATAGCATGTAGCTCCTCAGCCTGTTTATTCCGCAAATTAGCGCTCTTTTCATCGTTCTCTACTGCTTTGTCTTTAAAATGTGATGTTATTGGAAACTGTCTATTGTCATTGCTTGCAGATGACGTCATCTGCTTTGAGCTGCTATTAATCGTCCCCAACGAAGGAGCATCTATGAGTGAAGAAATTGAATGAAAATAATCTTCCTAATATCTTGACACAGCAGGCATGTAGCATATAGTTATAGGAGTGGACAAATTATTAAAAGTACTTTTGGCTCTACCTAATGAACAATCAAAAAGTTGTCACTTTTATGAGTTACTTTCATCGGAATGGAAGTTGCACTCATGTAGAACCAAAATCACCTTTGCTTGAATTCAAAGAAGTCGCCATTATTGTCCACAATTTCGGCCAAAGTAAAAAATTTGAACATGTTTACGTCCATGATGATTTACCACCCCCTTACCACCCTCCGTTCTAACAGACAGCGCAGAAACTGCGGCTGGGACTAGTGATGAACTAGGCTGGGAAACCCTTTAACACAGGCGGTGGTATAGACGTTTGTGGCATTTCTTTAAATTAGTGAGGTCTCACTCACCCGAATATTTGTTTTCAGAAATCCCTCTGGAGCGTCAAGTAATGTACAGTCTTAGAAACCCGAGGGTTTACGATGAAAATATTGTACGAACTGTTCGATTTTCTAACACGTATTTCCAGAACTCACTCCATGAGTGGAACTTACTTGACAACGAGATAAAAAGTTCTAGGTCAATTTCTGAGTTTAAGCGAAAACTGCTTCAGATTATAAGAACTATGAAAAACTCATTGTACAACATTTCTGATATAGATGGTATTAAGTATCTGACTAAACTTCGATTGAAATTTAGTGCTCTTAATGAACACAAATTCAGACATAGATTTCATTGCTTAAACCCCTGTTGCACCTGCGGCGAAGCGGTAGAGGATAATGAACACTTTTTCCTGCACTGCCCTCGCTTTGAGATGATGCGCAGAGATCTCCTTGGTCAACTTTCGGACATTCCCGGGATTGATATTACAGTAATGGATTCAAAATCCTTATGCCAATTGTTGTTGTTTGGTAGCACCAATTTAACCGTTGTTGAAAATCGTATCGTTCTAGAAGCGACGATGGCATATATAAAAGCAACAAAAAGATTTAGTTAGGGCGTCTCTGCTTTCTGCTCTGGTGGGCGCGGGGAATCGCTTTCGAGGGTGATCTCTGGGGGATTGGTTTCTTTGGGGGTGCGGCGTAGTCGTATTCTTTGAGGAGCTAATTCCTCACAGCCCTAACGACGTTTTACCCATAAAACCCATACCAACCTTTGTGATCCCTGGGGCGCCTGTCCGTGCTCGTCGGGGTGGGGGGGCGGAGTTTCCTTTAAAATTATATGAGTAGATCGCAGCACGCAGTCTTTCCGTTCTTCATCCTGTAGTGTTGTTTTATTGTAATTTTTTGTTGATAAACTATTCTAGCCTTTGTATATTAGTGCTATTCACAGTGGGAGCTCGATGACCATGTGTCTATTTCCGCTGTGAATAGCACAATGTATCTTGAGTTTAGTTTATCTGTATCTGTTCCATGTATTTTAATTTTACTGATTATAAAAAAGAAACTGCGGAAAATGACGTAATTTTATTATCTCACTAAAAGAATTGTTTTGAAACATAAGTATTTTGAAACGATAAGATTTATGTAATTCGGAAGACAACATCGAGTGTTGCAGAATTTTGTGAAATGCTGTAGGGAGCAACAAGGCTTCAAAGTTACCAATTTTGGTTTATGCACACACAGAGTCCGGTCTGTCGTTCTAACAATAGAGGTTTGCACGAAAAAGGGCGGATGGGAAATCTTTAAAATATTCGTTTGCTTTCATTTCCGAATATAAAGGATCGGAATAAACAATTCCCTTGTGCGATGTTCTGAAGCAATAATGTATCAAGTGCAATGTAAATCGTTCCAATGAAGATTAGAAGCAAACATCATCACAAAATCTACTGTGAAACATATAAGCATGATTGCGAAGGAGCATTAGGCTTTAAGGCATCCATGAAAACCGTACATACACTAACTTCTCCTAGATTCAAGGAGGTGCTCATTAATTTCATGACATGAAAACAAAAATACGGAGTTAGAAGTAACTGAATGTGACTTTGCTGATCAAACGTAAATAGACCTCACATATACTCAAAAGTGAGAGTCTGCGTTAGCACTACATTTCATGGAATGGGCCTTCAGTCAAAGAAAGGGGGATTTGTTTCGTTCGAGAATTTACGGTAACAAATGTAGAATTAAAATGTAGAAATGTAGAATACCCTTTTGCAGCTTCAATGACTCATCCTGAACTGGGAGTTGTTGTGGTTGCTTCAACTCTTGCTGCTGCTTCAGTTTTCGTTGATGCTGCAACTGACTTCCTTTTTGTTCTTGTGCTTGCAGCCAATCACCTCTCTGCCGTTGCTGCGATTGGTCTTGTTGCTGTTTTTGCTGTTGTAACTGAATCTGTTCTTGTTGTTGTTGCTGCATTTGATTCTGTTGTTGTTGTTGTTGTTGTCTCAACCGCTGCTGTAAGAGTTGCTGTTGAATATTTTGTTGCACTCGTTGTTGTCGCTCAGCTTGGGCCAATTGCTGTTGCTCTTGTTGTTTTAATTTCAATTGATTAAGCTCTTGTTGTTCTAGAGGTTGCTGTTGTGCTTCATTGTTGAGATCATCATGTTGTTGCTGTTGCTGTTGCTGTCGTTTTTCAATTTGCACTTTTTGTTGCCGTTGCTGCAACGAGGCATGCTCTTTTGCGTGGGCAGATGATTTCATCTGACTTTGGCTCTGTATTTTGTTACCAACTGGTGTCTTTTGTGATATGTTGGAATTCGGATAATTTTCTCGTTGCTGTTGTTGTTTTTGTTGTTGTTGTTGTTGTTGTTGTTGTGTCTTCGTCACGACACTCTGTTTAATATCAATATTTTGACTTTGCAACGACGCATTTGTCTCAGCTTTTATTGTTTTAAACTGCTGTTGTTGACTGATATCATCCTGTTTTCTTGGTGTTATTTCTCCAGCTTTCGTACTTTGTTGTTCCTTGGCGATTTGCAGTTGTCGCTGTTGTTGTTGTTGTAGTTGCTGGAGTTGCAATCTTTGTTGCAGTTGTTGATGAAGGGCTATATTTTGTTGCAATAGCTGTAATTGTTGTGGTGTCAACTGTGGTGTTGTGTGCGACCCTGTACTGTTTGAAGATGCGGAAAGGAGACCTCTGAAAATTGCTTGTTGACTTAGAACTTGTTTGATAGCAGATTCATTGCTGATGGAAGTTGAAGATAAGATCTGTTGTGAAGCATCCACTATAAAACAAACAAATAAACAACAAAGGAATTACATTTTCTGTTTGTTGCCAGTAATCGTTGGACAACTGATCAAAAACCAACACATAAGGAGCAAATCCTTGAATGTTACAAAATAGAAACTGCTTACGGGGTAGATCACACTGACACTTCATTTGTTGCCAACGAATTGCGAGGGCGAGATCAAATAACAACGCAAAGGTGCCCAACATTTCCAACCTACCACGTGTAAGATCAAATAAAAACACAAAGATACCCAGCCTTCCAAGTCTACAACGTACGTCATAGAAATGTATCCACTGCTTGAAAGCAATTGTGTAGAGAGAACTGTTCGACCATTCTACAATTCAGTAAAAGCCACATGAAAGAGCCTCTGATTTTCTGCAACTGGCTTAAGTGGCTCATTGTATAGTGGATTTAATACAAAAAGGTGTTCCATTGGCCTAAAATCAGCCTGAAGGTTCTTAATCCACAATGTTTCATAAGATTTCTTATTGCATTTGAATTTCATCACCTTACGGAAGCTTCAAATTCATTGTTAAGACTTTGTCATTACTTTATAAGCATTATTTTTGGTTGATTTGGTTGACTATGATTAGTTTCCTTTCTGTGAGACGAGTTTTTTCCTTTCTGGTATCAGATTGATGGTCTTCTAAGGGGCTGAAATAAGATTTTTCAGAATTCAATAATTTTCTCACTCTTCGAGTAATCCGGTCTCTGCTCTCTTCATTTTTTTTGCTTGAATTGTTTCCAATGTTACTCTAAAATGGTAGTTTTTCTGTCTTATCTATTGAGGTTATCTCTAGAACGCCGTAAGTGGCATCTGTAATGAGGACGCCAGTGACTGAGTGTACTTTTTCGCTTAGAAAACCACAGTATCTTGCGATACCTTGCCATTGTTTCTAAATTCATAGTGGTGTAAAAGAAATACAGATGAGAGCCCCAACACCCGTGGAATGATCGATGCTCAATAGAAGGTAATTTGCCCGTTCAATGTAAATGAAACCGATCTACAGAAATCAAACAAAGTAGACAGACCTGGGGTTCTTAATGGTGACTTGAACATCATATTCATGTACGGTGAAGAAGATAACATTGGTCCACTTGAAGTTTGTCCACTTGATCCCAGTCCACCTATGACATTTGCACCGATGAGTCCAGGTCTTGCTACATTCATTTGATTTCTCGCATTGCTTGTTCCATTTATGGCGTTAATAAGTTGAAAGACACCATTTCCGCTTAGCTGTGGTTGCATCATCGTCGTCCTCACACCACCTGGCAACAAGGGACTGCGAAATTGTGTCAAATTTTGATGGGGTAAAGCAATACCACTGGGTGGGCATGGCAACGCATTATTTGTTGCTTTCGATTCCATTGATCTGATTGGTTGTTTGCGATCCAGTCTGGGTGATTCAGCAGGCCTTGCAAAGCCATCTGAAAGAAAAGACGGTTTTCAAAATGCTGATTGGGTAAGCTTGATGTTTAAATTGGCTAGCAGCAACTTCATGACTAATACTACACATATCAAGCTGGACATTTACGATGCATGAGCCTCATTTAGGAAGTAGCAAGCCATTTTTGGTCATTTTCACATGTCCTGTCACTGACACACAGTCATAGAGCTGATTGGTGAAATATGACAATCGGGAAGAAAACAGATAGTCATCCAATCAAATGCGAGACAGAATGCATTTAAGCAAGCTTCAATTTATGAAAATGCCGATCACGTGACACTTTCATGTGTTCTTTGCGAGTATTGGCAACCTCTGCATCAAAAGAGTTTCAGAAGTCGACCATGTTTTGTGAGGCTCTTACACCTCCTAGTTACAAATCTGCAAAAAAAGTTTTAACAACAAGCACACTACATGAATAGATACTGAATGTATTTTTACATGGCTTTTGGGCCACAGCAAAAAGTATTGTACCTATAACTGAATGAGTATCAGATTTAGAATCCAAATGACTTGAATTCAACTTACATATGACATCTTGTTAATTTTTATTTCTACTACCGCAGACACTCAAATTCCCAGGGACCCTAGTCTATTTTTTATTATCTATATATGAGTTTATCTATTCATCTATTAATTATTTTATTCATTATTATTCACTATAAATATGTGTTATCTTCCTTAATTAATCATGGAATTACAGGGTTTTCAGAACATCATTATGCATAATATGGTTTCAAAAGGTCATACATTTTCGAACCGAAGGACGGCCGAACGGATGGACGCCATGCAACTGTTACAAAACGTACCATTCATTTTGACAATTTTTCCATTATTTCTTTCATTTCCTTTCATTTTGTTGCCTCTCTTTCGTTTCCTGGAATTATCATCCTCCTCCACATAATCTTCATCGCTGCTCAGTTCCTCTTCAGGAAATTCTTTAGCAAAATATTTGCCGAAAGCTCTTTCAAGATTGTTCGCCATTTTGGTATACGCTATAAAGAAATATTGTTTGAACATAAATTATCCTAAGTCAATAGCTTTATCAAAAATTTATCACACTGAACCTCACAGGGAAAGGAAGGCTTCCAATTTCATTATTTCATACATATCATTCTCTCAAGAATCAAAAAAGTAATAAGTTGAAAAAATCTGCAGTTGATATCAAAAATGATATCAAAACTACCTATACAATTTCGAAACAGCACGAGTTGTTCAAAATGGTTAACGACACAGGAAAAGAAACGATTGGTTATTATTATCATTTTTGTTAAATCAACTTATGTATAGTAGGTTTTAAGGGCCTGATTACATGAGAATTTTCACCATAGGGCTGGGATTTCACCCCGCTTGCCCGAGGTGAAAATATTTTCGATTACATGGGAGGTTTGAACCCTGGGCTGGAATCTGCTGCCACGTGTGAAATAATATTTTTAATTGTGAAAGCAGTCCAATATTTTGATTACGTCAGTGCATCCGATGTAAAACAATGGGGATTAACCGATAATTAGGTGTGACAATAAGGATTAAAGTTTCATCCCGGGTAGAGCAAGGCGGGCTGAGATTTCACCCCTATGGTGAGTTTCAAGCCAGGGCTGAAAATATCTCATGTAATCGGAAATGCAATCTTATAAGCCTTTGACCAGAAAGAGGAGATGGAGTTTCACCTCGGGTAGGCGGGCTGAAATCTCAGCCCTATGGTGAAAATTCCCATGTAATCGGGCCCTAAAAATCGTTGCTTTATCATAGGTGAAGGTGAAAGTGAAGTTGCAGCTTTTAGCACCAAGCGCTGGGATCGCAGAAGTAGCGAAGCGCTAATCGAGTCCGCAACCCCTTGTCATGACGCTACAGTGGTGAGGCCCTACCGCGTATCGAACTCACTCCGCCTGACTGTTCTTGCTGCAATGTCAGAGGATTACACCACTGCGCCACAACACCTTCATCATAAAATAAACAAAACAAAATGGTTTGGATCTAAGACACATACCACTATCAGGGCCATTGTATGCACGACAATTTGCAATTAATCGCTTGAAGTCAGAGGCCATCTATGAAAGTCAAAAAGAGATATATTCACAATGAAATAAATATAACTGGAAATGAATGATTCCAGTGAACCTTGATTCAAATAAAACGAATAATAACAAATGTTGGTGTCCTATGAAATTTTTAATCATTGAATTGTTCACCACCATCATTTGAAACGTACCCGTTGAAGGTTTCTCAATGAAAACATGTCATCTATCAAAATATCGTGTTTGCTGCTGTCACGCAAAAAGATTTTTCCCCAACCTGCATCTAAGGCCATGTTTATAAGGGGAAAAACACCTCACCTGCCACACCCGGGGCTGACAGACAAGATAAATTTCAGTCACTGTTTATATGAGATTTTTCACCTGGGCTGAGAGAGCTGAGAGGCTGAGAGGCCCCGGGGCTGAGAGGTGAGGTGGTTTAAAGTCTCTCTTCCATGAAATCAGAATGAACTGACCAATGAGAATCAACGAATAATCTCATTTCACCTCACCGTACCGGTGGTATTTCTTTTACATGGAGAAATTTCACCTCACCCAGGTGAGATTCCACCTCTTGTGAGATGGGATTTCACTATACCGGTGTTGTTGCGTTCGTCATGTAAACGTGAAATGGAAAACAAAGGATTCTATTGGAAGGTGGAATCTCACCTCTCAGCCCCGGGTCTGGCAAGCGAGGTGTTTTTCCTCATATAAGCAGGACCTAAGACATACAGCCAGGCATACAAAAAGGCAAATGACAATGATCTGGAAAACTAATGACAAGCATTTTCCAATTTGAGAAAAATTCTCACAAAAGGAAGTCTTATTAGCTACAAGCTTCACCAGCAGATGCTGTGCGTTATCAATATTTTATTCTCTCGGTCGAGAATTTGATATTAACGCTAGGAGAGCTAAAGTAAGAGACGAAACATGATGTACTCTAAGGGAGATCTTTGCTAACTGGCTTTCTCAAACCACAATCTTCCCCAGTCCCTTTGTAAAAATGAGACAACAGTAGACAAACTCAAAACAATGACACAAAATATCAGCAGGTTTTCCAAGCATCAATTTCTTTCAACAGCTCTTCAGGCAACATTTTAGGACTGAATATTCCTTTGCGGTTATTGAAACAGATGTTAATTCTTCATTGCAGATTTCACCCAGAATTTTCTGGAAATTGATTGGCTCTCCAAGACTTCGAAATAACTAGCCCTTTCTAATTTCTAATGTGTACTTTCTTATGTGTACCTTAAGCACACTATGATCCCCATGATCCTTTGCATGAGTGCAAGCCATCTTTTGTGTGGGTTGATACTGGAAGGATATACCTTATTCTATAAAAGCTATATACACAAAGGATATACACAAAGGATATACAATAAGGATATACAATAAGGATATACATGAAAACTAGGACTTGAAAAAACATCAAGACTTACTTGTTCCGCATTGTTATATGTACTATTGTCCAAAGCTTTCTCTATCGTTGAGATATCCATTGGGCTCTGCAAAAAAGAAAATATTTCAAAATACCAGGAGAAAATGGTGGCCTGTGGCACCAATAACTGGGATCGCAGAAGCAGTGAATTTTCATTTCATTTCATTTCATTTGATTTATTTTAGGAGGGTTGCCCTTCGGTAAAAACCGTTTTTCAAGGGGCCCTCCGATAAAAACTGTTACTATACAAAAATACCAAATAAATTACCTTAACCCTAATTACAATAAAAATCATAATATTAAAAACCTATTTACAAGAATTGATTATATATATACATATTAGAAATAAAAACAAGAAAGAAAAACAAATCCTAAGTCTCTGACAGGGGCAGAACCTGCAGCGCCAGCACCGGCAGCCCCCCGGCGACACGACAACCCGGAGCGAACAGCGATCGAAACCATGACCGCCATTCGCCCCAAGCCGGCCCGCCACCCAAGGACAACCAGCGCCACCGCCGCAGACCCCACCCCTGTAGTTATCTAAATAGATGTTAGATGAGAAGAACTAATTCAGTCCATGACCCCTTTTCTTGCTTCTTTGGTGGGGCTAGAGTTAGACTTTATCTTTGATGGCTTGGCTTTTCTGGCTGGAAAGTCAAATAATTACACCATAGCATTAGATTACCTACCTCAGACATAGTTTCACTCACTCGGCTTCAACCGGGATCGATCATCCAACTATCTTAAAATCCGCAAATGATAGCTTCAGCAAAATTAATCCTGAAACCAATGCAAACTCGGTCTTCCAAACCATTTCTGACTGCATTCAAACTGACCAACTGGTTGCCGAGGGTTCAATGTTACTTGACGCTCCTCTAGCATATACGTCCATTACAATTGAACATTTTCAACAAGAGAGGCATGAGAAATAATGCAAGTTGCCCTTTTTATCGCCAGGTGCACAAAAATTCTGCAAATAATAGCCTGTGATGGTGAAGTTGTGGTTTTTGCAATTGATTGCTACTCAAGTTAGCCAGGTTAAATAGTCTCAAGTTGACCAGACAGCCCTTGCTTCTTTGCAACGCAAAATAAAAGTCTCAGGATCTTAAAAACCGAATTTGGTTATGAAGATTCAGAATTAAAAAGATAAATACGAACCTTTATGATATCGTAATATTGGGGAGCATAAGATTCATCAACTGGTTCCAAAAAAGGCCATGAGTCTTTATGTTTCTTTATTGCTGCCAAAACTGCAAATGAATATCAATCATTCAACACGATCATCAAATCATAGAAATTAATCACTAGAATAAATCATTAAAATCGATCATCAAGCCTAATCATTAGAATCAATCTCTAACATATTTGCAAAACCTGTCCATTAAGTAATCTAACGGTTTTAGGCACTTGCAACACCTAAGGTACGTTGAAATGTAAACCTGTCTCAGGCAATCTCACGTTACAACAGCCGTTGTCTCTAGCCGTGCTCAAAATAGATGTCTCATCTTGGAGGCTAAGCCTCGTACTTCATTCTGATAAAATCAAATCTCAGTGTTTTAAGACGACTGTGATATGCACAAAAATCTAACAGGTATTCTCGTCCATCTTTCAAACAAAGATCATTCAGTATTTTGCTGAAGCTCTCTTTTTGGACTTAGAAGATTGAGAAAGAATTTCTCTTTTAAAATATGACATTTGATTTTAGATTTGTTGCATCATTCAAAGAAATACCTTTATACATAGCAGCATATTCATCCTCATCCTTCTCGTTTCCATCTGCCGATATCCTAAAACCAGAAATATATATCCAATCCAAATATTTACATACTATTAAGGTATCATACAGACATATTAACCAATCATACACTCTCATCCTCTTGAAGTGTCCCCTGCTTCGTGGCTGCTTTTAGCGTCACACAATAGAGACACAATGAGAGACAAAATCAATGCAAAATGAGGCACCAAATACCTCACTTTTCTCTCCGTCTACAGTTGAAACATCGAAGTACCAGGCACGCAGAATAAAAAGGTCAGATTTGAACAACATCAGCAAGTCGGACGTAGGACAAGAATTGAGAGACACTAGAGTCCTTTTTAGCCAGTTCAGATCTCGAACGAAAAAATACTCTTCTTAACAAAGGATAAACTCTTGTTTGCTTAAAATTTCAAGCATCTACTTGAAGCAATGAGAAGATGATTGGTAGTGTCGCACAGTGGTTAAGGCCCTGTGATTTGAATCTTGTGGGGTCTACCGCGTGGGTTAGAATCCCATCGCTGAGACTAAAAACCACAAGCCGACAGTCAACTCAGCTGTCCAGCCTTACGAGGTCGGTAAATGAGTACTCCCAGGTAACTCAGAGGGTACAGCCGTAGTGCTGCAGGCCCACATCAGCTGCACAGCTGCCAGAAACCTAGCCTGTATTAGCAAATAAATGTTGCTTGCTTGGTTGTTTGTTTGCTTGCTTGGTTGTTTGCTTGCTTGCTTGGTTGTTTGCTTGCTTGCTTGTTTGCTTGCTTGCTGGCAAAAATTAAAAACAGTTGAAGAAAGTAATACTAATTGAGATAATGATCAAATTTTGTTTCATCATGGCAGGCAGCTTTCAAACACAACCTCACATGAAAGAAAACTAAAATTAGGTTGGATTATCGTTATGAGATTTTGCATACCTGAATTGTCAACATTTTATGAAGAAAATAAAAACTATGATATATACATACCGTTTCGTACAGAGTTTATCATCAGATAAATTACTGTCTTTGTCATCAATTGAGCCTCTAATCTGACATGCCAATTCTGGATTCTCCAATGCCCACTTCTGTTCTTCTCGATTCTTCAATCTTTGCTCGCGCTCTTCAAATCAAAGAAGGAAAAATCTATGAAAAATTCTCTAAGCAGGTATCATCCTTGGTATAAAAAAATTCCAGGACAGCAAGACAAGAATCCAGACGTCGAAAAATCATAGGACCTAGACCACTGTATGGCTTCAACAAATTATGCTTTTATTCATGCCATAAAGACTGGAGTATTTTTGTGACTTTTCTCACGTCGTTAGGAGCCATGGAAATAAAGGTAGATTCAACTCGTAGGGCCCTGAAAATGGTCTATTCTGGAAGGCAGTCCTTTCAAAAATACTAACCTGTTAAAAGCAAGTGAGTATATATCAAACGAATGCTGAGAAAAAGTGAACCTCTATTGTACGTTTGATCCATGGAAAAAAGGAAATCAATATTGCCCACGCAATCTTCTTTCTTCTGCTACCCGTTCTCTTTCCCATAAAGACTCCCTTCCTCCTCTTCCACTAACTCAATGTAGAGCAAGGGATATATCCCAAACGGCATGGTGAATGAGGCAGAGAGTAAGGGAACTTAAGATTACCCACCTAACCCCGACCCATCTCTTCAAAATATCCTAATCAAAGCAATTAATGAAGCAAAGAGAATGAAGCTGAATGTTACTCACCTAGTCTTCTTTCTTCTGCTACCCGTTCTCTTTCCCTAAGACGCTCTTCTCTCTCCTTTTTCTTTTGTTCTTCCATCTCCTTACGCCTTGCTTCCATCTCTCGTGCTCTTGTCTCTTCCTCATCTCGTCTTCTCTTCTCAAATTCTCTTTCCTCTTCTTCTCTTAAAGACAGTTTCAAAGCAATTCTGCCGGATGCTCTGCGTGGCATTGAATCAAGCAGTAACTTCTTTTGCAGCGCTTTTTCCTGAAAGAGAGAATCATTTTGAAGATGTTAGCTTACTAGAGCAATGTTAGCCATGAAATTCTTCAAACTCAGTCAGTTTGCAAACAAATGGTTGTTTCATTCTTCCATCCTTCTTTCACTTGCCTGAACAATATCTTTCATAAAAATTCCAAATAACTGGAAGCTTTATTGGCAGTCTCCTTGTTTGCATCCACTCTGCAGTTAGCTTTTGTCTGACTTAGCAAATAAAACTTTCACGTTTCAAGATACCACATCAATAAGACATTTACGCCTATAAAAAATCGCAGTTCCTGGGGAACATTGCTTAAAGCATTTGTTAAGTTCCAACTACGGCATTGGCTGCAAACACATCAGAGCTTCTTAAGAAAGCATCATGAAAAAAAAGAATAAAGAACTTTCTCTTCAACAGTCTGCTTCATTTCATGCCCCTTTTTCTATTCTCTATTAAAGCTATTTCAATAAGTGACAATTTTAAGGAAATATGTCAAGTGATGTCACCTTTGCTTCAAGGAGCTGTGGGGTTTTCTGGAGGAATTTCTCTGATTACAAAGAACAAAGAGTTTTCAACATCTTACTACATTCCATGCCCTTTGTCCTATCCTCTATTATATACAGGTAGTTCAATAAGAGACAGTTTTATGGAAATATGTCAAGTAACTTCACCTTTGCTTCAATACGCTGTGGAATCTTGTCCATAAATTGCTCTGATAACACAGCATAAAGAGCATTTTCGTCAACGTGTTTGCTGTTCATCAGTACCTCTACAAGATTAGTCCACTCTTTTGTCGTTGAGCATTCTAACGACCATTTTGTATTTTGACTTGATATGGTTGTGGTAGATGATGCTTCTTCCTGAGCAGTGACATTAGAGTCTTGGCTTTCCCAATCTGAACTAAAGGAATTTTAATCAATAAAATAGTGTCACTTTTGCAAGCAAATAAATGTTGTGAAAGACATTTACACAAATCAAACAAAAACCTCATGGACCCAAAGGAATTTCAACTTTTGAAAATGTGTTACCCAGAGGATACTCAACTTATTGCACTCAAAAGAAGAATACACATTTGACAGCCAAAGGGCTGAAGAATTTTAGCAATGTTAGCTTTATTTTCTCACTATTGGTAATTTAAGCAGGTGAACTTTTGCTCACAAAGATCTTTAACTTTGTAATGGATGCCTAAACTCCTCAATCAAAATCATAAATGATGATATAAATTATAAATGAGAATAGAATCAAGCAACAGCAAAACTTAGTACTGTATGTAATACTTTTGTAAAAGTTTTAAGCATTGGAAAATAACATGTATATATCAGAATGTTGCTCTAAGTGAAGAGATAGCTTAAATTCCTTTTTCTTTATTTCAAGGTGAGATAATTTCATAAATCCAGTTCTACTTATGTTTGCAATACTCAGAAAAATGTAAGAAAAATCATAAATTGAACCTGATTCATTCCAATATCTCAAGTATCACACAATGAATTTTCAAATATGTCAAGTTTTTTCAGTCCATCCAGAATAACATGTGACCTTTTATGTGAATTTTTGGTACATGACAATGGCATCATTGTATATGCTTCTTACCCAGTTTCATAATCAGATGATGACTCAACCACTCTTTTACTTCTTTTCCTTCTACTTGATAATTTTCCTTTTGCAATTTTCTTTGAATATCTTCCATAATCATCTTCATTATGCAACATAGGTTCCTTTTTGCCATGACTTTCTTTGTATAACCTTGTGCCATAAAAGTACCAGAATGTGTCTCCATTGCCATTTTTACCAATTGGTTCAATTCTCAATTCGTCAGCTTCTTTACCCTATAAAGTGAGAAACACAGATTAGGTGCAATCTTTAATGCTAATCCTGTACAAAACAAAATTGTTATGCTTTGCAGTAAATGCCTATACTTTGGCCACCCTTACTCCTGTCATAAAATTAATTCAAGAGCTATACTGGTTGAGAAAGAAAAATGACCCCACTTTGAAAATTCATGGCGACAAGAGTATTTCACAGATTGAATTATTGAAATTCTTGTTAAAAGCCAAAAGATCTCAGTATTTTTGTGATTTTTCTCACGGTCTCAACAGCACTAGAAATATAGGTAAAATTCAACTTTACAAACATTTCATGGATGCAAAATGACTGAAAAATGGCCCCACATTGATCAAGTAATAAAGGACTCCTCACACAGATCAATAAAGAAAATGCAATAGACTATTGCACTAAAGATGGTGGCAAGGAGCTTTTTACCAAGATGTACTCTGCCCTTTGATCAAATTCCTATAGAATCATTAAGGATTTGTGAGTGGATCGCAATGCACCTTGATAAAAAATTCCTTGTCGCCATCTTTACCGCAATCACCTATTTTTGATGGGTGAGAGATATCCGCAGGCACATTCATTACCATGGGAATGAATTAATCCTTAGTATTTGTTTGAAAATTGATGTTGTATAATTCTTGAGAGATATGAAATGCCCAATGTGTATTGCTAAAAAGACAGCAATAAAAACCATAAAAATACTTTGATCTTTTGTCTTCTAAATAGAATTTTTTTAAATATTTAATTTAATTCTCAAGTAAAGTATATGTTATATACATGTTAAAATGAAATATAAAAGAAACCAAACCCTTACATACAATCTAAATTTTCTACAAATCAAAATACAGTCCTTGACCATCTGAGACATAAAAGCATTGATTTTGATAACTTTAAAGATATATCTTTGCTCTAATAATTCTAAATAGAATTAGAATCACTGGAATTGGTGAAGTACTCTTGGTGCTATGAGTTTTTAAAAGTGGGAGCTCTTTCAGGCTCACCAGGTTTATTCCCTCAAGAATATTCAACAGCCACACTACACTAATATTTGAAGCAAAGTCTCACATGATCTGCATCAGAGATTTAAAAAATAATAATCTTAAAAATCAGTCTGGTGTATGTTTATCCTTGCCTTTAATTATCTGGAAAAAATTAATTATTTGCAAAAAATAATTATTTGTATGCCGATGTGAATTTATCATACAGTAGATCACAAATAGAAAATACAATAAATCAGTATATATCTATCATTTTCACCTTGAGAAGCTCCTGTATATCATCCACCTCTAGCCTCCAATGGCAAATATCGTACAAGACCCTAACTTTTGATCTACATGGAAGCTGCCTATAAGAAAATAAATTAGTAGAAACAGTAGTCAAACATAGTGCTGCATACTGGATTATTTATTGACAAGAATCGTTGTCACTATTTTCATGAAAAGCAACAGACCATTGCGTTAAAGATGAAGGTGAGAAATTTTTACCAAGCAAGATTCATCGTCTTCTTTAATTGAATTCCTATAGGATAATTCTATGAAAGATGTTGACTTATAAAGTTAGTATTTGAACTTGGTTGTATGCTGAAGTACAGACCATAGGACCTTGCCTGGTATAGTATACAGTACTTTTGCTGTAACAGATCAAGCAAAGTTGTAATTTTTATGGACAAACGGACAGATTGGGTCTTTTTGTGGAGTTCACGCTACTGCTGGAATTCATCCAAAGAAGTAGAATTTCCATCGACTCTGAAGTGAAAACTTGAAGGATTTCATTGATAAACAATTCTTAACTCTTCCTTGAACTTTTCAAGTATATACCATATTCCGCTTTCCAGAAATGATTATAGAAAATCAATGCTTTAAGCTGAGACAAATGAAACGAAAACTCATATCTGAGTTAGGCATTGTATAATTCAATAATTTCTATCAAAAAACCTGCACTTTTACAAACATGACAAGTCAAATTTGGAAACTTTTGTGAGGAAACCTGGTACATGATATAAAGATATAAATATCAGATGGAAAAAGAAAATTTGAAATTGACTGAAAATGCAAGACAAAGAGAAAACTTACCGAAAATCTGTGTCTTTGACTGGGTTTTCTTTTCCTTCCAAAAATGTGTAATGGTAGTCAAGCAAATCATTCAAGTATCTTTCATAATTACTGCCACTGTGGAGCAACAAAATTTGAGATTTAATTCATAATGTACTCTATTTTTCATAAAGAACAATTTTCCTAACCTCAGCATTTAATGTTTTCCTGGTAGGACTTAGTTTTCAGAATCTTTTTACAGCAATTTCATCTTTAGTGTTAAAAAGGTATTAAAGAAGTTTTACTGTTTATTTCCTTATGATGATATTGTTTTTCACAAAAAGATCCAATGGAGAACCTTCTCTGTGAATCCTTGCCTGATTTCTCAATCTTAACTGCTTTCTTTCATAATCTTTCCTCCTTTGGGATTAGTTGGGATTTCTCTCTGGTCATCCAACATTTCCCATACACAAAATGTTCATTCTCTTATCATTGAGATATTTCTCTGCAAAATTTACCATGAAAATAGCCTTGCTCTGAAACTCAAAATAATACGAATCTCCGACAATACAGCAGCAAAATGTTTCATCAATGCATCAATTCAACTCAACAAATCACTATATATTTGATCGCTTACATAAGGCTCCAGTTCTGTAATTTTATCGGTTGTTTGGAAACACAGTATTCCATGAAAGAGAAATCTAAGCAAAATGAAAATGCAAAGTCTGCAATAGACACTTTCGCTATTCTCAAAAAGAATCTAATTGAACAATACTTTGATACATTTTGAAGCATTGTTAATGTGCATGAAAGAGATAAAAAAGCTCTAACATCACTCAAATGAGCCTCTTCTACAAAAATGGATGGAGATATTGGTTGATCCACACTCTTTTGTAGAACACAATCAATTCTTAATAAATACGACTTTGTACGTGGTAAGTAATAAAACACAAAAATTGTCTGTTCTTTTGTAGAACAGCTAAATGGTCTGTTCATAAGCGTACAAGATGGGCAGCCAGGGGGGCAGTGCCCCAACTATCAAAAAATTATCGAAAATGAGCCCCATTCAGGCAAAATTTTGTCCTTGGTTGGGCAAAAATGTTAGTAAACAATGGGCTTTGTGTCGGACAGCCCCCTTAGATTTTTTCTTCATGTACGCCTGTGGGTCTATTGCCAATTGTCCATTAAAAAGGCAAAACAAGTGATGAAAAGGTTAGAATATGAGGGAGTTGACAACTAAGCAAACTCATACTTAACAATAAATCATTGCAGAATAAGATCAATGGAAAAATTTGATTAAACAGGATCAGTAATTCAGGCATTTTGCAGTTAAAAATAAAAATGCTGGGAGTTGAGAACAGACTTCATGTTTCATAACAATGAACAGAATGATGAAAATTCCTGGCATGTGGTTCTGCTGTATTGTTGAGTTCAACATTTACACTAACAGGAAATGGCAAAACAAAGCAACATTCCAACAAATAAAACATGGTGGCTTTAAACTTCAACATTCCCAAGGGAATGCTCTTTCTTTTGTTCAACTTTCAAGGAAAACAAACACTCACTTGATTTCTTTTGTTTTGTACAATCCTCTCAAAAGGCGGGCAAGAAGATCAGGTAGGAAACTTGTTTCACGTTCATCCTCAACTCCATCTATTAATAGTGAATCTTCCAAATCCTAAAAAATTATTCAGGATCAACTTAGCAGGGATTTGTTGAAGGGAAGGGAAATTTGGAGAACAGGAAATGGATTGATGATGGGAAGAAAATGTTCTCACGATTGGATTTGAATTTTGAAGGGAAGGCTGTCAGAAAGGGGAAGGTTCCTTATATTTGTTAAAATGTTCATGTTGATTCATTTAGCAGATGACGAACATGGTAAAAGGTAATCAACATAATTTTTATATATCACAAAATGATATTGCCGAATATAGGCCTAATAAAATACCAGTTTCGAAAAATAATAATAAGGCCTTATAGGTAGCACCATGTATTACGTAAAGCTTCGTGGTTAGTGTGAATAGGATTTGTTAGAGAATGCAATATATTGAAAAAAAATGAATATCTTATATTAAAACTAAACATTAACGATATAGTACAAGAGACAAGTGATATGTGAAGCACGAAAATAAAGTATCCAGGCTGGGAGAAAATGATCGACGCGACGGCCTCACTTAGCACCCGTTCTGGTGGAGATGGCGTGGCTTGAAATTGTCTCATTCCCGTAGGAGAAGGTAATAAATACAAAATGAAATGAAGATCTGATAATTTTTACATCATTTAAAGATATGTTAAGGCAGCCAAGCGATATATGAAGCAGGCAAATAAAATGATAGCTCGCCGAAGATTGTGAAATAATTTAGGCCCAGAGAGACCGGTACATGACGCTCTCACTCACCTCAATTTCAAATTCAGTCAGATCAAAAGCAGCACGAAAAAGATAACAATAATGAGCAATTGCAGGCACTTCAAACCATTCTCGTATTTCACCAGCAGAAGACATACTTCCATTAAGCATATAATGACATTAATGTCTTCATTACGTTGTTTAAAATATCAAATAAAAAGCAACATTTTTCCATTATTGATGATATTGTTTCTTCTCAACGCAAATCGGCGTTTTTGCTCGAGCCGGTTATATCTAAATGTCATTACTCAAAAGTTGAACATAAAGTTTTCCGACTTTCTGCCAAGTTTTGCACTTCTCACAACCGCTTGTGAGAGGACAGACTTGCCTCTTGGATTGCAAAAAAATTGGCAACTTCGGTACTGAGAAAATATAAGACAAAGGAAAACCTTTGCATATTTTTCCGTTACTCCAGTATCATGTCACTCCAGCAATTTTGGCTAGAATATTGCCAAAAGTGATATTTCTGGGTTCAAATAAAACTCGAATTATGTTCATGATAATTTTCGACATCAGTCATTGTTGAACTGATATTTCTGGGTTCCTAGAGGCAATCCTGACCTCTATCTGCATTGTTTCAGCGTGATTTATGTTCATGTACTGGCATCTAACTAGAACTAATACTTTTCGGTTCCACTGATTGATATTTTTGGCCCGGGGGTGCACTACATATATTTCGGGTACGGGGAAGTGCCATCGGGAAGGGTATCTACTTTCCAGATATTGGTATAAAGAACGGTATCAATTTTCACAATTTTGGTATAAGGAATGGTACCTATTTTCAAGATTTTTATATAAAATTGTCGGCCTGGTGGGCGGGGGTAGGGGGCGGGAGTCGGGCTGGTTGCTCGGTCGTTGGGGAACTCGTAGTCCATTTGCTTTTAGGTACTTTTCTTTTATTTTTATAGACTTTTGGTTAGGTGTATATATTCATTGTAATTAAGTTTTAGCTGTTTTTAACATTTTTTTAGTTTTGTAAATTTTTATATGGAGGGCCCCTTATAAATCAACCAGATGGTTGAAGGGTCTCCCTCCCTAATAAATTGAAAATGAAATGAAAATGAAGTATATAAGGTCGAATATACTTTTTTGAAAAATTGGTATAAGGTCGGGTATACCCCCTCAGAAAATTGGTACAAGGAACGGGTATGTTTTTAAGTCTCGATGGCACGTCCCCGACCAAAATCTGGTCAAGTGTACCCCCCGGGATTTTTGGGTTGCCTAAAATTTCTTTCGACATTTTCCCAATGATTTCTTGTAAAGGATGACATTTAGTACCACTATGCAGTAGCGGATTCTCACATCCGGGACTTTTCTTTTCAGTCTCGCTTCGATTTTCAAGCATGGGGAAATCTCTCAAATCACGAATCCAAAACGCGTTGTTATGCGCTCTCCCGCAGATTCTCCTTTTTTAATCAAACTGTAACTGGTACTTTTGGTGCGGGGCTTCTTCGAAAGTACCCTGGATCAGAGTATTTATTTAGGATTTTTGAAAAATTTATCTGAAATAAAAAAAATAAAAGAAGAAAGTTGTCAACATTCCAAAATTTTTTTCAAAATTCTAAAAAAAATTCTCTGATCCAGGATACTTCGAAAGAGGACAAGATTTCAAATTTTCGCTTGCTTCAGTTATGAATAAACGACTCAATTTCGCTGACTTATCCAAACATCGGTTTTAAGTCATTCGGCGGCCCGTAGTCGACAGATGCAAAGCAAGATCGGAGGGGGGGGCTCTCGGCTAAATTTCGGGTAGGGGTGTGCCTCCCACAGTTTCAAAATGGGACCGTTGGCTAGACCAATTTTTGGTGAAGACGATACCCTTGGCTACACTAATTTCTCAATCAAAAGTGCCCTGAATTAGCATTTTCTAGACAAAACTTGCTAAATTTTCTCATTCTCTGGACAAAACATTTTTAAAAATTATCTTTTTTGCAGATATTACCAAATTTTTACAGTGCTTTGACCAAAATTTTCACAAAGCATACCGTTACCCAGACTAGACTTGACTAAAATTGCCAAAAAGTATACCCTTGGCTCTCTATGCCTTGGCTAGACTAGAAGTCCGAAGAAGTATACCCTTGTGTACCTTTGATATGGAAGAACCCCCCTCCCCCCGTGATGGAAAGCAAGTGCGAGATACAAAGAATCTCTCCTTTTCAGATTCTCTTGTTCGTTTATCCTTGACATCTTCTTTTCCCCGAAGTTTCCTAACACGGAAAACAAGCCATTGGCGCATTTCACTCCTTCGAAAAAGCGTGCGAGGTTAGGATTGTTATGGATCTTTGATGGAGCTTTCTTTGAAACAAAAGGATTATTAAATGCACGAGATCTTTTGGGAGTGAAAATGCCTCTCGAATCTAGCGTTTAGAAACTATTTATTGCAATGGAAACTTTTTTACTAACTTACTAAAATCTCCTGAATCTGAACAGAAGATTACATAGACAGAAAAGAAAATGCAACAGAAACGACGTACAGTGTTCCCTGGATCTTCGTGAATGTGTTCACTTTGAGACAAAGTTAGACATTTGCTGATCAATTACTTGCACGATTGATTTCTACGATTATCTTACAATGAATTGATAGCGCATAATATAAAGGTTGAATTCTCGTTACGAATCCCTAAACCCTTAAACTTTGGCCCCTGCAACTGCACACAATTGTACGATTATGAGGCCTGTGGCGGGTGTCCCAAAGTGATGTTACGGCATTTACAGAACTGTACTGTCATGATTTATGCATCGGATTGGCTTGAACGAAATTCAATATAAGTTAGATGATTAAAGGCTGACTTGGAGCTCAAATCATGATTTTACGCTTAGTAAACGCCTTCGCAGCCTTCTGGGACATTCTCCCGACATATTAGTCAAATGAGCCACAACAACAATAAGTTTTCAGTTGGAGTTCCATGAGCACCGCTTGACCAATAATAAAATGTCTTTCTTCAAGGATCCTTAACACTAGTCAGCATCCCAAACCATTAAGTAGGTACTACGACTGCCCCTTAATACGGCAGAAGTATTGAAATCTTTTGTTAAATAACCCGGTTCTATTAACAAATAGAAATAACTTCATAGCAACTACATTCTGAATCTAAATAGACGTCAGGTGCAAAATTACACGAATAAAAACAATCCATGAGCTTTGCTTGACTACTTTCGTGAATTCGCAAATCTCACCTGATATCTAATTAAAAACAGATTGTATGCTACTTCTAATTTCATCTTTCGGTCATCAGAAATCCGTTTCATTCAGCTCTCACTGCTTTGTCTTCAGTGCGTCGACAAGCCTGGAAATAAAGATGGAAACAAATCAAGCACATAATTTCCCATTTAAAACCGGGAATCCACATTATTTAAGTATCGCAATTTTTCGCAATTGTCGAATTCAGTTCTAAGATTGAAAATACAACTATTAAATGGAGATAATGCCTACTTGAAAGCCCAAATGTTTGGATACCGTTTATTCAAATACCGTCCTTTATGCATACTGTTCAGAGGGGAATTTCTCCCCTTTAAGTCCATAATATTGAATTTACTTAATTCACTTTAACACATTCAAATTTAGGCCTTACCAATCCATTGCTTCGTCCAAACCTTCTCCTTTAATTGCAGATGTCTTAAATATTGACCATGATCTACTTTTTAAAGCGGACAATCCCAATGCATTTGAAACATCCGTAGCTGACATTGAGCCTTCCATATCCTGTGAATAATAAATAAATAATAAATAAATAATAAATAAATAATAAATAAATAATAAATAACCAATTCAACCATGGCTAAATAACACACATAAAAAACAAATAATAATTCTGCATTAGCACACATCTTTTACACCACGTGACTAAAATAAGGTATCCATTTTAAGAAAACTCATTTCGCAAAACGGGGCCATCAAAAAGGACTTCAACTTTCTTTATTCTGAGATTCAAAATTACTTTACGAGAGTAAACCACAGCCAGCGTACTCGTGCCAATACAAAGAATATCGTTTTGCCTAAAGTCAAATCTGAAGCAGGAAAGAAGGCCTTTTCATTTCAACAGACGAAATGAAGACTGAAACTTCAATTTTAAGATTTAAGAATCTCTGTAAAAATTTTAACTTTGACTTTTAACTTTTATGTTTTTAATGTATATTACTATGTTCTCTTGTAATTAGGTTTGACAGGTCCTTGATTGATAACAGCATATTTTTGCTGAACAAGCTTAACCTGTATAAATATGATATTATTATTATCATTATTTGGCAATATACTCTTGTTCTTCAAATACAAAATTTCGCAAAATAGACATTCATCCGGCTTTCCTAATATAAGAGGAGAAAAAATTTCCCTTAAATCACAGGAGAGTTGCTCTAGTCTAATAACATGCAGGAAAAAATTCCATCATCTCAAACTTTGTCCATTAACATCATTTTCAAGAAAGGTTTACACAAATGTTTTCAAACATGGAAATACCTCAGGCCATTTTGGTGACAGCAACCGTTTCATAAAATTTTTGGGTTATCTTAGCTGCATAAAATGAGGAAGATGTGACCATGAAATTTAGATGCTTTACTACTTTCGGAATATTGAAAAAGGGTTCTTTAACAAATTTCTCAGAAAAACACAAACTGTAAACATAAATCACAACAAATCATAATCACCTGTTTGTTTGCTAAAACAACAAGCACAGCTTTCCGTAGTTCTTCCTCCTGTAACGGACAAGATATGGGAATAAATAGAAATATACAAAAGTAGAATAAAAACATCAAAAAATGGAGATATATGCTACAATAAGTTGAGATAACTCCTTGACAATGTAACGTTGAATTGAATTGGTTTCATTCAATTGATATCCACTGCAGTAAACAAGCAGGTGAGTAAAAAATACATCCACTGTGTGTAAAACCATACTAAAATTATTTAAATCATTTAGGAAAACTCCACTGGTCTTGCTTAAAGTTCATCTTTACAATGTATTCATAATGCATATATAGTAAACATCATTTCCTAAAATAACGAATTTCCCAAAAAACATGTCTTTGATGAGAATTGCCCACAAACATAGCATATGGTAATGAATGTTTATCATGGCTTGGTGTTGCAGTTTAATGGCATGGAATATTTTCCAGAGTGTACATACGTTCTTGCAACAATCCTAGATTGATTTAATCAAAATAATTTCTTGTAAATTTGAAAGGGTTGTACTTTATACCAGGTGACTTTGAAAAATGTGATATCGTCTGCCAATCTTTATTCAAGCAATGTACTTTGAAAACTCTGTACTTTAAACTTCGTTGAATAGAAGAGAGGCAAACTGTGATACGAAAATTTAAATGGTTGAAATTGGTTTTCCCATCCCATAATTAGGAGTGACTTTAATGAAAATAGAGGTTCCTAAAAAATAGCCCCGTATTCAGTCAATTGTGAACTCCGTGGAACATACTGGGACATACTGTTCCCATCAACACACTGAAACCAGGCAACATTGTGTTGGAGGATTTTGGATGGAGGATTTTGGATGGAGGATTTTGGATGGAGGATTTGGTTTCCAAACTGGTGGTCTGCTCTTTACATTCCCATTTCTCAGATAATGCATAAAATTTCACTCATCAAATCCGATTAAAGAATAAAAGAGAAATCTTACCTCTAACATAGCAACCAGTTCTTGTTTTGAAATTCCAATTCTCTCTCTGTCTTGACTATCAACTACATAAATTACTGCATCAGTGTTGGCATAGTAACAACGCCAGTACGGCCTGAAACAGAGAAATGAAATTCAATTGATCAGAAAAACATTACGCCAAGTTCCAATTCAATGAAATAAACACAGAAAGTATCTACGGAGATTAATGTGGCAGACTTTTTTGAAATAAAATGTATCTTCCATCACTGAAAAGCTTGAATAATCCCTGTCGTTTTGTTCTTTTAAACTTAAATCCATGTAAATTTATTCCTCTAACATCCCATGATTTCATTAAACTGCAGAATTTAATTCCTGCAAAATATTCCCCATGCAATGATGGGCAATGTGAAACAAGATGAGATGTACCTGAGAAGTGACAAAATTTAAAAGGTACTGTAAATGATAGGAAGCATACCTAATACTGGTTTGGCCTGCAAGATGAAAATAAAAAAGTCAGCATTGAACGAATAAATAAGTTAAAACCTCAAACTTGAAGGCAATCATGTACAGTATGACAAAAAGCATTAGAAATTTCTGTAGCTACAAATGATAAGAATTACATGAAGTACCTAAACAATACTATGGATAGTGTAGACAAATATTTTCCTGAGCATCATTACAAATACAAAATTCAAAATTTAGGGGACACTTTGCATGCCAAAAAGGATCAATCTTATATTCCCCGCAAACACAGGGCAAAACTATGGGATTGGAAGCCAGATCATAATCCCAATCCTGAATAAAATGTGTCGCATAAACACTTGATTGCTATATCGTGATCTCCCAAAATTCAATCCTACAGTAGAGGTGGATTGCGATCTGGATCACAATCTTGATTCTTATTGTGTTATGTAAAAGATTCTTGGATAATGATCCCAATCAAAATCCTTTCAGCATGCACCATATACAAGCATCATTGTTTCTGTAGTGTTTCTAGAACCCCAAGCTATGCACAATACTTATGAGCGAGAGGATTGCAATGCTGATCTGCTTTTGTTCAACATCTGTCTAAATGCAACTTGTGGGATCAAGACCCAGCATTGCTTTGTAAAGTGTAAATGGGGTAATTAACTGGACATAGATTGATAGCCCTCTTTCTGGTATTTTCTAGCTCAGAAACCACTTCCAAACACAATTTTCCAATCACGTTTGAATGATTTTACACCTTTGATTGCAATAAATAAATAACAAATATATATAAATGAATAATCACAAATAAGTTTACTTCTAGAGATGAAATTGCATGAAATCAATGGATAAGTAACTTAATGAAAATTTCATAAAACACATGTTTCTATTATTGCATTTTTCAGTCTTACCATGTTATAAATACAGTAAAGTGTAAAAGAATTTAAATGATTTGGATGTCCAGTAAAGCACTTACCTCCTAAATCCCACACTGTAAAACATAAGAAAAATTTAATAAATAAATGTCATGGATAGGGTTAGAAATCAAAGAGGTATTGAATAATAAGATATCAACCGCATAATATGCAATTATTGATACTAATTTTATAGTATATCTTAAATACAATTACTGTATATATTATAGATGAAACGACAAGCACTCTGCTTTCATAACTATTGCAACAAAATAAGTCAACTTTAACCATATATTTCTATTGTTTTTAATGTTGTGAGTTGCACTTCTGGTCCCTCTTTACAGACGATCAAACAAGTGCTGTGTAAGCAAGTTTTCAAAATGTTTCCAACATGAGAGTATACTGTAAATACTGTATCAAGTATGCTGAAGTTAACTAAGCATCCTGGAATGTCTTTGCTCGCTGTAAATAATACAATTGTCCATGATACATTTTGACCAGCTTACCGTAGGTCATCACCAAGAAAATTGAAATGAGTAACAAGTCTGACTACAAAATGAGATAATATATCTTGAATAAATAATTCAAAAATAAGAATAAAAACACCACACAAATTGGTGCAGTAGCCTAATCACTCAAATACCGTTTTCAGTCCTGATTATCAAAAATTTTCACAGTAACAAACAATCATCTCACCTTGAAATTTGAGATTTTTATAAGTTACTGTCTCAACATTGAAGCCAATAGCTGGAAATAATACAATTCAATTAGACATGGTAAATCAAAATAGCTAATAGATTAGAGACTATAAAAGCATATTCTCATGCTCAATCAAAATATTCTTGTACATATTGACCAAAATCATCTTTTATTAATTGTTCATACAGAAAGTGTACCAAGAAACCTATCCACTCCTACTCAATAACAGGCCATGATAAATCCTACACTGGACCGAGCTGCGTGATTTTGACTTAATCTTGAGCAACCATTCTGTATTTGATTTTACAATGTTATTGAGAAGTCCTCTGTCTTCCGTCTCTAAAGCTATAAGTGAATTTCTGAAAAGTTTCATACTTGAAAACACCGAAATGATCAATTTTCTACAAACTCTGCATGAATGAATGAGGGGAAAACTTTTTGTTGTGATTTGCGATTTAGAAATTGATTGATATGATTGCACAAGTCTATGAGGTGCAACTGCATATCAGTTCAAATTCAAAAACTAAAATGCAAAAACAATACATACTTGGGATTGTTGTTACCACTTCCCCAACTTGGAGCCTAGAAAAAAACATCTGATATACATAAACTCATCTCATGGTCCCAAAGTTCTTCTTAAAGGAACAATATGCAAATTTTAGTGGAACGTGATTTCTAAAAAGTGTCACAAGTGAGCTTACCGATACAAAATTGTGGTCTTTCCTGCACCATCCAAGCCAAGTATTAATATCCTAGTTTCCTTGCTACCAAAAAGACCAGAAAATATTCTTGAAAATAGTGAACCTATCAAAAAGATGGTTAACATTAAAACTGAATAAATAGCTGAAGTCACAGACTGTTGAAAGGAAATTTGAAAGGAAGGTGCAAATAATCAGTGCTGTCTCATACAATGAACTTTTTTGGCATACCTACAGTAGTTCAATACCATTGCTGTATTGCCAGCATTAAAGATCTTTGGTGAGCCATCAAAAATCTTTGAAGCAAATTTTATTATCTTACTGTATCACTCTTCTTACGAATCGTGCACAATTATCAAATTTGCCAACCCTGGAGAGATCCTCCATACATTCTATAAACTATTTGGCCTGGAGTGGGCATCTTGCTCTGTTCCCGCCAAAGCCATTTCTGGGGCCCAGATTGGAAAGTTTGTCTTGCACCATTTGAATTTCTGCCGCAGTGCCAGCCACAAAATTTGCATGAAACAGCAAAGGAAACAACATATATTCATTGTTCAATGATACAACTACAGCCATGCAAGTGATTTGGATGTAGGAGAGATCTCCTGTGCATTCTGCAAACTTTTAATCTGGCCAAAAGCAAGTGTGTGGAGCATGGCACTTGTGCACCAGAGATCTAGGTGTTATCCAAAAATCCTCTTCTGATAGCTTAGGCCACATAAAATTAATTAAAAAACTTTATATAGAGAGGTTGGACGACAAAAAATACTAAGATTTAACACACTGAGGCCTTTCGGACTCGTGTCCTCATCAGAGTGTGATTTCGATTGAATTTAAAATATCAACGAGGTGTATATAAGAGCTATTACAAGGAAATTCTGGATGTGAGGATAATGTCTTATGACGTAGGTATTAATTAAGAGTTTAAAAGGGCGTACCAGCATTCCACACGAACTCGGCCTTGAAGCTTTGAATTATTGGATAAACAAAAAACACGATCTCATTCCTGAAAGGCTGAATTGCGACTTTATCATCGATGCAGCTAAGTTCATTCTAGAAAACAATAACTTCTTATTTGACAGTACCCTTTATAAACAAACAGCTGGAACCGCAATGGGTACAAAATTCGCTCCATCGTATGCTTGCCTAACCATAGGATATCTAGAAGAAACGAAACTCTTTCCTCATATTTTACCAAAATATTTCAATCGAAACGAATGTGCTTTAATAGAAGACAAATTTTATCGTTATATGGATGATGGCTTTATTGCACTTCCAAAACAGTTAAACATTGATTTATTTCTAAATGCATTAAACGAACTACACCCGGATATAAAATTCACGCTGGAGAAGAGTAAACAAAAATCAGAAGAGAACATAAAGTCTCTGAACTTCCTCGACATAGAAGTGATTATTAAGAACAACAAATATATCGAAACGGATATTTTTTACAAGGATACGAATCCACACGACTACCTCGATTTTAAAAGCGCTCATCCTGTACATATTAAACACAACATTCCTTACAATCTAGCGAAAAGAGTTATCGTCTTCGTTTCTGATTCAGAAAGAGTCGATTTTCGCCTCAAAGAACTCGAAAAGTGGCTGTTAGACTGTCATTACCCATTAAACGTAATACGAAAAGCCTTCCATAATGCAAAATTACAAGGACCTGCTCCATGCCCTTCAAAAGACATCATTCCTCTGGTTACAACATATTACCCACAGTTCCGTTTTAACAACGTGTTGCAAAATGTATCAAACCTTTTGAAAAATGTCAATGATAAAAAACTAAAAACAGTTTTCGCAAAATCAAAACCAGTCATTGCTTTGAAACAACCTAAAAACCTATTATCGACACTCACAAAAGCAAAATTTGAAACTCATCACATACGTCCACAACCTCGCAACCCTGGAATTTCACTCTGTTCGAACAAAAGATGCAAACTTTGCAAACAGTATCTCCAGCCTGTCACGTCATTCACAACCGCAAATAACAGCACTTGGGAAATCAAATCCAGCATTACTTGCCAGAGCAAAAATGTGGTTTACTTCCTCTCATGCAATATGTGCAACAACGAGATGAGTTACATTGGCCAGACAAAAAACTTACGTAATCGTATGAATAATCATATTTCAGAATCGAGAACTGGAATTTCAACTTGCAGCTTTCCAAAACACGTTCACGAATGCGGAAAAAGACACAACAAACTAAAAGAACCTTTTTTCAAAATATTCGTTTTCTTTGCACTTAATGACCCTTCTGCTCTTTTATATCACGAAGAAAAATTATTCAAGGAGGGACACGCCCTTTTAAACTCTTAATTAATACCTACGTCATAAGACATTATCCTCACATCCAGAATTTCCTTGTAATAGCTCTTATATACACCTCGTTGATATTTTAAATTCAATCGAAATCACACTCTGATGAGGACACGAGTCCGAAAGGCCTCAGTGTGTTAAATCTTAGTATTTTTTGTCGTCCAACCTCTCTATATAAAGTTTCTAGTTATAATTCGTACCAAGTTTTTTTTTTTTTTTTTTTTTTTAAATTAATTAATAGATTCTCATCACAAAGTTTTAGAAACTATCGCGAGGTGGGAGGTTTATATTTTATATTTCATATAGAAACTTTTTTGGCAAATCTGGGCGAATCAGTGAGGGAGGTGCATTATTCTCATGACTTCTATTGTCATCAGTGTCTTTAAATCTATGCTATTCTTAATACCAATTTGTATTGTTCCTGCTACGGAAATGTGTTGGCCTGAAGCACTGCAATCTATCTTGAACCGTAATGATTTTGTCACAGATCGCAACTTTGCCAATATAGTTAAAAATTGGTCTTAGTTTTAACATATCCTTGCAGTTTTATGCAATATAAAATGTAAAACTGTCAGAGATATTACGATTGATGAACGGGAGATTTGTTTTATATTTTGTAAACAAAATATAAAAAAGTATCGACGCAGGCATCATTTTCCGGGCGGGCAGTGATGAGAATCTATAAATTTATTTTATATGGCCTTAGTGGCATTTCGCTGCTAACTTCTTGACCATCTCCCTCTCCCTCCTTAGTGGACTTATATATTTTCTATTCCATCATCCTGATAATGCAAGTTTCTAGCCTAAATTGATCACTGACTTGATTGCAGGATATTTTGCAGCAACGGCAGCAAACAACAACAAAAGCTTGCAAAAATAATGGTTTAGGGTGCACAATATAGTGAATAAACATAAATTTTTGGGATCAAGATTCCTTAAGTTCCACAAATGATCACTTAACAGATTTTGATGAAATCCCCCCCCCCTTTGTGGGTTAACCGCTAAGCGATCATAAGTGGACTTTTGGACGACCCTTTACTTGGCTATTCAAATCTGATGAAAGAAAAAAACTTCTCATTGCAAACTGGAGATCTTAAGTGACATACTCTCCCGGCTACTTATGCACAGAGGTCTGAAGAGCGGAGAATTTTAGGTAAATTATAGGGAAGATGAGCACTGGTGAAGGTGAAGTTGCAATTTTAAGCGCAAAGCACTGGGATCGCAGAAGTAGCTAAGTGCTAATTGAGTCCGCAGCCTCTTCTCATGACGTTCAAGTGGTGGGGCACTACCGCGCCTCAAACCCACTCCGCCTGACTGTTCTGGCTGCAGTGTCAGGGGATTACACCACTACTGCACCACAAAACCTTCAAGCACAATGATTCAAAAGGTCCCACCAGAAAAAATGCCCCACCCAGGAGGGCCATGTGAGAGCATTGTCAAGCCCACCCCAGCCCCGGATCAGAACTGAGGATGTGTTTCAAATACCCTCCAGGATTTCAAAGCAGTGATGGGAAACGGATTGAGTGATGCGTTACGCTGAAAAAGAAATTCAGCATTCCATTCCATCAAATCATTCCATTTTCGTGCAAATAAATTTGACACCAAAAATAAGCTCAGTCGGAAAAAAAATTATATTGTCAATTTTCTAAGACTCCAACTTTCCATCCACATATACTCACCCATTCTACTTTGGTTCTCGAGTCAAATGAGCATTCACAAATTCACGCCTCCTCTTGTCATGTGTTGGTTGCTCAAAAAAAATGGGCCTAAATAAAGTACTGCAGTTATTGCTTCACTTGTTCACGTATTTTAACAATAAACCAAGCTTAAGAAAGCATTTGCAGAGTCATAAAATCTATAACAGATTCTAGATTGATGAATTTCATTAATATCCGGCTTCCTTTTGATTTTTCTTCTTTTCTTCAAAAATCCTGATGAAGTAAATCCATTCTGTATTGTTCGTCACAACTCAAGATGTGGCAAGTAGGCCATTTCACTGAATCCCTAGACCCAGACCCAGACCCAGACCCCTTTGATCGCATTATGCATAGAGACCAAATGGTGATTGGCTGACAAATTCACAATGCTTCTAGAGAATAGACCAATCACATGGCGTAAAGTCTAAGACACTCAACTGACTTCCCTTTGCAAGTATTAATCGTTCCAGTATGGGTAATGGGAAGTGCAAAAGTCGCATTTCAACATCAAATTATCGCATCAGGGTGTTTCAGAAAAAACTCTACCAAACTTTATTCAAGATTTTTCAGAAAATGATAACATTTGAATAAATTTGATGCATACAAACAGCAATCATTACTACATTATTTTTTGCACGAAACCTATCAATGACCTTAATCGTTTCAGAACGTTCAGTAGTGTCTCAGCTTTTTACAAAGATTTGAAATACATCAAAGATCAAGAAGTTATCCAGAGCTATGCTTTAAAGTTTTACTGTTTCCTCTGATTTGATTTTGTGACCTTGACAGCCAACATTTTGTCCACTAGGATCTTTCCGATCCTTTATTACTAACAAAACATGAAATTTCTCAGGATTTGCAATTACTTCATTCTTTTCCAGGCAAGTTAAAGCAACATTGCTTTCGTTCTCCAAAACTCTGACGAGTTCGGGCATGGTTTTGGAATATCATGAAAGTATATCACATTATCATCAGCGTAATTATGATGGGTTGCCTACTTTATAAAGAGAGAGAGACCATTAATAAAGAAATCAAACAAAATTGGATCAAGCACAGAACCCTATGGAACTTCTGATACAAGATTTTGTACAAAAATCCCCACATACCTAATGTTTCTTTTGCAACACGGTACGATTAAAAGTTATAAAATAAATACAAAGGCAAATTTTTAGCTTGGTCTGGGGCATATATTCACTATGTTGATTCTTTTAATGCAGTTAGAACATAAAATATGCCAAGTTCCAACTGAAGATATTCATCGTTTTATAGCAATAGCAAACAGCAAAATCGTAAATATCTGTTTACTGAAAGATAATAATTAGTATTATCCATGAATGATCCACGAATGATCCACGAATGATCCATGAATGATCCATGAATGATCAATGAATGATCTATGAATGATCCATGAATGATCCATGAATGATCCATGAATGATCCATGAATGATCCATGAATGATCCACGAATGATCCACGAATGATCCATGAATGATCCATGAATGATCCATGAATGATCCATGAATGATCCATGAATGATCCATGAATGATCCATGAATGATCCATGAACGATCCACGAATGATCCATGAATGATCCACGAATGATCCACGAATGATCCATGAATGATCCACGAATGATCCATGAATGATCCATGAATGATCCATGAATGATCCATGAATGATCCATGAATGATCCATGAATGATCCACGAATGATCCATGAATGATCCATGAATGATCCATGAATGATCCATGAATGATCCATGAATGATCCATGAATGATCCACGAATGATCCATGAATGATCCATGAATGATCCATGAATGATCCATGAACGATCCACGAATGATCCATGAATGATCCACGAATGATCCATGAATGATCCATGAATGATCCATGAATGATCCACGAATGATCCACGAATGATCCATGAATGATCCACGAATGATCCATGAATGATCCATGAATGATCCATGAATGATCCATGAATGATCCATGAATGATCCATGAATGATCCATGAATGATCCATGAATGATCCATGAATGATCCATGAATGATCCATGAATGATCCAAGAATGATCCACGAATGATCCATGAATGATCCATGAATGATCCATGAATGATCCATGAATGATCCATGAATAATCCATGAATGATCCATGAATGATCCATGAATGATCCATGAATGATCCATGAATGATCCACGAATGATCCATGAATGATCCACGAATGATCCACGAATGATCCATGAATGATCCACGAATGATCCATGAATGATCCATGAATGATCCATGAATGATCCATGAATGATCCATGAATGATCCATGAATGATCCACGAATGATCCATGAATGATCCATGAATGATCCACGAATGATCCATGAATGATCCATGAATGATCCACGAATGATCCACGAATGATCCATGAATGATCCACGAATGACCCACGAATGATCCATGAATGATCCTGATATCACTAAACAGTATATCCATCTAAACTTCGTTATAACGTCAATATAAAAACTTAAACTGATAGTAAACCAACTTCAGCTTGGGAATGTCTTGTCTCAAATTAGATGTCATATGAGCTCTTGCGATAACACAAACTTATGCCTGGAAAGCCTTCAACTCTTATAATTGACGGGGACTTCCAAGAGACACCTAATTTGAGATGACCATATCGTGTCATTCAAAAAACGTTTATGCGTCTGGCGGACTGTAGAATAACATGCAATTGACATTGTATACTAAATGTTAATCTGTCACTCAAATGCTAACTGAGATGTGAAAATTTTGTTTGGTAATGTCACTCATCTTACAGACCCAGAAATTAGGAAAATGATGCAAAGGGGTTTTATGTGAACCAAGATTCCAGAATCCATTCTGGTCCATGATTTACTTGCTATTGAAATTAAAATTCGGGATCAAATTAAAGCTTTAGCAGGTTCTGCTAAAAGAAAAATTGCAACTGAAATTAAAATTCATTTCTGACATTGACAATGGCATTGAATTTGAATTTCAATGCCAAGTAAATCATGGACCAGAATGAAACGTGGAATTCTCGATTCCCATACAAACTCTTTACACGCATTTTTCTAATTTCTAGGTCTTTAAGATGAGTTATTTTACCAAACAAAATTTTCTCATCTAAGTTAGCCCTTGGCTGATAGATTAACAATATCGGCCACATATTTTGTATTCCACGGCGTGTCAAACGCGTAAACATTTTGTTTCACCCGGTATAATTTGTATAAAAACGCTTACAGATCATCTAAGGTCTAGACTTCCTAAGAAATTGTGAGAAGGTCTCCAGGAAATAGGTTTTGGGAGAATTTAACTTCTTCTTTCAAATAAAGCGTGAAAACTGATATCAAAAATGAAACACAAAAAATAAATAACGTAGCAAGTCCAGTAGCATTTTAACATTAACAAATCAAATCTCAAAGTAACTGGAACTCATACAAAGTAGAAATTTCACCATGATCGTACGTGGATCTGAAGTCAAATTGATTAAACGATAAATCTATAGTGTTTCTGAATTAATCAATTGTTCTTAGGTATAACATTCTATTTCACTCTGACCTCTTTCAAACCATGGAGCATAGGACACTCAACTCATTTTCGATTTAAGAATGAAATAATATTATCCAGTTTATTCAAGGCTTCTGAAAATTGACATTCATGTTCTTTATACCCAGAATCGTCTCCGATTCGTTGCCTATATTCCACATTAATGATGTCATATCCTTCGCTTTTCTCGCGTGTAACTTCAATGCAGATATGCCCTGCAGGTTCACCAACAGTTCTCCCGCGGGAGCCCTCGCATGACTCGTCAACAACATCATGATCGATGACGTCTGTGGCCTCGTTTTGAGATATATGACACAATTCATCGTCTCCGATTTCATCAAAGTAGTCCCTTGATAATGAGATCTTTTCGACATAACATGGTTGCATTTTTTGCAAAACATCCCGCATACGACGATACCTTTCAGACAATGGAAATTTGAGGAATTTCTGCACTTTACGAAGACAGATGGGGCATAGGAAGAGAGGCTGTTCATCCACTTCTGATACAAATTTACTGCTGTTCATGGCACATTCATAAAAACTGCAATGATGCAAACCAAATATATGACACAGTTCGTGAGTGATAGCCTAAATGGAATGGAACATACATCAGCAAAAGAAAATTTGAGATTTATTCTTCAACCTTGAGTCATGACCGGCAGAGAAATGTAAAAACAGGAGAAAAATCTGTTATGCTTTTCACAAGTTAGCCTGCGTGCAGACAGTACCCAAGTAAAACGTCTTTACGCAGGCAATTCACAGGCTAAAACACCCACGGTGCCAGAATCTCCTGTAACAAAGAGCCGTTAGATTCTATATATTATAAAGGCTCTGGGGCCTAGGGCAAGGCAAACATCTAAATATAAGTCCACGGCAAATATCTGTAATCATATGATGGTATCACTGATTTAATGCAGTCAAGTTCAGCATCTAAGTTAAAGTTTCACTGGTAGATTATTAAATATAATATAGAAAACTAAATTTAAAAGATCGATATTACATAAGATGACAAACAAGCAAGCAGACAAACAAACAAACAAACAAACAAACAAACAAATCATACATTTGGAAAACGTAGATACATCAGTTTGTGACACAGTATGAAACTGGAACTAACCTTGAACATTCTCCACATGGTTCTACAACTCAAATCAAAAGAACAACCAATGGGTAACCCCAATTTAATGACGTCTTCTTCCATTCCATGACTTGCAAGATAATTCTCTGCTTCTCCTTGATCAATAATCTCATATGATGCATCATCCACACTCGAATTCGAACCAAATGATTGCACAGAACGTGAAAACACTTTCGTCCATGAATTTTCAATTGATGACAAAGATCCCAGGTTCCTATAGCTGCTTGAAGATCGGGTTAAAGGCCCCCCAATTGAAATGGTTGATGATTTCCTGCTGGTGTTTAGAGTTAAACATGATGTTGCCTTTTGCTTGCTAGTTTCATTCAGCAATGATTTTCGATAACGATCTCGAACAAATTCATTTTTGACATCTTCATGATTGTCTCTACTTATTTTTGAAATGGCTTCGCTATTTCCCGATCCAATGCTGTGTGTGACACTTGACGAGGGGTAACCTAAACATCAGATAACAAACAATTACAATAGCACTAAATATGGAATAAACAAGGACTTCTTCCAAAATCCTTCGCGCTCCATGATAAATCGACCGATCGGAGTAAGCAAAGTTCTTTCAGATGTTAAAGATCATCGTAAATAAATATCTAATGCCTACTAGTTGCGTTAACCTTAGGGATAAACAGTTACGTAAACGATACAAATTTGCACCTCGGTATGAAATTTGTTACGTAGGACGGTTCGAGCACGGCCCATTATCAATTCTTTCTCATAGGCTATGCTTCAAGACGTCGTGCAGAACTAATTTTAAAGGCAATCTGTCTCACTCATAATTGGTTGGGGACTGTAAAAGAGGATTAAATACTTGAAAAGCAGCATTATCAGAAAAGACTTGAAAAGAGTTTCTTTGCGAATTGAACTGAATTTTTATCATGCGATTAATTCAAAGAGTCTGGGTTCTAGCTCCTTCCCTTTGTCTAAGCTCTGTTCTTTAAACCAATCACCTATGTGACAGAGCTCCTTTAAATCGAAGTGCAAATGTCAAAATTCGTTTTGTTGCTCATCTATGCATTATTGGACCAACACAACAAGAGGAAATTTTGGTCCTTTGGGGATGCTTCAACAAGCAATTTAGCCAAACAACAAATCTAATGTTTTTCTTCCAGAAAAAGTTGTTTCTTAGTGTAGCAGCTCAAGTGCAAAACGAAGTTGAAACATGGAAATTGGGCTAAACAACGAGGTAGCGCGGAAGTGGCGAATCCAGTATCTTCTCTAGTGAAATTGTACAATATCTCTCAGCTGTCATCAAAAAGGTTTCTGTTTGCTGTGATACAGCGTAAATGCTGTCAGAAGCTATTCCTCAAAAATTGAGCCAAAGGAAATCTAATCAACGACGACACATTCCATCTGGAGTTTCGGCTCCATTGCAACTATTTCTTGAAATTAACAGCCTCTCCCTGTAGCAACGTTCTTACACAACTTTAGTTATGTGGGGGTATGGTGACAAAGACTCTCCAAGTAGACTTGCCCCAAGTCTCATCCGTTATCCGACTCACCCAAGTCTCATCTCATCGCGGGCCTACTCGGTCGCACGAAGGTGGAGCGAGTGAAGCGAATGAGACTTGGACCCCGTTTACACGATGCCGGTACAATTTGAAAACGACAGAATTTTATGCCACCTTGGAAAATGAGCTCCCCTTTACACCGTGCCGGTAGAATTTGAAAAGGGCTTGAAAAAGTGCCGTTTTGGCCTCCCGTCTACACGATGCCGGTGGAATTTTACACTGCTTCCATAGACAGTAGCAACTGACGCCAACAATCAATCACGATTGATAAAACAACTACGACAATAAGGACAATAGGGAGCATTGAAAAATATTAGCCTCGTGACGAAAGCGGCATAAAATTCTGCCGGCAAAGTGCGTTGACACAATGCCGGCAGAATTTGAAAACGGCAGAATTACAAACCTTGTCGTTTTGCTAACCAAAAAAAACTTCTGCCGGCAGAATTTACGGCACTTTTTATGCCGCTTTCAAATTCTAACGGCATCGTGTAAACGGGGTCTTGGAGCAAGTCTATTCTTCAAGTGACATTCATAAAAATTGACTTGAACTGACTTATAGATTTCATCCACAAAGCAGGTCGATTTGTTTCAGATATATAAGGCCTTTGTTTCACGCGATACGGCCGCAAGTCCTTTTCTTTTTGTTTCCATTTTCGTTTGTTTGTTTCTGTTAGTATTTAGTAAACATCGTTTATATCATATGTACTAGCTTTTTTGTACTTTATGCAGGTGTCATTTTGTCCAATGTTCTCTACCTACAGTAGGTGATGGCCTTGGGATAGTCATGGGTTCCTGCCTCCCACGTTACCATCCTTGTTATGAAGTAGTTTGTGAGAAAATCTTTAAGAACTTAGTTCTTCTAAATTTCTATGTTGAATAAAAACGTAAATCCGAAAATACACTTAGACATGACGACTCTACCTTTGAGGCACCTCACTTGTTGATACGGTATGAAAGAACTGAGCAGAAAATTGCCCTATTATTGAATATAACTGACCTTTACTGGAAACGAAGCTATGTGAACCAACATTTGAGAACATTGCGTAATGACCAAAACCAACAGCAGCACAACCACTTGAAGCTGATCCTTCTCCAAGAATATGATTCCACCCTTCTCCAGGGTAAAAATCAATCCAACTCAATCCAATAATACCGATTCCATTTTTCGGAGCAACTCTTGATAGGTACTGCATCACATCTATGATTCAAAAAAAATTCTTATCAACAAAACTACTCCTTGGGCTGTACTGTATAAGCATGGCCAGATCAGACACTATGTTGTTATTTCCAAATTTCCAATGGAATAACGTAGCAATGAGATTATTTACTTACCACTTACCACACAAACTCAAGATGAATAGAGTTTGTTTTTATGCTGTTGAGACAACGTGTCTTTTTTCTGAATTGCAGAGCAGCAACATTCCGTCTCCAAAACTAACCTATATGAAATGTCTGCTGCAGTAAAATGCTAAAGAAATGACTATGAAACCTGCAATCGCAAAGATCTTTCAAAGTGCTGCAAAAACTTTATATTTTCATCTTTCACAACGTTTTCAGCATGTTACAAAACACTTGGGATCCATTAATTCTTTATGACACAATTGTATTTCATTATTTTCTCTAAAGTTGTTTCCTCTGTCTTCATAACAAAATTGCAAAGTAAGCTCATGCCTGACCTTAATAGATGAGGCAGTGAAAGCTTTTTACCAGGGTGCATTGCGGTCTATAATTGAATCCCTATAGATTCATTAATGACGCCTCATCTTGGTAAAAAGTTCCTTGCCATCATGTTCAACATAATCGTCTATTGATTACTCTGATAAAAATCTGAGATTGCACAAAATTCAGAATGTCCACAACTACTAATAAGGAAAGGACGGATCAACTGACCAGGTAACAAAAGCTGGAGCTGTCCTGTCTTTCTATGTATTCTTGTATTGCATCCAATTTCTTTAAATTCAATCTCTGGCAAAACTTTGAAACACAATCCTGGGAAAAAAGCTTCTCCAAATGTAATTAACGCTTGCAAAAATGTCATTTGAGGTGATACAAGGCTTGAAAGTATTCCTTCAGGGAATGGACCAATAGGCAGAATATAAATAGTTGACTTTCTTAATCTTCTGAAATTTTTGAGTGAGCTCAGTTTCATCCATGTCATAAAATTTTTCCATTCTGCATAACTCTGGACTTCTTCTTCATGCTTCGAGCATTGTCTTTTCAAATCATTGTTTTCTTTCAAATCACTATTTCCACTTGCATGTGAACAGTTGTGTTTCCTTCTGCATTTAAAATGTGCTTGTAACTGAAGTGGTAGAAAAAGTTCTGCACATTCTGGAAGCTTTCTGTAGCTTATCAAAGTCTCATAAAATAGTTTCTCAGTGCGAGGAAGTTTCTTTGTGTTTCCCACAAGTTCTTGGACCCTGTACTGCTTCATGGAGCTACAAAAAAAATAGATTATTTAAAAACAAACATTTTAAGGGCTTTGTATCACGTGAGTCAAAATATGGAAAGTTGAAAAGGCAACAGTCCCCTGAGTATCACAGCAATAATAGGTGGGTCATCATCTCTAAAAACCTCTGCATTTCTGAGGCTGAAATTTGCCCACTGAAAATCAAAAACATGAAGAGGTTCTTCAAAATGGTACCCTCAAAAAAAGCTTCAAAATCTCTCAATAATTCTGCCGTTTGCTAGGATGTAAAGCTCTTCGCCACTGTTTGATATGAGAAAAACATGATAGGACTTCCATTCATTCAATGGTCCCACAAGAGTATGTCATCAACCTCAGGAAGGCAACTGACAAATTTTGATCATCAATTTCACTTTATTTTGCAGGTTTTTGAGTTGTTAGGGCTTTATGCAAAAAACCTCCTATAGCCATTAGAAGGAATGACCAATTAACTTCTGCAACCTAAGAACTGCAGTGAAAAATATACTGATTTTCTGAAAGCTCAACTACCATGCTTTCATGTGATGTATAGGCTTTGCAAATTTGGTCTCTTGCATGGAACAAAAATTATCAATTGTGAGCGTGTGGCCAAGTTGTTAAGGCGTCTAACTTGTAAGCCAAAGTTTAGAACGGCCGTAGGTTCAAATCCCACACTGGACAGTTTGGTCGCTGTCCGTAACACTAGCCTGGGTCGACCAGAGCCATGTGAGGGAAATCTGGTAGCTGTGGCGGGTAGCTGCGGCGGAATGATGGTAAAACATCCGTGGCCCCTGCTGGAAATAAGTCTCTCAGACTTTCGCGGGCTAGCCACGTTAAATATAAATACCTACCTACCTACCTACCTACGCATAGATTTACAGTGTAAATTTTACACGAGGTTGCAATGTATTTTTTCATTGATCTCATTACGTTGTTTGATGCAGACATTATCAGGCCACTGGTTCCAGAGAAATTAAAAGTTTTGATTGCCTTCTCTTCTTTTCACCCTCACTCAGTAGCACTCAGTAGCCGAGTCCATGGATGAAATTTTAATACAGAAACGCATCTTAGTTTATTCGGTGGTATGCAGGTTTAAACAACACAGTTTACAGATTAAGTAAGCCCAAAAAGCCACAGGGGTGACACTGGGTTTTATCCATCACATCAAGAGGATATCCATACAAAAGTTACAAAAGATTGTTCGTTTTTAGGCCCCATACTTCGCGTGACGTTCCTTCTTCGTCTTGATCCTTGCAGAAGCAAGAAACGAAATCCTTCCAAAGTATTCTTACCCTTCTCTTGATAAGCAAAGACTCAACTAATTTGCAGCATTTACTCTAATCAGGGAAAGCACTTGCAATGCATTGCAACTGGAATCAATTTGTCACCAAAACTCCTCAGCACGTCTTGCGTTTTCCAATTTCTGTCATCAACAACAACACTTGCCAAAATGATAATCCTATAAAGTGTGTGACACACGTTAATCAAATAAATGTCATCAGCAGAAAGTCCAAACTTTTGAAACGTCACAAGAGGTCACGGCCAACAAGGCTCCTGAAAAATATGACATTTGAATTTGGAAACAAGGAGCATTTCAACCATAAATGTCATATGTCAGAAATGTCATTAGCGAGAAGCAAATATTCATTACGTCACAATACAAAGTATGGATGGTGACAAGTGAGTGTACTCAGAAATATGACATTTAGAATAAAGAAGCCTGTGAAACGTAATTGCTGCTGAACGTAGTGAAGCAGCCATTTAGACGAGTTTTACAAGCAAAACTACGGTGGCCCACAAGTGTCAAGGCAAAACTCTTTTCCTCAAGGCAAAACTTTCTTTCTCAAGACAAAACTTCCTTTTCTTTCTAAGACCAAACTTTCTTTCTCAAGGCAAAACTTTCTTTCTCAAGGCAAAACTTTCTTTCTAAGACCAAACTTTCTTTCTCAAGACAAAACTTTTTTTCCCAAGGCAAAACTTTCTTTCTCAAGGCAAAACTTTCTTTCTCAAGACAAAACTTTCCTCCTCAAAGCAAAAATTTTTCTCCAAGACAAAACTCTTTCAGGCGGGAACCAAAAAGGAACCAGTTCAGTGTTAAGTAAGAGCTGTCATCATGGCTGTTGTTAAAATGACCCAAGATACCCAAAGTTATCATTAGTTTATCTGGCACACGCAATAGATACATGGCATGAGTCCCACAGCAGATCGTAGTAGACGTCCTCGGATATTCAGGTTAATCTTGTAACGTGATGCTAGAACAGTCAGGCGGACAGGGTTCGATCCAAGGAAGCCTCGCCACTTGAGTGCCATGATGGATGGGTCGCGAGCTTGACTAGATGATTTGCACCTTTGAGATCCTTATGCTTGGCGCTAGGAACCGTAACTTCACCTTCTGGGTAAATCTTATTGGTGTGAATCAAAGAAGAGCGCATCACCCTTGGAGGTCATTTCAGAATTGCGAGCCAAACAGAACTTGGCGCTGATGGGTGTTACAAGCTCGAAAAGTTCGGCTTCCCGATCTACAGACACATCAAAGGGTGAAGCAGAAAGATTTTATAGTTGTTATGGTCCTCTGAAACAAACAGCCAAATCATATTGCACCATTGAGATATCTACCTACTGTATACTATTTTTGTACAGAAGCCAAATACGTATGGCTATTACGCACAGGAATTGTAGATTGTCATAGTAGATTGCAGATTGACACAGTCAGGATCAAGAAGATCAATGAGGAGCCACTTTTCAACAACAAGCACAAGGATCTTAGAAGTAGAGATGATTTAATCTCGTCCGTGACCCATCCATCATGACGGTCAAGCGGCAAGGCTATCAGCGGTCAAGGAACCCTGTCCGCCTGACTGTTCTGGCATCAAGTCATAAGATTACCAGAACACCCGAGGATGTCTGCTACGGTCTTCTGTGGGACTCATGCCATCCATCCTTAGCGTGTGCCAGATAGAATAATGATAACTTTGGGTACTTTGGGCGCTTTTAACAACCGCCATGATGGCAGCTCTTGCTTAACATTGAATTGGTCCCGTTTTGTCTCCCTTCTGAAAGAGTTTTGTCTTGAGAAGGAAAGTTTTGCCTTGAGAAAGAAAGTTTTGCCTTGAGAAAGAAGTTTTGTCTTGAGAATGAAAGTTTTGCCTGGAGAAAGAAAGTTTTACCTCGGGGAAGAAGGTTTTTCCTTGAGAAAGAAAGTTTTGTCTTGAGAAAGAAAGTTTTGCCTTGGGAAAGAAAGTTTTATCTTGGGAAAGAAAGTCTTGTCTTGGGAAAGAAAGTTTTGTCTTGAGAAGGAAAGCTTTGCCTTGAGAAAGAAAGTTTTGCTTTGAGAAAAAAGTTTTGTCTTGAGAAAGAAAGTTTTGCCTGGAGAAAGAAAGTTTTGCCTCGGGGAAGAAGGTTTTGCCTTGAGAAAGAAAGTTTTGTCTTGAGAAAGAAAGTTTTGTCTTGAGAAAAAAAGTTTTGCCTTGAGAAAGAAAGTTTTGCCTTGAGGAAAAGAGTTTTGCCTTGACACTTGTGGGCCACCGTACAAAACACGGGTAGCCGACTATCACCATGGTTGCAAACCACAGAACAAAAGGACAATCTGCAGACTCATCGATGCTTGTGATTGGATAGAACAACAGTGGCGATAGAGCAATAGCAACAACAAAAGCTTTTCAGCACACTCATGACTGACTCAGTACAATGCACTGCTTTCAACTTCAGTTTTGCGAGGAGAAGCTAGGCGACTTTCGTTCCAAGAAGAAGAAGATTTTCATGCACTCTGGTACGTGTCAAATCATTCTTTATACCCATTTCATAACCAGGATGAGAGGATTTCTTTTTATCCTCTGCGTTGTATTGACCATTTATTGTTCTGCAGCGGACAGGTTTCAAGAGGACATCCAGCAGGAGGGCCAATGTGTTGCTTGCGCTTTCACCAACAAACGGCAGCAAGCATAGCTTGCCACTGGCAGGAGATGGATGAAAAACCGGTCTTCAAAATTCAGAAGGAAAATTGCAAGGAGTTGTCGTAACAAGTCGAATGATACCTACAATAGTGTTTCAAGTTTTTCCTTGCTTTTTCTTTTGTTCTTGGCAGGAGATGTTGAATTGAACCCTGGACCAGCAGTTACATCAAGTAACAGCCACTCTGAAAATTCAGTTTTGGAATTGCCAATATTAGTTGCAATAGGAAACCAACACCAGGGGGATGCATGTTTCAGTGAAGAATCACGTGGAAGACAATGTGCTTTTATGGCACTGACATCACTTGCCTACAGCCAGCATGCAATGTCAGCAACACATTGGCAGTCTGAGACATTAGATGAAATTCTTGACATGGGTGACTCCCAGTTCTTGAATGCACTACAAAGAGGATTTATTCCTGATGCCCCAACTTTGTCAGTTGGGCAATTGCCAACAACTGTGGATTTTGCAAGATCAAATGAAGATAACAACAGTGACTTGCCCTTTGAGGCACAAAATGAAATATCTAAACCCATTGCGGTATTGCCACATGTGGCAACAAAAGCAAATGCATCAGAAATGCCCATTGAGGCACCCAAATAAGAAACTTCAGTACTGGCCCAAATTCTTAGTTTCTTATAAAAAAATACGTGTACTGCAAAAGCTCTATTTAGCTCATTTAGCTCCCAGTGAGGCCTGTTTAATTTCGAAGGCTTGGAAAAGAACAAATTCCCAGGAAGGGGGCTTATATCTAGAATGAAGTGACATGAAATTTAATGCTAGCCGTTTTTTTTTCCCAAGGTTTTGCTGAGTTAACATACAATTTTACGAGTCCAGTACAGTATGCAAATTCAGCACAGTTTTGTCCAAACAAATCAAAGTTGATATCAAATCTGTTCTGCAAAGTAGATGGAAAATTGTTGGTAACTGCTGATAACAAATGAAGGTTAGGGGGAGGAGGTTAACAAAGAGACAAAGGAGGTAACAAGGACTAAATAGAGCTTTACGGTACGTGCAGGAAACTTTTGCGAGCTCCAGGTGTTGTTTTGCAACTTTAAATTGTTCAGCTTGATGACAAAATTCCAATCATCCAGTCATCCAGGACAGGGATTGCTGAGAAAGATTTATACAAAATGGTGATAATTTGCAGCTCAGATTTGTTTGCAATGACCAAATGTTACGATATTTACTCACCGTGTTTACGTCTGTGATATGGGTTAAATACTTTGGGATGCCAGGGCAGTAGATTATTTGGGAAAACGTTATACGAGGGGAGTTGATTTTTTGCAAGCATTCTCCACCAGCCATGTAACAATAAATTTTGCACTGTTTCGTTCATCAAGTAGCTGCTAATTTGTTAATAGCATATGCTGACACTGTTTTGTTAACGGTTAAATTTTCAATGCCTTGAAACTTTCATTGAGTATTTCTGTGTACATCGTCTCAGTGCAGCCTGCGGGTAGTTTTTCCTGTTTCAGAGCAAGAGCAGCGTGAAAATTTATTTTATAATATAAGATTTGAACGATAGGACACCCATTGTGCAGTAGCTTGAAATTTATATCGGTAGCGAACCATCTTAACTTTTTTTTAACTTTGTTTACTTACTTTCACTGTTCAGTAATTTGACATTTTCAATAGTGAGCCATCCTAAGTGCACATTGCGATTGAGGTGGATCTGTACTTAAGGTGGCCTAACTACTGAAAATTTGAAAAACTCCGAAACAGTGAAAGGTGGCTGAAAATCAAGCAAAAATAAGTTCACAGCACAAAAAACACTAAGTTAACATGGCTCGCTACGGACATAAATTTCAAACTGCTACAAAATGTGTCCCGTAATCGCTCATGGTCACATGTCAACTACTACAACGCTCCCCAGCCACCATCTGGACACGTGCTGGCATCCCTGAAACTCAACTAACTTTATTGCGTTTATTTCACCCCATTACAAACAGCAAGCCATGAATTTCCAGCATACAAACTGCTGTTATCGTGTCTTCTCGGTCTTTTCAAAAAGCACAGCCACTAAAGCAGAAGCAGCAATTCCCTTAACAAAGTTAACAGCTAGTATAAATTAGGTTTTTGAGGCGATTTCTTTTTTGTGCGAATGTGGGGAATCATCCGATGGATTTTTGTAGAGAGATGGGAATGTACCATTTTTGGCTCAATTTTGAGGCAGATTTGGCAGACCAGATTCAGATTTCAGATTTCATTTTCCATCAAAAGCCTAATACAAGACAACTTGCATATTTAAAACAGCTACTGAGGAACTAACTAGAACAAAACATTAACATTGGTTTAAAAGAACGCGACTACATTCTCCAAATAAAGACCGCAGTACGCGGAAGTAAGTACTTAAGCAAATTTGATAAACCTTTTGGCATTGGCACGCAAAATCAGGGATCAGGCGGATTTTAAATCCAAAAAATCTCGTTCGCTTTTTAAAAAATTCCCCTCGGCTTTGGAAAATGAGAACATAATTTTAGGAACGGAAAATGCAGAAATTGCTTCAAATCTGGAACTTGAAAAAGAAGACAGAGAGGTGAGTTTTCTTGCTTGCTGCCCCCCCCCCGCTTCATATTTGGTAGTATACACCACCACCATGACACCACTGGTGCACTGTGTGGCCAGACTGGAATACAAGATTTTCCCAAAAGTGGTTCCATTAATTTTTCTCTTATTGAAAATACTTTGAACTCCCTATAAAGTGAAAAATGATCTTTGGTGAAAACTTTGTAGGTACGCAGGGGGTTTAATTTACCTTGAGGGTTAGCCAAGGAACTCTAGAGATATTCGAAACTTTATCAATGTACAGCAAACGAAAAAGCTGTAGAATAAACTTCCTTTTAGAAATTCTCGGAAGAAATATCGATGAAACAAAATTTTGAAAATGTCCTCCCCTTTTACCCCCTCCCCCCAAACGTCCACCGGACGTTTTACGTGAAAGAATCGATTTTACTGCGGCCCCAGCCTCAGGGTAGTGTGGCCCCTAAGAGGAGGAAAGTCTCCTAAATCTGAAAGTATTGAATATTTCTGAAAAGTGTGGTGCTAGAATGATAGCAAAGTAGCTCAAGTTCATTTTAAGTCGTTCAATTCAAGGAGATAGTGTTTAGAGATATTTTCTAAAGATCTGAAGCCCACGCTTGTCCACTCAATTCACCGTAAATGTTAAATCCACTGTATGCGTTAGCAGCAACCAGCGTAGCGTGTGAAAAGTGCTGCTGAATGCACCTTCTCAATTGAACGTAATTAAAGTATCTTTGAATGTTGATCTTTGAATGTTATTTCTCAAACAGAGTACATAAAAGAAATCATGAAGCTCAGCAGAGAAGCTCAGAGCCAAATTATGAAGGCCATCCAAGAGGTTTCTATTTCAAATTCTATCATAGCCCTTTTGTCTTTGTGTTACCATTTTACCACTGTTGTTGGTGTTACAAAAAGTTATGGTGAAGAAATGTGACCAACAGCAGTGCAACTTGGGTTCGAGAAAGGTTTGGCGGAGAGAGCAGGTACTGAACATGAAAATGGCTATGAGGATGTTTGTAAGACCGTCCGGGAGTTTCGACCTTATTAGCCCGAAGGCTAAAAACTAACAATCAAACTACGAATACGAACCCCATTTATACTATTCTAACTTCGTAAACAACTACGAAATATTGTCACTCGCTTTATTGTCCATTACGCAAGGGATTTATCAGTAATGTCCTCAAAGGAATCGTTAACAACTTTAACGCAAAACAACTTGTGTCCGATCTTGCGTAAACTACTGTACTGAATCAAAAGCAACTTTACGTAAACAACTATTGTTTTCGAATCGCATAAACAACTTTGGTGAAAAACAAGTATTGTTCCTAAAGAGAGATAAGAAAATTGACTGTATCCCATGTCAGTGGCGGATTTAGGGGGCAAAAGGGGGCAATTGCCCCCCTTCACGATGAAAACTAAGCTTTGGCGCCCCCTTTTTGGCAAGAAAAGCGCCCCTTATCCTGACCCAAATGCACTCTTTTTTCAGTGTTTCGTTTTGAATGCGGGGAAACACGTAAACTAAGGCGCTATTCAGAAGAAAAACCAGAGAACTTTATTGAACGAAGCCCAAAATTTTTCGTGCGCCTTCGGCGCGCTCACTTTTCATTTTCTTTTTGGCACCCCCTCTCCAAATTGCCCCCCCTTCAACCTCGGGCTGGATCCGACCCTGTCCCATGTTTGTCTCGTGAACTATCAAATCCAAATTCTCCATGATTTTCCTGGGGGAGCATTCCCACGCACCCCCTAGATGGGTGCGCCTCTGGCACACGTGTACGCCTTCAGCTTATTATTATTATTATTATTCATTTATCTATCGTTGGATTGCAAAAGATAGCTACAGTAGATAGCTAATTAATTCCAACTCTAAAACTTGACAAATCTTTTCTTTTGTGGAAAGCTCCCGTGAGGTTCTCAATCACGCTCTCATCAGATCACCTTTTTGGAGCATAGCGGACAAATCTTTTCTTTTGTCCAAAGCTCCCATGGGGTTCTTCGCCACGCTCTGATCAGATCACATTTTCTCCTAAAACTGACCAATCAGGTGCCGTCGGTGTGTTTACTTCCGCGTTTTGCGGCAAAGTTTAGGCCATTTTTGACCGTTTTGACCACCATCCCAAAAAAAGCATTGCACGCTCGGCAATGTCGATTTTCATTAAAACTTCAACGGGAGATGATTCTCCATACCTAGGACAATAAGCGTTTTCGGTATCGAAATGCTATCGCTAAAACTAACCGACTTTGGCATTTTCAAAAATCATTGCAGCCATTTTTGCGTAACATATCCTACAAAACCTAGCAAGGCGAGCACAAAATGATAATTTAAAGTCAGGAAGAGAAGTAATAGAGCAATAAATATTTTTATAGAGTCAGAACTGATAACTCAACCAACTTCAACTGTTTTGAAGACAAATATCCACTTCTCTACTGCAATCCACTCCCAGTTGCACCACCAATTCGCTGCCATTGCTATGCACCTCTCTCGATAAACAGTGCCCCAATCCCTCTCCCAACTCCTGCAATCATTGCAAGTCTGAAGGAGCGAATGCTGACAATAGCAACCAAAATGTCGCATATATCTTAAATCTTGACAGCCTTTTCTTCTTGCATAAGAGCGCAAGAGAAGACAGTGTCGTCTTTCAGTCCTTGTAGCATGTACCTGAAATAGAAATCGTGTTTAATCTTCCTACAAATAGCAGCAAGCAAAAATTTACATTTTGTTTTCATCACGAAAAAACCATTTCTTTTTAAAAACTATTTTCAAAGCCCCTCAAAATCAATTTCTCATTTTATGTGTGTATCATAGAGGATATCTTTTATTATCAGTTTGTGCTCGCCATTTGCTAAGCTTGGTATTTGTAGGATTACGCCAAAATGGCTGCATGACCTGGTTTAGTTGCTGAAGCTGCATGCAGTGTGAATGGGACATAGGACGCTGCGCAGGAATTAAGAGGCCTGGAACTGGCTAGTTTTCGCGCGCTTTTTATCAAAATAGAAATTTAAAACAAACAACAAACCACAGCATCGGAAAGACGAATTGCAAATGGCCGCCAAGGGGGAAGGCTAAAGACGCTGGACAAATTAGGATGATCCAGGTAGCATGCAGCATTATTTGTTGTACATTCAATGATAAATCATTGTATTTGTTACCTAAATTATTATTTTTAGTAAATCTTCTGCATTGTGGTATGTCAATGATGAATAATTAACGAGCATTTGTACAATTTCACGAAAGAATACGAAATACGACAGGTGTTGACGTGCGTTTGCAGTTGCTTCAGCTTCAATCAAATTTAAACATCTTACACGAAACGGCTAAATAAAGACAGAACTCAGTTTGTGCGCAACCAACAAATCGTCAACACATGCTGAAAACACTTTTGAGATCAATAAAAGAGATTCAGTCATTCTCGAGGCAGGAGTATTAGTTAAGATTCGTTGTGAGTGAGTATTCTTTCTCCATGTAGATCAGCTTTTGCTTGGAAATTCAAGATCAAAGACCACGTAATCCTGCGTGATTTAGTACGCTGGTTGCGTTTACAACTTTGTATCAAAACTCGGCCACAAAGAGATCAACTTTGCAAATACAGAATTCTTTGATGGGGCTAAAGAAGCTATAAACTGGCTCCTCACCAAAGCACAGAGTAGATCAAAATATTTTACGTAAATATGATGAAATTTTTCAATGGAACTGCTCCAGCTTATTCTGATGAAATATTCCATCCAGCTGACCCAGTGTGGAAAGTTCGTTTTTGTTCCGCCAAATGTTTACGCCACGCCAATTGTCTAAAGACAATAGACCTATTGTTCTGCTATTCTTCTTGACGTTTCTCCACACCAAAGATATTTGGTGTAACATATACATGTTTTCCAGCGTGGCAGCTGACCAGAGTCAAGTAATGGGAAGGTTCAAGTTTAGACTACGTGTCCCATTCTGAAAAAGTAACACAGACCAAAAAGTGTCTGTCTTGCCAGCCCTTAGCAAAATATTGAGTATGTTTGGAGCATGCTTCAAGCTTATTATCAATTTCTTTTGAGTATTATTCGGGTTTGTTTGAGAGCTTGATTCAAGTAAGATTTTGCACCGTTTGCCCTAGCTCGCAGCATACTAGGGGTACCAAAGCTGACCTGGCCACCTAAGGAAAGCCATAGCCATACCAACACTGCTCAGGCATCAATCCATCAGATACAACATGCCACCTTTTGAGAGATCACCGTAGCGCGAGCCTGTAAATCTGAGGCGCCGGTATATTTGGGGTCTGCCTGTAAATATGAGGTCGGCAAGATCAAACGTATTATTCATTAATGACACAAGCAGTCATTATCTATTGTGAGAAAGACAAAGGTGAAACACAAGGTCTGGCTTCGAAGGAAACAATGCGCCTGTCCGGGGGTCAAAATCTCTGATGAATGAACATCTTTCTGAGGGGAAATCGTGAGGAACTCCGTGAGAAAATCCGTAGTAGAAGTTAGAAATTAACTTCGCACGGGAATCCACAAGAACAAGTATCCAATTTACTTTCGTTTCTTTTTGTTTTCATGTGCTAGATTTGAATGGTATCAGTCGTAAGAAATTACTCATGTTACTCTATTGCGATAAATGTTTTTAACGAGAAACGTTAGTCGCTTCTTAATTCAAAATAAAAATTTTCGCATTTTTAGGACTAAAACTTTTCCCAAATGTCAAAATATGTAACTTAATGACCCTTCCATAGTATGAGTTTAATTTCGCATTCACTTTTGCCGTATATTATTTCTCGTTTTGTTATCATTTTTCAAATTTATGCGACATCTTTCAACAATCTCGGAATATCTATCCTAATAACCCTCATTATTGGAATATCTATCCTAATAACCCTCATTATTGGTTAAGTTCTTGTTCCATTTTGGTCGCATATCATTTCCCTGTTTTTCAGATCTCGAGAATCTGTCCTACTAACCTTTTGTTGTTATGGGTTTAGTATCTTTCTCGTTTTGTCTCACATTATTTCTCTTCTTTAAACTTTTTCAAAATTGTGCGACGTCTGTGTATTATCGCAAATGACCCTTCCTTACCCCCCGACAAATAGCGGCAGCGTCTTTGATCACGGGAGCGTAATGTGTCTAATATGTTGGGCGATCTCTTTACAGCATTGTCTTATTTGAAAGGCTATTCAAACAATAGCCAGAAGTGTTTGAGTACTCCCACAACACCCCATATTTACAGGCAGACCTCAGATATACAGGCGCCTCAGATTTACAGGCTCACGCTACGGTGATATATGCACCTTTTAGGGTCCCTTGGACCCTGAATCAAGATTTAAGGCTCATGTTTTTGACATGTTTTCAAATCTTAGCCTTTCAGCCGATATCTGACTTTGAAGCTATCAATCCCAGTGTTTTGTTAGATGACTCCCCTACATAGAAAATTTGTCTTTTTTTCCAATGCATCTTTGATAAAGTTATTTTAGATAAATTACTGTATTTGTGGGACAAAATTTGTAGCATTTCTTGCAAGGTTGTGTTTTGTGATGCCAATTTGGCTTTAGCACACTGCACTAGAGCTGTCATCAAAAATTTGATTCCCTAGGGATGGCTGCTTCTGCTTTGAAAGCTCAATGTGCACAGCAACAAAATTTTTGATATGATCGCAACGACGAGGCCACTGTTTTCACAGAGTGGCATTGTCAAGCACTCTTCTTTGTTCATACATTCTTGAGGGATGATAATTCACTCCATTGTTTTTGCCATAAACTCAAAGCTTTCCTCTTTGAAAATAATTATCAAAATTGATCTAAGAACAGTAGGGAAGAAAAGGTAACCATCCACCCTGGTCATTTAATCTCCAAGTAAGTCATCAAATGTATCTGAAATACTGCTAAAACAGGGGGTGCTCTCTCCTAGATTAGTCTGACTACTGAGAGTGCTCCTCCTTTAAGTAATTCCCTCCATAAAATCTTTTCTTTTTGTTTTGCTCAATGTATATTGTATTCATTTTTTTCTTCTTTTTTAGAGCATTCGTTTGGGCATCTGAAGTCTGAAAGTCTTCTGAAAACGGTAGGCTTCGCAGAGAAAACTTTCAGTTACCAAAAGAATGGGGATTCTGAAAACGGTAGAGTTCGCAGACTTCACAGAGAAAAGTGTCAAAAGAATACGCATTCTGAAAAGGGTAGGGTTGGCAGACTTTGCAGAGAAAAATGCCAAAAGAATGGGAATCCTGAAAAATGAGAATTCAAATGTTGTTGCTTGGCCGAGCGAATTGAAACTATTACAATGCAATGTACTTTTGTTATGCCAATCCCAAGAGAAAAGAATGTGCAAAGTGTGATTGTTTTTTGAAATTTTTTTGAAAACTTTTTCATTCACGAACAATGCTCTCTGCGATCTTTCAATGATGCTAGTTTCACAAGCAGGTGTCCAAAGCCTCGGATCCCTACCATTTTCAGAAGAGCCCAAAAGAATATGCCAGAAATCTCTCGGAAGTCTACCAAAAACAGAACAACCAAAAGAATGGGCTTTTGTAAAAAGCGATCTGAAGTCTGCAAAGTCTACCATTTTCGTTAGAAGGGTAGAAAAAGAATCGGATTCTATCTTCTACCAACTCTACCGTTTTCAGAAGATGCCCAAAAGAATACGCCCTTAATGATGTATCTATTTTCTGTATCTTATAGTCCTGTAGTTTAGTTATTTGTCTGTTTATTCATTTCATAAATTGTATGTGATGGAATTTTGAATATATGAAACTGAAACTGAAATGTTTTGTCTGTAAATTGAACTCTACTAACACATTAATTTGCTTCCATGTTGCTACAAAGGAAAAGCAACCACAGACTACTTGAGATTTGCAGTCATCCCATGACTTTACAGTCATCCCATGACATGACAGTCATCCCAACATTTGGAGCAGCACTTTATTTTAAAACCTGGTATTATGAAGCTGCACCTTTATTCTTAGTATTGCAAGGACCCACCAGGATACTTGATGAAAGAAGTAATTGCTTTCAATTATTCTTAGTACTGCAAGGACCCACCAGGATACTTGATGAAAGAAGTAATTGCTTTCAATTATTCTTGGTATTGCAAGGACCCACCAGGATACTTGATGAAAGAAGTAATTGCTTTCAGTTATCTTGTCAGCTGTCAATACAAGTTTTTTTTGCAAAGGAGGTTTGCAAGGTCTTCAATGATTTACTGATTAACAATAGGATTTAGAGAATTGAATTATTTCCTAATTGAATAAAGAATATAGTTTAGAACATTCATTTGTTACACTCAAAGTAATAAAATCCATACTGAGTTTCATTAAATATTTTTGCAAAATGGCTTGATTTGGATTTCTTTGCTGGTTAAACTTTTTTTGAAAACAAGGCTTATATATATGATATGCAAGGTGTTGGAGTGTTGCTAGCAATCCATGTGTTTTGACCAATATCTTGACTGACTTGTTGATCTTGCTTTAAGTTTTCTTTATTTCTTGACTGAAAAGTCTTTGAGTTATCAATTTTGATTATTGGAAGGAGTACAACAGAGAAATATTGGAAATGTGTGTGATGTAAGAGAATAAGCCAAGCCAAGTACAGTACTAAAGAAAGAATTGGAGAACTTACTTCTTCAGCTTGTTTTAGTTTTATTTCTTGTCAGTTGAAGCAATCAAAGAACAACTTAATGATCTCAGATAGGTTGGTAGGTATTTATATTTAACGTGGCTAGCCCGTGAAAGTCTGAGAGACTTATTTCCAGCAGGGGCCACGGATGTTTTACCATCAGTCCGCCGCAGCTACCCGCCACAGCTACCAGATTTCCCTCACATGGCTCTGGTCGACCCAGGCTAGTGTTACGGACAGCGACCAAACTGTCCAGCGTGGGATTTAAACCTATGGCCGTTCTGACCTTTGGCTTATGAGTCAGACGCCTTAACCACTCGGCCAAACGCTCACAACCCTAAATGATAAAACCCTAAATGTGGTCTTTTTCAACAAAATTTATACCTTAGGAGTGGCAGAGCTTAAAAATCATCATCCAAGGAGAGTGATCTTATCTCTTTCTGACCAAAGGATTTTTATGGAAAGTTCTTGGTTAAAAGCCACAAAACTTCTTTCAACTGAATTCTCCTTCCATGAAAGGAAAAACACTAGCATCTCTTTCATTATCAATTTTTTTATTGATGAATTTTTTCTACTTCTAGAGCTAGAAAAACACTAGAAGACGAGAAATGGCCTCTGAAGATAACAATGAGTATTTGCATCTTGTGGAAAATGTTCAAATCAAACCAAGCCTTCAAACTAAAGTCCTCATTTCTAAACTTTGGAAATTATGCCTTCTTCATTTGTACGGTGGAAGTTTAACACAAAAGTGAGTCTTTTTAAACTATTTTGTTTTCATACAGTACAATAAGGACTTGCGAGTGTTAACACCATGATTTTCCTGCTTACAGCTCCTTGCTTTGAAGATTTTACCATCACGGCTCAAGAAGTTTTGTCATAATGTGAAAAATTTCATATCTATATTCATCCAAATCTATTATGAAAGAATTACAGTATGTTTGAAAGAATTCTTGTTGTGTAAACTTGTTCTTGTTGTGTAAACAAGACCTATACTATACATGAAATTTAAGAATGATTTGTATTAAATTGAGCTATTTACTGCAGATTTGATCGCAGTTTTTTGCAGAGTACAAGCATTTTCTTGCTTTTGCCGATTTTGTACTGAATGAATTCCAAAACACAGGGAGGCTCCCTTAAAAATTAGGAAACACCTGGGGAAGTTCATATTCTGCAAGTGAGACACGTTCTTTTCTCCAGCAAACCTTGTTTAGTAAAGCATCTGAAAAATGCTTTGAATGTTCTTCTGTCCCTTTAATTTAACTAAGATTGCTTTTTGGGATGCAACCATTTTGATGCTAGCTCACTGCTCAAGACACATGAAAACCAGATCCTGTGTTGCATTGTTTCCAAAAAACACCTTGCTTTTGTTCCAGGATCGTTTTATTTTGAGTTAGAGCACATCAGATGAACTCCATTCTGTACCAGTTATCAGCTGTAGAATTTTCAATACAGCTGTTCGTGTTTTGAATTTCATAAGAAAATATTGTACTGTAGAATTATTTGTTCACGTTGTAAGAATAAAGTTCAAAATAAGACTTGAATTTGAAGCTGTTTCAAAATGTCTGATTTCACTATAAAAGAAGATCTAAATTTTAATGATTAGTTGGTAATAAAATGACAACTATTATGAATGTGAATATCATATTGATAATCAAATTATTGGAGATTATCATTTGAATGCTCGTGTCCCAAGGATAACTGTCACTTTTCGTTCATTATTTATATGAATTTTTACAGCTTTACTCATCACCAATTTCGTATTTTCAAAATATCTTCAAACCTTCCGTAAATTATTAAATTTGCTGATGCTGAGCTAAGGATTATCTCGTGTCTTCTGTTATTGTGGGTTTCAATTATTTCAAAGTCTTCCGTTTTTCAAAGGATCATTATTAGAAGTATGTGCTGTGGCTTTCTTTTATGCAGTAAAGATTCTCTGAATAACAATAGAAAGCTCTTAATAGAAATGGATTAGTTCACGCCCATGCATTTGGCATCGCACATAAGCTTGATTTTCATAAACTTAGTTCTCATGATAATGATTTGATTGAGCACGATCGCTGAGTAGACGAACGACGACCTTATGGTCCATCCCCGCATATAAGAACCAACAAAAATAAGAACCCAAAGGCTGTATTTCCTGAGTTCTGCACCTATTAATTAAGAACCCATTTCAGTTTCATCAGCTAATATGTTTTTATCACAGTGGCAATAAAGTTAATTTCGATTGGATGTTAACAATTCTTTGGACATCCTCCCTTGCTATTTCGACCCTTAGAATTAGATATTCAAAGTTAACAATACCATTCCTAAAGCAGATAGAAGGATTTAAAATCCCTTGGTAGTGTCTCATTAGATGGTTCTTTGATAAAAATCTGCAAGAATGGAGACATTAGAAAAGAACCTTTATACCCTGAAGTCTATCGAAGTACCTTTGATATAAGAACCTAATACCGTCTGGCTCTGAGAAAAGTCTAAGGTTCTTATAAGCGGGGTTTACTGCAATTCCCTCTTAGGATTTTCGTTCGATTTTCGTCCTCAATCACACGAGGGCAGTTTACCACTTCATTAGGTAGATTATGCCACGAGTTCACAATTCAATTCAAATTTCTCAAATCCAGTGCGGTATTATCGCCTGTGCTGGCCTGACCTCCACTGTGAAACAGATTCTGCTATGTATCTGTATTTAGTCGCATTTAGTCGTTTATGCATACCTTTTTGTAACTGTCTGTTTCTTTTTGTTTCCATTTTCGTTTGTTTGTATTTGTCAGTAATCTAATTTAGTGTTTTATGTAGTGACCGTTGGGATAATCGTGGGTTCTTGTTTCCCGGGTCATCATCCTTTGTTATGTAGTTCAGTTTGTTATGTAGTCCAGTTTGTTATGTTATGTAGTTTGTAAGTGTAGTCTTTAGTACCTCGTTTCGTGTAAAATTTTATATTGAATAAAGAAAATGTTTACAATTCTTTGCAAGAAATAATGGAAACAGTTGAAATAATGGAACAAAATTACAGTCTCTAATAACAGTTACTTCATTATGACATTTTGGTGAATGGAGAACCCTCTGATTTTGAAGCAAGCACCCTTTAATTTTGACTTTTTCGAAGGCTAAAGTTGCATTTCACTGCCCTCTAAATTCAAAGAAGTTCTCAAACTTTGCTCTATAATCGATATATTTTCCATATACACAATTTGTAAATAGCCTTAAATAACCAACTTATCACAACCCATCAGCCCTTTATTTGAAATGATTTTCAAATTTTGTACCACAAATTTTTCTTTGCGACACAGTTGTCAAAAATTGGCTTACTACATTTATATTTCTACCACTATAGCTGCAGCGCAGGCATGGGGCATTCGTTTTGCGGCACTCCTTTCTTCATATTACATTAAACAATTTCGTGAACAAAAATTCTGTTTTACAGAGAATGGTCAAAAGAGATTTTCAAAGCAGTGACGACTAATTTGTTGGACAAAGAGGAAAGTAAGTGAGATGTCAGCAATTTCTAGATGTAGATATTTCAAAACATTTACATTTAACAGTTTGAATTACAATCAAGGAAACGTTGGAATTATTTCATTGATGCCTTTGCCGAGAAATAAAACTCACGTGTCTTTGAAGGATTGCCTCTTCTTCATATTTTGTTCAATTTTTGATTGATTTCGTCATGCTTCAGTCAGCTAACTTAAAGGGGCATTGTTACCCATTGTCCTTTGCAGGCACACTACGATTTCAGACTGTCTGAAGAAAGATTCATAGATCCACAAGGAAAGATTCACAGATCCACAATGTAGTAGCTGAAATGATATGATTGATCAACTAAAGTAAAAACTTGTTTATCAGTTCATTGACTGCAATATGAATCCATGGTTTCCGCTTACGCCAAGTTTGATTTCAGGCAGTCTCAAGTTTATACTTGCCCGCAAAGGATCGTGGGTGACAGCAGCCCTTTGAATATGATTCGACATTTCAATTTTCACAACAATCTCTTTTTTAAGACAAAAATGAATTTGGGTCTTCAAGAGATTTCGAAAGAGAAGACTACATCAAGAAATCGGAATTTGCAGAAACAGCTGAAGTTATTTCATTATTACTAAAAGAGGATGGAAGTTTGGAAGGGAATTATAATGTACTTATTAAGGTAGGTAGGCTGTTTTCAAATTCCTTTAAACTTAGCATCGAATTCTCTCAAGAGTCTTGCCATACACTATTATTTTGTCACAAAAATGGAGAATCACTTTGATGCTTCTAATAATTTGAATCTAACCTTATTACATTTGACTTATAATTCTCCTTGCAACTTTACTTCCTCATCCAATTCCCGTTTTCTGCAGGATCTTATCAAGCTTGCCGTGGGCAATGGTAAGAAACGATTACAACATAGTACATAACTTAATAAACTTTAAAGAAATTTGTATCGTATTGTATCTGTGAAACAATGTAAAATATGGTGAAGGTTGATGACGGCGACAATGCTTCAAAACCTATAGGTTGTTAGCTTCACTTCCCTTACCATTACAACTTTGGATCATCCTCAGCAAAAGTGTAACTGATGAGCCTATCGTCTAGCTGTCCCTACTAATCTGCGACAATTGCGTCCTTCTTTCTGTAGAAGATTCGTGTTCCGGAGCAGTGTAATTACTATTTGGCTGTAACAACTTTGTAACAAATCAAACCTGTACGGTCACAGTGTACATGTAGTCTACAAATTCCTTTACTTTACTAGTGTTAAAGGTGATCTGAAGCGTAATTTTTATCAATGCAAATGATTAGCATCATTGCATCATATAAACTTTGCTCGAAATTTGTTCATACCTTGTTTCATTTTCTAGGTATCCACAAATTTCCGTGATTTGCTAATGACGTCATTTTATTTGCAAAAAGTATAGAAAGTATACAGCATCAATCATGTTTCCAAAGTGATAAGGCGTCGGGCTCACGATCCAAGGGTCGTGGCTTTGATACCAGCACTGGCCACATTTTAGGAAGCATCCTTGGGCAAGGTGTTAACACAAATTTTCTCTCTCTCCACCCAGAAGCATAAATGGATACCTAGTCTGTACTTAATGGCGCCATCTGTGACTGCACCCTGCTGTTTTGTGCCAAGCATAGTTACCAGGGAGTAAGGTGTAAAGTCGGTTGCTAGATATAAGACTGCATTCACACTGATACAGTTAAACCAGATTTAATAAACCAGATTAACTTTCAACCAATCAAATTACTGGATTTATTGGATTGACCAATCAAAAGGCCCTATTTAATAACCTGATTTAGTTAAAGTTGGTTTAACTTGCAGTGTGAATCGGGCATAAGACTAGAAAACTGCTTTTACTTACTTAACTTCTTACTTACTTAGTAAAAGAGAAACCCAATCAAACACTTTTCTTTCCATTGACATTCCTTTCTAAACATCATATTAAGTCATGACACAATCCATGCTACATTTACGTAGCTCAGTTGAAATGCTTCTTACAATGGCAGCCCTTCAGAATTAAGATACAGCTCAGTTCCCTGTGTTATTCAAGTAATTTGCAAACAAAATGACGTTATCAGCTGAAAAAAAAGATTAGTGGATAACATGAAAAGGGAATGAGGTATCAAAGAAATTCAAAGAGGATTCCAAATCGTTTGACAGTGCCAATTATTTGTACATATAAACACTTCCACTTCAGGGCACCTTTAAGACATGTTTTTCAGTGAATAACCTAAATGACGTTGTCTTTTGTATTTTATTTGAAGGTGGCTATGATGCTAGATATCGAAGCACAATCAAACTAATGACAAACGCACTTGAAGTGGACTGGAACGAGATTGATGATTTTGAAAAATCTTTGGTTGAAGAATTGGTCAAAATTCATTCTGATGAAGAAGGAAGGTAAATGTTTTCAATCTTTGAGAACCACAAATTACACTCAATTTTTGTTTTGTTAAATCGGAGAGCAGAGAAAAATTCATTGAAAGTTATCTTCAATGCTTTTTAGGGATCAACAACAACAAAATGAACAAAAGAAGAAAAATATGAAAAGAGCTTTTCTTATTGGTCTTACGGCTGTTGGCGGTGGAGCAATCCTTGGTATGTTACTTAAGATTGATAAACGTAGATGTTATCAGAAATTTCACTGTCCGCTGAATAATCAAAAAACTTCACAGCATTATAGCTTAGCTAGTTTCAGAATCTTCATGTCTTTCCAGTTCACCCTTTTAAGCTACGAAAAACTAGACTTAAGTGTTGAATTACCAAAAAAAAATTTTGGTATGAGAAGGGTATCTCTGCCTTCTCAAAGTTTTGTTTTCCCATCGAAATTTTGTTTTCTCCTCAAAAATTCCATTTTCGTTCGAAGTTTTGTCTTCCAATAGCATTTCAAATGCAGCTGTTTTTAGATCATACAAAATTTTGAATTCATGGCTATTGTTGAACTTGTACAAAAAATGAATTATTCAGTTTTATTTTGAGCTGTTTGTAGACAGTGTTAGGGTTATGTTGACTCGCTCGCCACTCTCAATGTATTATCATCAACTTATTTAAACTAGTTTTTCTCATCATTTCAGCTTTATCAGCTGGTTTAGCTGCACCTCTAATAGGCGCAGGCGCAGTAGCAGTTCTTGGAAGTGGATCAGCCGCCATTTTCACTGGTGCTTCCGGTGTTGCAGTCATTACTTCCATATTTGGTGCTGCTGGTGCGGGATTAACGGGTAATTGACCATTCAAATTTTCTTTGCATTAAATATGTTCTTCGTTATATGTTGTCCACTTTATCAAATTGTTTATGGGGAAGTTTTCAAGTTTTTCCAGTAAGACTTATTCTTTGATCTTAAAGAAATATTGTTGCAGCTTTATTTGGCATTACTCCTGAAAGAATAATAATGTGTGATTATTAATGCTAGATCCAACGATCTCATTCATAAAAAATTCTGGCCGATTTGATTGATACAACAATATCAAACCAGCAGCAGCAGTTCCCGATTAATTTTCGTGTTGTGCCATTTTTCTGTTTTTCTGAATGAAATAAAAACGAATTTTTTAAGAACCTGAAGAGCCTCATTTCCCACTAAATACCTGATTTTCTAAAAACCTAGTCAGGCTGGCTTGCAAATCTGTAGGTTCGGTTCTTATGCCCGGGTTTTTACTATACAGAAAATTAATTTGATTTGTAAGTGCCATCGACGGTGAAGACCCGCTAACTTGATGTCTTTTTCACTATGGATGGTACAGCGCATTATAAAAATGTGTGATTTTCCTCATATTATAAGGCAATTAAGAAATTCAATATTCTATGATAGATCATATATTAATTCCTAGTTGCCATTGCTAGTTTTTAATGCAGGAGTTAATTTTTTTAATATAGCATCCGGAGTTAGCAAGATGGTCATTAGATCGATGCGTCAATTACGTCACATAGAAATTCATTCGTATTTTTCGTAATATTTTGATTGCTATCTGTTTTTGGTGCCACACCTAAACATGAAGACCCATTTGAGTTTTTGCTGTCTTTTGGAAGTTCTATCAGTAAACTTTACGATGGTGATAAATAACGACTGTTTACGTTGAATGAGAAGCCAAGTTGATGATGGTCTTTTGTCTCTTTTCTCAAGGCTATAAAATGACAAAAAGAATTGGCAAGATTGAACAATTTGAATTTGGTTCCTTAAGCAGTGGAAAGCATCTTCATATGACTTTAGCTGTTTCTGGTTTTTGCAGTTCGGAAGATGAATGTATGGAATTTCTTATGGAATTTCACTTTCAATTTGAATTTCAACATTACGGCAGATAATCTGGTCGAAAGATTCGAGCTGAACTATATATTAAGCAGCCGCTTGTAATAATCTTGTGAATGAGGAACCTACAAGCCGAAACTTTCAAGTTAGAGTACCATATCATATTAGAGCCAATCCACCGTATTCACTGTATTAGAGGCCAAGCTGACTTGCAAAATCTTAGGTTCTCATACGCTGTATCTACTTTATTGCTGTAGTTGTCAGCACATTCTTGACTATTTACAAATGCTCACCTTTGAGAGAATCATACTGCTTTAGCTTTATTGTTTTTCTTTTGCAAAATTTTTCTTCAGTTCTCTTGCCTCACAGAAAATTTCTGGCAGACTTTTGTTTGGATATGTGTTTCTATCTCTGTCAATCAACAATTCTGTCAGATGAGGCATTGCACTTAGACTTGCCTACCTAGCCAAACAGATTGCTAATAAAACTTGACAAGCAAAATTGGAACTTTTTCAGGAAAAACTGTCTTTAGCTTCTTTCCTCTTTTACAGGTTTGATAGATATCACCATCAACTTTTGACTTAATCTATTGCTTTTATCTTAGCTGGTTTTTCAACACCTTGGGAAGCTTTGGATAACTCAACTGAGCAATATTACTTGAAATGGGAAGGAAAGTAAGTTTTGCTTTCATCATTCAATCGAAACATCGAAACATTGCGAATGTTTGAAATCTTATCTGTCGCAAAACTACATGAAGTTCTTGCTACGTCACAGCCGTATTACTTTAGAGTAAGGCAATTTATTGCTTAAGAGTTCTTAAGAATCCTTGAGAAAATCTTTGACTTCTCAGTAATTCTTTTTTAAATGTTCTTGCAATCCTTCATACTTAGCAAATTTTATGAAGAGGCCAAAAAATTGTTTGAAATATATGTAGTTCTTTGAAGAATATTTTGAGACTTCTTGTGCTGGTAGAAAGGTTTTTCTGTATCTTCTAATGATAAGAAGCATCGCTGCTTTCACCTAACGGCAATCATTTGATTTTAGATCAAATTTCAAAGATCAAATTCTCTTCATTATAGATATCTCAGAAAACTTGGCAGCTCAATTATTGATTTTGTGAAAAGAGAAGCCATGCAGGCTGCTGTCAAGGGAATACTCAAATATACTGCGCTCAGAGGTACTAGAGATTCAACTTCATTTACTTCCGATGACTAAATGATTGCTTAATTGATTGCTTGATTGACTGATTGATTGATTGATTGATTGATTGAGTGAGAGAATGAATGAGCGAATGAGTGATTGGTTGACTGATTGCTTGCTTGATTTACGTAGTGGTTGGTGGGTTGGTTGCAGTAAACTGCCTTAAGGGCAGCTATCGCCATTGCTTCCTATTGTAAATGAATCCAAGGAAATAATTTCTTCACAATGCTGGCTATGTTTATTGACTTGCCTTTATGATTTTGTTTTCAATCCTCTTTGCCTTATGTATCCCCTACTCATCTTTGATGTCCTCAAAAGAGGAAATGGTAGTGGCTTGATAAGATGATTGCTCTCTAGGAGGACAAAGCGTCTTCATGCTCAACTTATCGACAACCTTCCCCTTGAAAGTCATTTACATTTTCTTTATTCTCTTTATAGCTGTGTTGAAATCAATTGCATGGCCATTGACTCTCATAAGTGCTGCAAATATCATTGACAACCCTTGGAATGTTTGCACTCAAAGATCAAAGGAAGTTGGCGTTCAACTTGCACATGTTCTTCTCAGCCGACATCAGGTTCGCCTCAAAGGGCCTTTGTGTTTAAATCTTTGTCGATCCTCAAAGGGGCTTTGCCTCGATATCTTTATTGAGACTGTGATTTGCTGTGCCTTTGCAGTTTTAAGAGGCACTATAACAAAGAATTTTCACCCTTTTTCAAGATAAAAGGGTTTGTTGAAGACGAATCTTTGTACTTCATAGAGAAACGAACGAAGCATTCATATCTTTTACGATTGCTCAGAAAAAAATGCATTTTTGTCTGTAACTTTTTTTGGCACCTTAGGTGAAGCCAACAAATAAACTGCAGCAAACAATGGACTCGTCCCTAAAACAATAGTATTTACAGATTTCTTTCAGGTACATCCTTGAAGGGGGCTTGTGTTCAAAGTATTGTCGAAACTGTGATTTTGCGCCTTTTCAAAGGCAATATCACACAGAGTGTTATCTGTTTTGGCAAAAATGAAAGCGTTCTTTTGAAGATGAATCATTGCACGTCACAAAGGAACAAACGAGACATTCATATCTCTTGCGATTGCTCATCGGATATAAGTGGAGTTTTGACGATTCCTTATTGCTGGCTTGGACAAACCCATGAAAACAGTAGAGGACAAATCACACGTGCCTAACGATGCTGTTTACAAGTTTGTTTTTCAATTTTGATATGGAGCTCCTTTGACTAGGAAAAAGAACAAGAGAGAAGCATGGCCTCCAATGCATTGTCATTGCTTGTATGACCTGACCTTATATTTATCATATGACCCGGCCTTATATATGTGATATGACCTGACCTTCGATATATGATCTGACCTGACCTTATATATATGCTATGACCTGACCTTATATATATATGATATGACCTGACCTTATATATATGATGTGACCTGACCTTATATATGTATGATATGACCTGACCTTATATATATATGATATGACCTGACCTTATATATATATGATATGACCTGACCTTATATATGTATGATATGACCTGACCTTATATATCTATGATATGACCTGACCTTATATATGTATGATATGACCTGACCTTATATATCTATGATATGACCTGACCTTATATATGTATGATATGACCTGACCTTATATATCTATGTTATGACCTGACCTTATATATGTATGATATGACCTGACCTTATATATATATGATGTGACCTGACCTTATATATGTATGATATGACCTGACCTTATATATATATGATATGACCTGACCTTATATATATATGATATGACCTGACCTTATATATGTATGATATGACCTGACCTTATATATCTATGTTATGACCTGACCTTATATATGTATGATATGACCTGACCTTATATATATATGATGTGACCTGACCTTATATATCTATGATATGACCTGACCTTATATATATATGATGTGACCTGACCTTATATATGTATGATATGACCTGACCTTATATATATATGATGTGACCTGACCTTATATATGTATGATATGACCTGACCTTATATGTATATGATGTGACCTGACTATTATTGATATGTCCAAAAATGCTGTAACATTTCAAGAGGTACTGCTAAAGTGCATTTTACTCAAATTTTGCCAAGTGACATTTTTTTCGAGCACAGAGGCTTTATCTTTGACTTCTCGTTTATTGAAATTGGCATTATACTAGATGAGTTATGGTAGATCAAGAATAAAGTTTCAGCTATAAAGGTAAAGTTTTTGATGCTCTAAGACAAATGACAGAAGCGTATATGGAATATGATACACCACAGAATGGGGTATTGATGATATTATTCTGTTTTTGCAGGGTAACAGACCAGTTACTTTGATTGGCTTTAGTCTTGGGGCAAGAGTAATATTTTATTGCCTGCAGACAATGCTGAATGAAAAAGGTATTGCTTCCTATGTTATTTCTGCCATTCTTAGGTGGATATTTGAAAGACAGATGTGGCCTATGAAGGCGCCGAAGCGAAAAAGGGTCAACTTTTCATAACGTATACTTTTGTAGAATAGCGAATAGGTCTATTTTTAGGGAACTAGCGGTACAAAATCTATGGTCTTGTGTTCGAATCTCACGGTGGATGTTTTCGTTCCTCTCACTTTTCTCTTTAATCCAGATTTTTTAAATTCTACCTTCCTATAGTATATATTTACAACCGTAAAATTTACAACGGATTATAGATGCAAATTTCTGGGATCTTGAGTAAATATTTTGATCTCATGAAACCAAATCTGCACGCGGGTTTTGAATCCTAATTTTAATTTCATGCAGTCAAGCAGATGTTAAAAATATAATAGATTATTTTGGAAATAGAGAAATGTGATGTTTCTGTGACCTTTGAAATTCTCTCAGCAAGTGATTCCAAACAGTCGTTTATTTAGTGAGAGAATTAATCTAAAGTTTTCATTGCAAGATTTTCGTCCAAGCAAGATGGTGACTGCATTGACCTAATGTTGTCACAAGTAATCAATATTTAAATTGTTTGAATGTTTGAGAAAGTCTGGAGTGTCATCAAAATCTTTTAATTTGTTAACTGTTTGCTTTGGCTCGTTCGACTTTGATTCTTAGTAAATATTTCCTTCGTACGTTTGCTTTAGACCTGCTAGCTATTTCGCAAGGAGTCATACAAGGAGACATACTCAAGCACTCATTCTTTTCCTACATTTTGAATGTAGACTATAGCGACTGCATGCAGATCGTTCGATTTTTTTAATAAAGTTCGAATCCTTAAAGCTCGAATTTCGAATCCCATTTTTCTGAAAAACAAATTCATTTGACATTCTTCACAACCACTTCAGATCACTTAGGCTCCTTTTGAATTTGGAGAACGAGAAATATCAAGACTCTAAACCTTTATCTATGCTTAGAACCCATTGTACCTTATGATCCTTTGTTCACCAAATGAAAGGCAAGGCAAAGAGCGTTTAGGCCAGAAACGGCTTTCAGATCATACGAAAGTCAAATTTAGCGCCACAAAGGATCATGGTTAGCAGTGACTCTTTATTTACATCCTACCACGAAAAGCGTGCAACGGGTAATTGTATAAAGAGGTAAAAAGCTGATGTCTTAAATGTATTGTCACTCGATCTGAGGTAGGTAGAAAGCACGTTTGCTGAATTTGTCTTTGACCATTTAACCTTCTTTGCTTAAAGAATTTGGATTTGAAACTTACAATCATGCCTAGCACAGGAAGCCCATATTACAGATTATTAGACGAATATCTTGTTCAAGAAATTTTTCCTTTCTTTCACATATCATTGTGTGTTGTTCTCCTATCGTCCCTTCTTCACTACCGTTGGATTAGGGCATGGTCTTCGATTTCTGAGACTTTTCTGAATGGTTTAGAAAAAGAAATCGGGAAATGAGCGAAAACAAAACTGTCACTGTAACTACGGGCCTAAGAAAGCTGCAGTCCTTGTTCATTTTCTTTCTTCTCGCTTTTCGCTTTACTTTTCGCTGCCTTGTTTCCTTGTGCTCCTTTCAAAATATTTTATTTCACGAATAATAACATGAATTGGCTGTGAATGTAAATGAGAGACGAAAGGAGAACAACACACAATGATATGTGAAAGAAAGGAAAGTAATTTCTTGAACAAAATATTTTTCTAATAATCTGTTATATGGGCTTCCTGTGTGCCTAGTTTGGAATATTTCAATACTTTCAAGATTTTCTCCTCAAAGAATTTAAAACCTGAAATCCTTTCAAACCGAGGAAAGATGTGAACCGAGGAAACATGTGCTTCCTTTCACAATCTGTAAAGAACTAAGAAGCACCACCATTCTCATTACTTGTTAACTGTTAGCATCTGTTGTCATTAACAATAGCTTTCATGACCAAAAATTTAATTTATGATATCACAGGGTTTCAAGGAATAGTGGAAGATGTTATTTTGATTGGCACACCAGTAGGTGTCAACCGAGAAGAATGGGAAGCATTCGAATCCATTGTTTCTGGATCATTGTATAATTGTTATTCGAGGTAATTTATTGTTTCTGGAACATTGACAAACCTACCAGATAGACCTTAGAGAATATTCATCTAAGTACAATCTAGTTTAGCTAAGATCATGAACAAAATTTTCATCATTAAGTTTCAGCTTTTTCAGGCAATGATTTATTCACTAATTGATGATGACTGGGAGTGTAAGGTTTAAAATTCTTCAATCACTTCGTTGTTTTCTACATTCTTTCCCTAAATCAGAACCTTCGTTATCTCTGTTTTATAACAGTCTCGAATAAAGGAAAATTTGCGTTCAATCTAAATACGTCTATTTGGTTTATTCCCAGAGAAGTTTGTATTTGTTTATGTCCTTTTATTGTTGTTTGTTTACAGATCAGACTGGCTATTGAAATTCGTATACAGAGCTGCTTCAGTTCAAGTAGGTGATATTGCTGGGCTAGGCCCTATTGAGGTTGACTGGCCAAGACTCGTCAATATTGATTTAACTGAAAAGGTAAGTTGTGCAATCTTCTTATCGTTGAGATCATAACTGAACTTGAAGACAGTTGCATTGTCACACAATGGAGGTATGGTAATAAACTTTCAGCTCTACGACAGATTCTGAATAGAAAGATGCTTCCATACATTTAATGTGCACATTAAGGCTGATTTCCAGTCAATGCAATTTTCCGAGCGGGCGGAAATTCTATTGTTCGCGGGAGGAAATGTCGCCCTGAAATTGAATAGATAGTTACGGCTGAGCAACCTTTTATCGTCTAAAATTCCGTCCGTTTGGGAAATTCCGCTGACTGGAAATTGGGCTTTAGTGACAACATAAGTTCTAGTGCCACACAATGGAGCCTTTCGTTCAATAACGTACAGAATATATCGCTCTATCCAGACTTCTTTAAAAAAGGAACTACACGAACTATCAGCTGTTGCTATGGTAAGCCGTTGTTATGGTAAGCCGTTGCTTCGACCTTTCTTTTTTCGAGAAATATCTCTCAAAATTCACTTTAATATCTCTCTGTCCTGACAAAAGATAGATTGCGCTGTCTTGTCATAATGCCTTGTAGTGATCTTTTTTTATATTCCATTAAAAGTTTACAAGACAAATTACCTATTACACTACCTACTAATTACTCTATGAAACACTACAAGGACGGGAGCAATAGACTATGACAACCCCGTGGCAATCAACATAGAAAGAAATGGAAACTACTGGGTAAATCAGGAAAGATGTACCACCCGCCTGCAAAGCCGCACCCAACAGCCAGCAACCGATTCGCACGATTTATTGCGAATTAACGACGCATTAAAGTGATCCCCCCCTCTCCCATCTCACCCGTGCTTACGAGCAAGGGAGTATATGAGAATTCACAACGACAGGTGCACCATTAATTGTCTATTCGACGGAGCAGAATCTGCATAAAGTGATGTCATCGAGGAGCGATCTGAATTAAGGAAGTGTTTGGATACATAAACTCTTTGAAATGATAAATGAAGATTTTAAGGCGCAGTGTACCCTCTGGTACACAGGGTAGGCCCAATCAAGAAAATTTCAAGTATTGCCTAATTTCGGGTTTTATTGGAGGGAGCTATGGGGGCTCAAAGTTACAAGTTTTTTCGCATGCGTGTGCAATTTCGTCAAACCAAGACTATCTATTCGTGAAACCAGGATCAGCTAATGTGATGCAGTCTCTTTTCCCTTGCTGATAATGTATCGTTCTCTCTTTCCTATGCAGGTAAACAGTCACTCAGAGTATGCCGATCCTGTTATGATATCAGCTATTTTACAATTAATCGGAATGAAAACAAAACCAATTGAAAATCCTTCTCCGACGAAAACTTTAAAGAAACCGCAAGATATTGTCAAGGAAATCTCAATAACTCCAACAAAAATCCTCCCCAACAGTCTTCTATCAAAAGAAGCTCCGCAGCAACACGAATTCAGCCCTGAGGAACAAGTGACATTAGACAGATTAACATCCTGTCAGAACAAAACGGTTATTGATAATTTGAAAAGTGGTTTTTGGAAGAATGAGGATTCGGACAGTGCAGGGAGTGATAGTGGCAGCCCAAGTCATTCAAGAAAGTGGATGGATGTGTTTAATATCTCAAAACGAGGTTCGATTACTTCATTTAATCGAGGCGAAGGAAGTCGGCTTATGATTACTGCTAGTGATGATCAATCATTAGCCATTTCGAACGCGGCTCAAGATTTGCATGTTTCTGCTTCTGAATTGAGGGGATGCATGGCAGAGGGTACGAATCAAAGGTCGGATACTTATGATTCTGGTGTCTTATTTGTGATGGGTGCGAAAGACAATGGTCAAACATCCACTGACCGAAGTTGTACCGTTGGAAGTGAGGACAGAAGTCATATTGTCAAAGGGGAGAGTGGGTCTTTGTCGAAGGACATCACTGATCTAGGAAGAGATATTGACATGGAGGACAAAGGTTATTGTATCACAGGGCAGAGTACATCTTTAATGAATGATTCAGCAGATGATCAGTCTCAAAAACATGCATGCACAGCTCGAACTCAAAGCTCTAATGAAACAAATGAAGTTGAAGGACGCAGATATATTCCTGATACTATGATGAGAATGGAACAAAACTTGAAAGAGGGAACTTGCGAAGAAAGTGGAACCAATCAATCAAAATTCAAAAATAGATTGAGCACACCATTTTTGTCTTTGGACAAAAGACGTAAAAGTGCTGAGGATGTTCTTTTGACTAAAACTGCAGTTGAATCGAAAACGAGGTTTGAAATGCCTGGAAAAGGATTGCTTAATAAGGTAAAGAAAAATGTAAAGTTTACTTTACCATCGCCTACGTTAGGCAGACGTAGAAATGACACTGCGAAGGAGACAGCTGTTGAAAATGACGCACCTGAAAATATGGAACAAACGAGGACTACATCATTATTATCATTTAAACACAAGGTAGCAAGGAAACTATCATATCCGGGACCTTAAAAGGAATCGACATCGTTAGCGGCGCAGCTGGCCAGGGCCAACCAAAGAGTATAATCTGTTGAATTTGGTAACTTTGACATGTACCATTTCAATGTCGTTTAGTTAAATGTCCTGATGTGAAAACAGCCTCTTCCGGTCTTCGCAGGTCTGCTCTTCTAGTTTTATGTAAACATATTTCAAAACACAAATTTTCGAAGCAACTTTCTAAAAAATTTCGTAACGCAAGAAGAACTCTGGAATCATTATTTTCGATAAACATTGATGCGTTTTGAACTTTGTTTCCACAGTACCGGTATAATCTCGACTCGTTACGTCGCTACGATTCACAAGCGTCGAAACTGCTCTGGTATGAAGTTTTCTATAGATAGGAGAAGCAAACGTGTTGCGAGTAACGAGAGCAGTGTAACCGGCATAATGATCCATTAAATTTTTGTTACGGATCCAATGTCTTCGGCCCCATGCGGAGGAGAGGATTTTCGGCCACGTTCACACTGTACTGGATTGATCCGCAACAAAATGGATGGGATCAGTCTCCCGTTTACAAAGTTCCTACTAGTCCATGACACTTTTGTTCCTTCGTTTTGTTGAAAAATTTCGCTCAAGAGCAGTGTAAACCTCTTGAACCGTAACGACTTTACAACGGATCAAGAGGTTACTGCTACAGTGCAAGCATGGCCTTAGTTTTCATTTAAAGTGATAAGGGAAAGATCGAACACTTAATGACGCCATTTTCTTTGCTAGGCTTTTCTTTGCAGAAGAAACCAGTTATCTGAAACCATTTTAAGTCTTATGACCTCCACTCTACCAACAAGATTTTTTATCTATACAAAATCGAAAATGGTAAGCGCACAGTTAGACTTATTGAATACGTTACAGGCGATTGATATTGGCATTGTCATGCTGATCAATTCAGACTCATGCTGAACAATTCAGACTCATGCTGATCAATTCAGACTCATGCTGATCAATTCAGACTCATGCTGAACAATTCAGACTCATGCTGAACAATTCAGACTCATGCTGATCAATTCAGACTCATGCTGATCAATTCAGACTCATGCTGAACAATTCAGACTCATGCTGAACAATTCAGACTCATGCTGATCAATTCAGACTCATGCTGATCAATTCAGACTCATGCTGATCAATTCAGACTCATGCTCATCAATTCAGACTCATGCTCATCAATTCAGACTCATGCTGATCAATTCAGACTCATGCTGAACAATTCAGACTCATGCTCATCAATTCAGACTCATGCTCATCAATTCAGACTCATGCTGATCAATTCAGACTCATGCTGATCAATTCAGACTCATGCTGAACAATTCAGACTCATGCTGAACAATTCAGACTCATGCTGATCAATTCAGACTCATGCTGATCAATTCAGACTCATGCTCATCAATTCAGACTCATGCTCATCAATTCAGACTCATGCTGAACAATTCAGACTCATGCTGATCAATTCAGACTCATGCTGATCAATTCAGACTCATGCTGATCAATTCAGACTCATGCTGATCAATTCAGACTCATGCTCATCAATTCAGACTCATGCTGATCAATTCAGACTCATGCTGATCAATTCAGACTCATGCTGAACAATTCAGACTCATGCTGATCAATTCAGACTCATGCTGAACAATTCAGACTCATGCTGAACAATTCAGACTCATGCTGATCAATTCAGACTCATGCTGATCAATTCAGACTCATGCTGATCAATTCAGACTCATGCTCATCAATTCAGACTCATGCTGATCAATTCAGACTCATGCTGAACAATTCAGACTCATGCTGAACAATTCAGACTCATGCTGATCAATTCAGACTCATGCTGAACAATTCAGACTCATGCTGATCAATTCAGACTCATGCTCATCAATTCAGACTCATGCTGATCAATTCAGACTCATGCTCATCAATTCAGACTCATGCTCATCAATTCAGACTCATGCTGATCAATTCAGACTCATGCTCATCAATTCAGACTCATGCTGATCAATTCAGACTCATGCTCATCAATTCAGACTCATGCTGAACAATTCAGACTCATGCTGAACAATTCAGACTCATGCTGAACAATTCAGACTCATGCTCATCAATTCAGACTCATGCTGATCAATTCAGACTCATGCTCATCAATTCAGACTCATGCTGATCAATTCAGACTCATGCTGATCAATTCAGACTCATGCTGATCAATTCAGACTCATGCTGATCAATTCAGACTCATGCTGATCAATTCAGACTCATGCTCATCAATTCAGACTCATGCTGATCAATTCAGACTCATGCTGAACAATTCAGACTCATGCTGATCAATTCAGACTCATGCTGATCAATTCAGACTCATGCTGAACAATTCAGACTCATGCTCATCAATTCAGACTCATGCTGATCAATTCAGACTCATGCTCATCAATTCAGACTCATGCTCATCAATTCAGACTCATGCTGATCAATTCAGACTCATGCTGAACAATTCAGACTCATGCTGATCAATTCAGACTCATGCTGATCAATTCAGACTCATGCTCATCAATTCAGACTCATGCTCATCAATTCAGACTCATGCTGATCAATTCAGACTCATGCTGATCAATTCAGACTCATGCTGATCAATTCAGACTCATGCTGAACAATTCAGACTCATGCTGAACAATTCAGACTCATGCTGATCAATTCAGACTCATGCTGATCAATTCAGACTCATGCTGATCAATTCAGACTCATGCTGATCAATTCAGACTCATGCTCATCAATTCAGACTCATGCTGATCAATTCAGACTCATGCTGAACAATTCAGACTCATGCTGAACAATTCAGACTCATGCTGATCAATTCAGACTCATGCTGATCAATTCAGACTCATGCTGATCAATTCAGACTCATGCTGATCAATTCAGACTCATGCTCATCAATTCAGACTCATGCTGATCAATTCAGACTCATGCTGATCAATTCAGACTCATGCTGATCAATTCAGACTCATGCTCATCAATTCAGACTCATGCTGAACAATTCAGACTCATGCTGATCAATTCAGACTCATGCTGAACAATTCAGACTCATGCTGATCAATTCAGACTCATGCTGAACAATTCAGACTCATGCTGAACAATTCAGACTCATGCTGATCAATTCAGACTCATGCTGATCAATTCAGACTCATGCTGATCAATTCAGACTCATGCTCATCAATTCAGACTCATGCTGAACAATTCAGACTCATGCTGAACAATTCAGACTCATGCTGAACAATTCAGACTCATGCTGATCAATTCAGACTCATGCTCATCAATTCAGACTCATGCTGATCAATTCAGACTCATGCTCATCAATTCAGACTCATGCTGATCAATTCAGACTCATGCTGATCAATTCAGACTCATGCTGATCAATTCAGACTCATGCTGATCAATTCAGACTCATGCTGATCAATTCAGACTCATGCTCATCAATTCAGACTCATGCTGATCAATTCAGACTCATGCTGATCAATTCAGACTCATGCTGATCAATTCAGACTCATGCTCATCAATTCAGACTCATGCTGAACAATTCAGACTCATGCTGATCAATTCAGACTCATGCTGAACAATTCAGACTCATGCTGATCAATTCAGACTCATGCTGAACAATTCAGACTCATGCTGAACAATTCAGACTCATGCTGATCAATTCAGACTCATGCTGATCAATTCAGACTCATGCTGATCAATTCAGACTCATGCTCATCAATTCAGACTCATGCTGAACAATTCAGACTCATGCTGAACAATTCAGACTCATGCTGAACAATTCAGACTCATGCTGATCAATTCAGACTCATGCTCATCAATTCAGACTCATGCTGATCAATTCAGACTCATGCTCATCAATTCAGACTCATGCTCATCAATTCAGACTCATGCTGATCAATTCAGACTCATGCTGATCAATTCAGACTCATGCTGATCAATTCAGACTCATGCTGATCAATTCAGACTCATGCTGATCAATTCAGACTCATGCTCATCAATTCAGACTCATGCTCATCAATTCAGACTCATGCTGATCAATTCAGACTCATGCTCATCAATTCAGACTCATGCTGATCAATTCAGACTCATGCTGATCAATTCAGACTCATGCTCATCAATTCAGACTCATGCTGATCAATTCAGACTCATGCTGATCAATTCAGACTCATGCTCATCAATTCAGACTCATGCTGATCAATTCAGACTCATGCTGAACAAATCAGACTCATGCTGAACAATTCAGACTCATGCTGATCAATTCAGACTCATGCTGATCAATTCAGACTCATGCTGATCAATTCAGACTCATGCTGATCAATTCAGACTCATGCTGAACAATTCAGACTCATGCTGATCAATTCAGACTCATGCTGATCAATTCAGACTCATGCTGATCAATTCAGACTCATGCTCATCAATTCAGACTCATGCTGATCAATTCAGACTCATGCTGATCAATTCAGACTCATGCTCATCAATTCAGACTCATGCTGATCAATTCAGACTCATGCTGAACAATTCAGACTCATGCTGATCAATTCAGACTCATGCTGATCAATTCAGACTCATGCTGATCAATTCAGACTCATGCTGATCAATTCAGACTCATGCTGAACAATTCAGACTCATGCTGATCAATTCAGACTCATGCTGAACAATTCAGACTCATGCTGATCAATTCAGACTCATGCTGATCAATTCAGACTCATGCTGAACAATTCAGACTCATGCTGATCAATTCAGACTCATGCTGATCAATTCAGACTCATGCTGATCAATTCAGACTCATGCTCATCAATTCAGACTCATGCTGATCAATTCAGACTCATGCTGATCAATTCAGACTCATGCTCATCAATTCAGACTCATGCTGATCAATTCAGACTCATGCTGATCAATTCAGACTCATGCTGATCAATTCAGACTCATGCTGATCAATTCAGACTCATGCTGATCAATTCAGACTCATGCTGATCAATTCAGACTCATGCTCATCAATTCAGACTCATGCTGATCAATTCAGACTCATGCTGATCAATTCAGACTCATGCTGAACAATTCAGACTCATGCTCATCAATTCAGACTCATGCTGATCAATTCAGACTCATGCTGATCAATTCAGACTCATGCTGATCAATTCAGACTCATGCTCATCAATTCAGACTCATGCTGATCAATTCAGACTCATGCTGATCAATTCAGACTCATGCTCATCAATTCAGACTCATGCTCATCAATTCAGACTCATGCTGATCAATTCAGACTCATGCTGATCAATTCAGACTCATGCTCATCAATTCAGACTCATGCTGATCAATTCAGACTCATGCTGATCAATTCAGACTCATGCTGATCAATTCAGACTCATGCTGATCAATTCAGACTCATGCTGATCAATTCAGACTCATGCTCATCAATTCAGACTCATGCTCATCAATTCAGACTCATGCTCATCAATTCAGACTCATGCTCATCAATTCAGACTCATGCTGATCAATTCAGACTCATGCTGATCAATTCAGACTCATGCTGAACAATTCAGACTCATGCTGAACAATTCAGACTCATGCTGATCAATTCAGACTCATGCTGATCAATTCAGACTCATGCTGATCAATTCAGACTCATGCTGAACAATTCAGACTCATGCTCATCAATTCAGACTCATGCTGATCAATTCAGACTCATGCTGATCAATTCAGACTCATGCTGATCAATTCAGACTCATGCTCATCAATTCAGACTCATGCTGATCAATTCAGACTCATGCTCATCAATTCAGACTCATGCTCATCAATTCAGACTCATGCTGATCAATTCAGACTCATGCTGATCAATTCAGACTCATGCTGATCAATTCAGACTCATGCTGATCAATTCAGACTCATGCTGATCAATTCAGACTCATGCTCATCAATTCAGACTCATGCTGATCAATTCAGACTCATGCTCATCAATTCAGACTCATGCTGATCAATTCAGACTCATGCTCATCAATTCAGACTCATGCTGATCAATTCAGACTCATGCTCATCAATTCAGACTCATGCTCATCAATTCAGACTCATGCTGATCAATTCAGACTCATGCTGATCAATTCAGACTCATGCTCATCAATTCAGACTCATGCTGATCAATTCAGACTCATGCTGATCAATTCAGACTCATGCTCATCAATTCAGACTCATGCTCATCAATTCAGACTCATGCTGATCAATTCAGACTCATGCTCATCAATTCAGACTCATGCTGAACAATTCAGACTCATGCTGATCAATTCAGACTCATGCTGATCAATTCAGACTCATGCTGATCAATTCAGACTCATGCTGATCAATTCAGACTCATGCTCATCAATTCAGACTCATGCTGATCAATTCAGACTCATGCTGATCAATTCAGACTCATGCTGATCAATTCAGACTCATGCTGATCAATTCAGACTCATGCTGATCAATTCAGACTCATGCTCATCAATTCAGACTCATGCTCATCAATTCAGACTCATGCTGATCAATTCAGACTCATGCTGAACAATTCAGACTCATGCTGATCAATTCAGACTCATGCTGAACAATTCAGACTCATGCTGAACAATTCAGACTCATGCTCATCAATTCAGACTCATGCTGATCAATTCAGACTCATGCTGAACAATTCAGACTCATGCTGAACAATTCAGACTCATGCTCATCAATTCAGACTCATGCTGAACAATTCAGACTCATGCTGATCAATTCAGACTCATGCTGATCAATTCAGACTCATGCTGATCAATTCAGACTCATGCTCATCAATTCAGACTCATGCTGATCAATTCAGACTCATGCTCATCAATTCAGACTCATGCTGATCAATTCAGACTCATGCTGAACAATTCAGACTCATGCTGATCAATTCAGACTCATGCTGAACAATTCAGACTCATGCTGAACAATTCAGACTCATGCTCATCAATTCAGACTCATGCTGATCAATTCAGACTCATGCTGAACAATTCAGACTCATGCTGAACAATTCAGACTCATGCTCATCAATTCAGACTCATGCTCATCAATTCAGACTCATGCTCATCAATTCAGACTCATGCTGATCAATTCAGACTCATGCTGATCAATTCAGACTCATGCTGATCAATTCAGACTCATGCTGATCAATTCAGACTCATGCTCATCAATTCAGACTCATGCTGATCAATTCAGACTCATGCTGAACAATTCAGACTCATGCTGAACAATTCAGACTCATGCTGATCAATTCAGACTCATGCTGAACAATTCAGACTCATGCTGATCAATTCAGACTCATGCTGAACAATTCAGACTCATGCTGAACAATTCAGACTCATGCTGATCAATTCAGACTCATGCTCATCAATTCAGACTCATGCTGATCAATTCAGACTCATGCTCATCAATTCAGACTCATGCTGAACAATTCAGACTCATGCTGAACAATTCAGACTCATGCTGATCAATTCAGACTCATGCTGAACAATTCAGACTCATGCTGATCAATTCAGACTCATGCTGAACAATTCAGACTCATGCTGAACAATTCAGACTCATGCTGATCAATTCAGACTCATGCTGATCAATTCAGACTCATGCTCATCAATTCAGACTCATGCTGATCAATTCAGACTCATGCTGATCAATTCAGACTCATGCTGATCAATTCAGACTCATGCTCATCAATTCAGACTCATGCTCATCAATTCAGACTCATGCTGAACAATTCAGACTCATGCTGAACAATTCAGACTCATGCTGAACAATTCAGACTCATGCTGATCAATTCAGACTCATGCTGATCAATTCAGACTCATGCTGATCAATTCAGACTCATGCTGAACGCTTCGCGAATATAACATGTTATGGTTAATTTTTTGAGGAATATGAATTGAGCCTCTCCCTGTAGCAACGTTCTTACACAACTTTAGTTATGTGGGGGTATGGTGACAAAGACTCTCCAAGTAGACTTGCCCCAAGTCTCATCCGTTATCCGACTCACCCAAGTCTCATCTCATCGCGGGCCTACTCGGTCGCACGAAGGTGGAGCGAGTGAAGCGAATGAGACTTGGACCCCGTTTACACGATGCCGGTACAATTTGAAAACGACAGAATTTTATGCCACCTTGGAAAATGAGCTCCCCTTTACACCGTGCCGGTAGAATTTGAAAAGGGCTTGAAAAAGTGCCGTTTTGGCCTCCCGTCTACACGATGCCGGTGGAATTTTACACTGCTTCCATAGACAGTAGCAACTGACGCCAACAATCAATCACGATTGATAAAACAACTACGACAATAAGGACAATAGGGAGCATTGAAAAATATTAGCCTCGTGACGAAAGCGGCATAAAATTCTGCCGGCAAAGTGCGTTGACACAATGCCGGCAGAATTTGAAAACGGCAGAATTACAAACCTTGTCGTTTTGCTAACCAAAAAAAACTTCTGCCGGCAGAATTTACGGCACTTTTTATGCCGCTTTCAAATTCTAACGGCATCGTGTAAACGGGGTCTTGGAGCAAGTCTATTCTTCAAGTGACATTCATAAAAATTGACTTGAACTGACTTATAGATTTCATCCACAAAGCAGGTCGATTTGTTTCAGATATATAAGGCCTTTGTTTCACGCGATACGGCCGCAAGTCCTTTTCTTTTTGTTTCCATTTTCGTTTGTTTGTTTCTGTTAGTATTTAGTAAACATCGTTTATATCATATGTACTAGCTTTTTTGTACTTTATGCAGGTGTCATTTTGTCCAATGTTCTCTACCTACAGTAGGTGATGGCCTTGGGATAGTCATGGGTTCCTGCCTCCCACGTTACCATCCTTGTTATGAAGTAGTTTGTGAGAAAATCTTTAAGAACTTAGTTCTTCTAAATTTCTATGTTGAATAAAAACGTAAATCCGAAAATACACTTAGACATGACGACTCTACCTTTGAGGCACCTCACTTGTTGATACGGTATGAAAGAACTGAGCAGAAAATTGCCCTATTATTGAATATAACTGACCTTTACTGGAAACGAAGCTATGTGAACCAACATTTGAGAACATTGCGTAATGACCAAAACCAACAGCAGCACAACCACTTGAAGCTGATCCTTCTCCAAGAATATGATTCCACCCTTCTCCAGGGTAAAAATCAATCCAACTCAATCCAATAATACCGATTCCATTTTTCGGAGCAACTCTTGATAGGTACTGCATCACATCTATGATTCAAAAAAAATTCTTATCAACAAAACTACTCCTTGGGCTGTACTGTATAAGCATGGCCAGATCAGACACTATGTTGTTATTTCCAAATTTCCAATGGAATAACGTAGCAATGAGATTATTTACTTACCACTTACCACACAAACTCAAGATGAATAGAGTTTGTTTTTATGCTGTTGAGACAACGTGTCTTTTTTCTGAATTGCAGAGCAGCAACATTCCGTCTCCAAAACTAACCTATATGAAATGTCTGCTGCAGTAAAATGCTAAAGAAATGACTATGAAACCTGCAATCGCAAAGATCTTTCAAAGTGCTGCAAAAACTTTATATTTTCATCTTTCACAACGTTTTCAGCATGTTACAAAACACTTGGGATCCATTAATTCTTTATGACACAATTGTATTTCATTATTTTCTCTAAAGTTGTTTCCTCTGTCTTCATAACAAAATTGCAAAGTAAGCTCATGCCTGACCTTAATAGATGAGGCAGTGAAAGCTTTTTACCAGGGTGCATTGCGGTCTATAATTGAATCCCTATAGATTCATTAATGACGCCTCATCTTGGTAAAAAGTTCCTTGCCATCATGTTCAACATAATCGTCTATTGATTACTCTGATAAAAATCTGAGATTGCACAAAATTCAGAATGTCCACAACTACTAATAAGGAAAGGACGGATCAACTGACCAGGTAACAAAAGCTGGAGCTGTCCTGTCTTTCTATGTATTCTTGTATTGCATCCAATTTCTTTAAATTCAATCTCTGGCAAAACTTTGAAACACAATCCTGGGAAAAAAGCTTCTCCAAATGTAATTAACGCTTGCAAAAATGTCATTTGAGGTGATACAAGGCTTGAAAGTATTCCTTCAGGGAATGGACCAATAGGCAGAATATAAATAGTTGACTTTCTTAATCTTCTGAAATTTTTGAGTGAGCTCAGTTTCATCCATGTCATAAAATTTTTCCATTCTGCATAACTCTGGACTTCTTCTTCATGCTTCGAGCATTGTCTTTTCAAATCATTGTTTTCTTTCAAATCACTATTTCCACTTGCATGTGAACAGTTGTGTTTCCTTCTGCATTTAAAATGTGCTTGTAACTGAAGTGGTAGAAAAAGTTCTGCACATTCTGGAAGCTTTCTGTAGCTTATCAAAGTCTCATAAAATAGTTTCTCAGTGCGAGGAAGTTTCTTTGTGTTTCCCACAAGTTCTTGGACCCTGTACTGCTTCATGGAGCTACAAAAAAAATAGATTATTTAAAAACAAACATTTTAAGGGCTTTGTATCACGTGAGTCAAAATATGGAAAGTTGAAAAGGCAACAGTCCCCTGAGTATCACAGCAATAATAGGTGGGTCATCATCTCTAAAAACCTCTGCATTTCTGAGGCTGAAATTTGCCCACTGAAAATCAAAAACATGAAGAGGTTCTTCAAAATGGTACCCTCAAAAAAAGCTTCAAAATCTCTCAATAATTCTGCCGTTTGCTAGGATGTAAAGCTCTTCGCCACTGTTTGATATGAGAAAAACATGATAGGACTTCCATTCATTCAATGGTCCCACAAGAGTATGTCATCAACCTCAGGAAGGCAACTGACAAATTTTGATCATCAATTTCACTTTATTTTGCAGGTTTTTGAGTTGTTAGGGCTTTATGCAAAAAACCTCCTATAGCCATTAGAAGGAATGACCAATTAACTTCTGCAACCTAAGAACTGCAGTGAAAAATATACTGATTTTCTGAAAGCTCAACTACCATGCTTTCATGTGATGTATAGGCTTTGCAAATTTGGTCTCTTGCATGGAACAAAAATTATCAATTGTGAGCGTGTGGCCAAGTTGTTAAGGCGTCTAACTTGTAAGCCAAAGTTTAGAACGGCCGTAGGTTCAAATCCCACACTGGACAGTTTGGTCGCTGTCCGTAACACTAGCCTGGGTCGACCAGAGCCATGTGAGGGAAATCTGGTAGCTGTGGCGGGTAGCTGCGGCGGAATGATGGTAAAACATCCGTGGCCCCTGCTGGAAATAAGTCTCTCAGACTTTCGCGGGCTAGCCACGTTAAATATAAATACCTACCTACCTACCTACCTACGCATAGATTTACAGTGTAAATTTTACACGAGGTTGCAATGTATTTTTTCATTGATCTCATTACGTTGTTTGATGCAGACATTATCAGGCCACTGGTTCCAGAGAAATTAAAAGTTTTGATTGCCTTCTCTTCTTTTCACCCTCACTCAGTAGCACTCAGTAGCCGAGTCCATGGATGAAATTTTAATACAGAAACGCATCTTAGTTTATTCGGTGGTATGCAGGTTTAAACAACACAGTTTACAGATTAAGTAAGCCCAAAAAGCCACAGGGGTGACACTGGGTTTTATCCATCACATCAAGAGGATATCCATACAAAAGTTACAAAAGATTGTTCGTTTTTAGGCCCCATACTTCGCGTGACGTTCCTTCTTCGTCTTGATCCTTGCAGAAGCAAGAAACGACATCCTTCCAAAGTATTCTTACCCTTCTCTTGATAAGCAAAGACTCAACTAATTTGCAGCATTTACTCTAATCAGGGAAAGCACTTGCAATGCATTGAAACTGGAATCAATTTGTCACCAAAACTCCTCAGCACGTCTTGCGTTTTCCAATTTCTGTCATCAACAACAACACTTGCCAAAATGATAATCCTATAAAGTGTGTGACACACGTTAATCAAATAAATGTCATCAGCAGAAAGTCCAAACTTTTGAAACGTCACAAGAGGTCACGGCCAACAAGGCTCCTGAAAAATATGACATTTGAATTTGGAAACAAGGAGCATTTCAACCATAAATGTCATATGTCAGAAATGTCATTAGCGAGAAGCAAATATTCATTACGTCACAATACAAAGTATGGATGGTGACAAGTGAGTGTACTCAGAAATATGACATTTAGAATAAAGAAGCCTGTGAAACGTAATTGCTGCTGAACGTAGTGAAGCAGCCATTTAGACGAGTTTTACAAGCAAAACTACGGTGGCCCACAAGTGTCAAGGCAAAACTCTTTTCCTCAAGGCAAAACTTTCTTTCTCAAGACAAAACTTCCTTTTCTTTCTAAGACCAAACTTTCTTTCTCAAGGCAAAACTTTCTTTCTCAAGGCAAAACTTTCTTTCTAAGACCAAACTTTCTTTCTCAAGACAAAACTTTTTTTCCCAAGGCAAAACTTTCTTTCTCAAGGCAAAACTTTCTTTCTCAAGACAAAACTTTCCTCCTCAAAGCAAAAATTTTTCTCCAAGACAAAACTCTTTCAGGCGGGAACCAAAAAGGAACCAGTTCAGTGTTAAGTAAGAGCTGTCATCATGGCTGTTGTTAAAATGACCCAAGATACCCAAAGTTATCATTAGTTTATCTGGCACACGCAATAGATACATGGCATGAGTCCCACAGCAGATCGTAGTAGACGTCCTCGGATATTCAGGTTAATCTTGTAACGTGATGCTAGAACAGTCAGGCGGACAGGGTTCGATCCAAGGAAGCCTCGCCACTTGAGTGCCATGATGGATGGGTCGCGAGCTTGACTAGATGATTTGCACCTTTGAGATCCTTATGCTTGGCGCTAGGAACCGTAACTTCACCTTCTGGGTAAATCTTATTGGTGTGAATCAAAGAAGAGCGCATCACCCTTGGAGGTCATTTCAGAATTGCGAGCCAAACAGAACTTGGCGCTGATGGGTGTTACAAGCTCGAAAAGTTCGGCTTCCCGATCTACAGACACATCAAAGGGTGAAGCAGAAAGATTTTATAGTTGTTATGGTCCTCTGAAACAAACAGCCAAATCATATTGCACCATTGAGATATCTACCTACTGTATACTATTTTTGTACAGAAGCCAAATACGTATGGCTATTACGCACAGGAATTGTAGATTGTCATAGTAGATTGCAGATTGACACAGTCAGGATCAAGAAGATCAATGAGGAGCCACTTTTCAACAACAAGCACAAGGATCTTAGAAGTAGAGATGATTTAATCTCGTCCGTGACCCATCCATCATGACGGTCAAGCGGCAAGGCTATCAGCGGTCAAGGAACCCTGTCCGCCTGACTGTTCTGGCATCAAGTCATAAGATTACCAGAACACCCGAGGATGTCTGCTACGGTCTTCTGTGGGACTCATGCCATCCATCCTTAGCGTGTGCCAGATAGAATAATGATAACTTTGGGTACTTTGGGCGCTTTTAACAACCGCCATGATGGCAGCTCTTGCTTAACATTGAATTGGTCCCGTTTTGTCTCCCTTCTGAAAGAGTTTTGTCTTGAGAAGGAAAGTTTTGCCTTGAGAAAGAAAGTTTTGCCTTGAGAAAGAAGTTTTGTCTTGAGAATGAAAGTTTTGCCTGGAGAAAGAAAGTTTTACCTCGGGGAAGAAGGTTTTTCCTTGAGAAAGAAAGTTTTGTCTTGAGAAAGAAAGTTTTGCCTTGGGAAAGAAAGTTTTATCTTGGGAAAGAAAGTCTTGTCTTGGGAAAGAAAGTTTTGTCTTGAGAAGGAAAGCTTTGCCTTGAGAAAGAAAGTTTTGCTTTGAGAAAAAAGTTTTGTCTTGAGAAAGAAAGTTTTGCCTGGAGAAAGAAAGTTTTGCCTCGGGGAAGAAGGTTTTGCCTTGAGAAAGAAAGTTTTGTCTTGAGAAAGAAAGTTTTGTCTTGAGAAAAAAAGTTTTGCCTTGAGAAAGAAAGTTTTGCCTTGAGGAAAAGAGTTTTGCCTTGACACTTGTGGGCCACCGTACAAAACACGGGTAGCCGACTATCACCATGGTTGCAAACCACAGAACAAAAGGACAATCTGCAGACTCATCGATGCTTGTGATTGGATAGAACAACAGTGGCGATAGAGCAATAGCAACAACAAAAGCTTTTCAGCACACTCATGACTGACTCAGTACAATGCACTGCTTTCAACTTCAGTTTTGCGAGGAGAAGCTAGGCGACTTTCGTTCCAAGAAGAAGAAGATTTTCATGCACTCTGGTACGTGTCAAATCATTCTTTATACCCATTTCATAACCAGGATGAGAGGATTTCTTTTTATCCTCTGCGTTGTATTGACCATTTATTGTTCTGCAGCGGACAGGTTTCAAGAGGACATCCAGCAGGAGGGCCAATGTGTTGCTTGCGCTTTCACCAACAAACGGCAGCAAGCATAGCTTGCCACTGGCAGGAGATGGATGAAAAACCGGTCTTCAAAATTCAGAAGGAAAATTGCAAGGAGTTGTCGTAACAAGTCGAATGATACCTACAATAGTGTTTCAAGTTTTTCCTTGCTTTTTCTTTTGTTCTTGGCAGGAGATGTTGAATTGAACCCTGGACCAGCAGTTACATCAAGTAACAGCCACTCTGAAAATTCAGTTTTGGAATTGCCAATATTAGTTGCAATAGGAAACCAACACCAGGGGGATGCATGTTTCAGTGAAGAATCACGTGGAAGACAATGTGCTTTTATGGCACTGACATCACTTGCCTACAGCCAGCATGCAATGTCAGCAACACATTGGCAGTCTGAGACATTAGATGAAATTCTTGACATGGGTGACTCCCAGTTCTTGAATGCACTACAAAGAGGATTTATTCCTGATGCCCCAACTTTGTCAGTTGGGCAATTGCCAACAACTGTGGATTTTGCAAGATCAAATGAAGATAACAACAGTGACTTGCCCTTTGAGGCACAAAATGAAATATCTAAACCCATTGCGGTATTGCCACATGTGGCAACAAAAGCAAATGCATCAGAAATGCCCATTGAGGCACCCAAATAAGAAACTTCAGTACTGGCCCAAATTCTTAGTTTCTTATAAAAAAATACGTGTACTGCAAAAGCTCTATTTAGCTCATTTAGCTCCCAGTGAGGCCTGTTTAATTTCGAAGGCTTGGAAAAGAACAAATTCCCAGGAAGGGGGCTTATATCTAGAATGAAGTGACATGAAATTTAATGCTAGCCGTTTTTTTTTCCCAAGGTTTTGCTGAGTTAACATACAATTTTACGAGTCCAGTACAGTATGCAAATTCAGCACAGTTTTGTCCAAACAAATCAAAGTTGATATCAAATCTGTTCTGCAAAGTAGATGGAAAATTGTTGGTAACTGCTGATAACAAATGAAGGTTAGGGGGAGGAGGTTAACAAAGAGACAAAGGAGGTAACAAGGACTAAATAGAGCTTTACGGTACGTGCAGGAAACTTTTGCGAGCTCCAGGTGTTGTTTTGCAACTTTAAATTGTTCAGCTTGATGACAAAATTCCAATCATCCAGTCATCCAGGACAGGGATTGCTGAGAAAGATTTATACAAAATGGTGATAATTTGCAGCTCAGATTTGTTTGCAATGACCAAATGTTACGATATTTACTCACCGTGTTTACGTCTGTGATATGGGTTAAATACTTTGGGATGCCAGGGCAGTAGATTATTTGGGAAAACGTTATACGAGGGGAGTTGATTTTTTGCAAGCATTCTCCACCAGCCATGTAACAATAAATTTTGCACTGTTTCGTTCATCAAGTAGCTGCTAATTTGTTAATAGCATATGCTGACACTGTTTTGTTAACGGTTAAATTTTCAATGCCTTGAAACTTTCATTGAGTATTTCTGTGTACATCGTCTCAGTGCAGCCTGCGGGTAGTTTTTCCTGTTTCAGAGCAAGAGCAGCGTGAAAATTGATTTTATAATATAAGATTTGAACGATAGGACACCCATTGTGCAGTAGCTTGAAATTTATATCGGTAGCGAACCATCTTAACTTTTTTTTAACTTTGTTTACTTACTTTCACTGTTCAGTAATTTGACATTTTCAATAGTGAGCCATCCTAAGTGCACATTGCGATTGAGGTGGATCTGTACTTAAGGTGGCCTAACTACTGAAAATTTGAAAAACTCCGAAACAGTGAAAGGTGGCTGAAAATCAAGCAAAAATAAGTTCACAGCACAAAAAACACTAAGTTAACATGGCTCGCTACGGACATAAATTTCAAACTGCTACAAAATGTGTCCCGTAATCGCTCATGGTCACATGTCAACTACTACAACGCTCCCCAGCCACCATCTGGACACGTGCTGGCATCCCTGAAACTCAACTAACTTTATTGCGTTTATTTCACCCCATTACAAACAGCAAGCCATGAATTTCCAGCATACAAACTGCTGTTATCGTGTCTTCTCGGTCTTTTCAAAAAGCACAGCCACTAAAGCAGAAGCAGCAATTCCCTTAACAAAGTTAACAGCTAGTATAAATTAGGTTTTTGAGGCGATTTCTTTTTTGTGCGAATGTGGGGAATCATCCGATGGATTTTTGTAGAGAGATGGGAATGTACCATTTTTGGCTCAATTTTGAGGCAGATTTGGCAGACCAGATTCAGATTTCAGATTTCATTTTCCATCAAAAGCCTAATACAAGACAACTTGCATATTTAAAACAGCTACTGAGGAACTAACTAGAACAAAACATTAACATTGGTTTAAAAGAACGCGACTACATTCTCCAAATAAAGACCGCAGTACGCGGAAGTAAGTACTTAAGCAAATTTGATAAACCTTTTGGCATTGGCACGCAAAATCAGGGATCAGGCGGATTTTAAATCCAAAAAATCTCGTTCGCTTTTTAAAAAATTCCCCTCGGCTTTGGAAAATGAGAACATAATTTTAGGAACGGAAAATGCAGAAATTGCTTCAAATCTGGAACTTGAAAAAGAAGACAGAGAGGTGAGTTTTCTTGCTTGCTGCCCCCCCCCCCGCTTCATATTTGGTAGTATACACCACCACCATGACACCACTGGTGCACTGTGTGGCCAGACTGGAATACAAGATTTTCCCAAAAGTGGTTCCATTAATTTTTCTCTTATTGAAAATACTTTGAACTCCCTATAAAGTGAAAAATGATCTTTGGTGAAAACTTTGTAGGTACGCAGGGGGTTTAATTTACCTTGAGGGTTAGCCAAGGAACTCTAGAGATATTCGAAACTTTATCAATGTACAGCAAACGAAAAAGCTGTAGAATAAACTTCCTTTTAGAAATTCTCGGAAGAAATATCGATGAAACAAAATTTTGAAAATGTCCTCCCCTTTTACCCCCTCCCCCCAAACGTCCACCGGACGTTTTACGTGAAAGAATCGATTTTACTGCGGCCCCAGCCTCAGGGTAGTGTGGCCCCTAAGAGGAGGAAAGTCTCCTAAATCTGAAAGTATTGAATATTTCTGAAAAGTGTGGTGCTAGAATGATAGCAAAGTAGCTCAAGTTCATTTTAAGTCGTTCAATTCAAGGAGATAGTGTTTAGAGATATTTTCTAAAGATCTGAAGCCCACGCTTGTCCACTCAATTCACCGTAAATGTTAAATCCACTGTATGCGTTAGCAGCAACCAGCGTAGCGTGTGAAAAGTGCTGCTGAATGCACCTTCTCAATTGAACGTAATTAAAGTATCTTTGAATGTTGATCTTTGAATGTTATTTCTCAAACAGAGTACATAAAAGAAATCATGAAGCTCAGCAGAGAAGCTCAGAGCCAAATTATGAAGGCCATCCAAGAGGTTTCTATTTCAAATTCTATCATAGCCCTTTTGTCTTTGTGTTACCATTTTACCACTGTTGTTGGTGTTACAAAAAGTTATGGTGAAGAAATGTGACCAACAGCAGTGCAACTTGGGTTCGAGAAAGGTTTGGCGGAGAGAGCAGGTACTGAACATGAAAATGGCTATGAGGATGTTTGTAAGACCGTCCGGGAGTTTCGACCTTATTAGCCCGAAGGCTAAAAACTAACAATCAAACTACGAATACGAACCCCATTTATACTATTCTAACTTCGTAAACAACTACGAAATATTGTCACTCGCTTTATTGTCCATTACGCAAGGGATTTATCAGTAATGTCCTCAAAGGAATCGTTAACAACTTTAACGCAAAACAACTTGTGTCCGATCTTGCGTAAACTACTGTACTGAATCAAAAGCAACTTTACGTAAACAACTATTGTTTTCGAATCGCATAAACAACTTTGGTGAAAAACAAGTATTGTTCCTAAAGAGAGATAAGAAAATTGACTGTATCCCATGTCAGTGGCGGATTTAGGGGGCAAAAGGGGGCAATTGCCCCCCTTCACGATGAAAACTAAGCTTTGGCGCCCCCTTTTTGGCAAGAAAAGCGCCCCTTATCCTGACCCAAATGCACTCTTTTTTCAGTGTTTCGTTTTGAATGCGGGGAAACACGTAAACTAAGGCGCTATTCAGAAGAAAAACCAGAGAACTTTATTGAACGAAGCCCAAAATTTTTCGTGCGCCTTCGGCGCGCTCACTTTTCATTTTCTTTTTGGCACCCCCTCTCCAAATTGCCCCCCCTTCAACCTCGGGCTGGATCCGACCCTGTCCCATGTTTGTCTCGTGAACTATCAAATCCAAATTCTCCATGATTTTCCTGGGGGAGCATTCCCACGCACCCCCTAGATGGGTGCGCCTCTGGCACACGTGTACGCCTTCAGCTTATTATTATTATTATTATTCATTTATCTATCGTTGGATTGCAAAAGATAGCTACAGTAGATAGCTAATTAATTCCAACTCTAAAACTTGACAAATCTTTTCTTTTGTGGAAAGCTCCCGTGAGGTTCTCAATCACGCTCTCATCAGATCACCTTTTTGGAGCATAGCGGACAAATCTTTTCTTTTGTCCAAAGCTCCCATGGGGTTCTTCGCCACGCTCTGATCAGATCACATTTTCTCCTAAAACTGACCAATCAGGTACCGTCGGTGTGTTTACTTCCGCGTTTTGCGGCAAAGTTTAGGCCATTTTTGACCGTTTTGACCACCATCCCAAAAAAAGCATTGCACGCTCGGCAATGTCGATTTTCATTAAAACTTCAACGGGAGATGATTCTCCATACCTAGGACAATAAGCGTTTTCGGTATCGAAATGCTATCGCTAAAACTAACCGACTTTGGCATTTTCAAAAATCATTGCAGCCATTTTTGCGTAACATATCCTACAAAACCTAGCAAGGCGAGCACAAAATGATAATTTAAAGTCAGGAAGAGAAGTAATAGAGCAATAAATATTTTTATAGAGTCAGAACTGATAACTCAACCAACTTCAACTGTTTTGAAGACAAATATCCACTTCTCTACTGCAATCCACTCCCAGTTGCACCACCAATTCGCTGCCATTGCTATGCACCTCTCTCGATAAACAGTGCCCCAATCCCTCTCCCAACTCCTGCAATCATTGCAAGTCTGAAGGAGCGAATGCTGACAATAGCAACCAAAATGTCGCATATATCTTAAATCTTGACAGCCTTTTCTTCTTGCATAAGAGCGCAAGAGAAGACAGTGTCGTCTTTCAGTCCTTGTAGCATGTACCTGAAATAGAAATCGTGTTTAATCTTCCTACAAATAGCAGCAAGCAAAAATTTACATTTTGTTTTCATCACGAAAAAACCATTTCTTTTTAAAAACTATTTTCAAAGCCCCTCAAAATCAATTTCTCATTTTATGTGTGTATCATAGAGGATATCTTTTATTATCAGTTTGTGCTCGCCATTTGCTAAGCTTGGTATTTGTAGGATTACGCCAAAATGGCTGCATGACCTGGTTTAGTTGCTGAAGCTGCATGCAGTGTGAATGGGACATAGGACGCTGCGCAGGAATTAAGAGGCCTGGAACTGGCTAGTTTTCGCGCGCTTTTTATCAAAATAGAAATTTAAAACAAACAACAAACCACAGCATCGGAAAGACGAATTGCAAATGGCCGCCAAGGGGGAAGGCTAAAGACGCTGGACAAATTAGGATGATCCAGGTAGCATGCAGCATTATTTGTTGTACATTCAATGATAAATCATTGTATTTGTTACCTAAATTATTATTTTTAGTAAATCTTCTGCATTGTGGTATGTCAATGATGAATAATTAACGAGCATTTGTACAATTTCACGAAAGAATACGAAATACGACAGGTGTTGACGTGCGTTTGCAGTTGCTTCAGCTTCAATCAAATTTAAACATCTTACACGAAACGGCTAAATAAAGACAGAACTCAGTTTGTGCGCAACCAACAAATCGTCAACACATGCTGAAAACACTTTTGAGATCAATAAAAGAGATTCAGTCATTCTCGAGGCAGGAGTATTAGTTAAGATTCGTTGTGAGTGAGTATTCTTTCTCCATGTAGATCAGCTTTTGCTTGGAAATTCAAGATCAAAGACCACGTAATCCTGCGTGATTTAGTACGCTGGTTGCGTTTACAACTTTGTATCAAAACTCGGCCACAAAGAGATCAACTTTGCAAATACAGAATTCTTTGATGGGGCTAAAGAAGCTATAAACTGGCTCCTCACCAAAGCACAGAGTAGATCAAAATATTTTACGTAAATATGATGAAATTTTTCAATGGAACTGCTCCAGCTTATTCTGATGAAATATTCCATCCAGCTGACCCAGTGTGGAAAGTTCGTTTTTGTTCCGCCAAATGTTTACGCCACGCCAATTGTCTAAAGACAATAGACCTATTGTTCTGCTATTCTTCTTGACGTTTCTCCACACCAAAGATATTTGGTGTAACATATACATGTTTTCCAGCGTGGCAGCTGACCAGAGTCAAGTAATGGGAAGGTTCAAGTTTAGACTACGTGTCCCATTCTGAAAAAGTAACACAGACCAAAAAGTGTCTGTCTTGCCAGCCCTTAGCAAAATATTGAGTATGTTTGGAGCATGCTTCAAGCTTATTATCAATTTCTTTTGAGTATTATTCGGGTTTGTTTGAGAGCTTGATTCAAGTAAGATTTTGCACCGTTTGCCCTAGCTCGCAGCATACTAGGGGTACCAAAGCTGACCTGGCCACCTAAGGAAAGCCATAGCCATACCAACACTGCTCAGGCATCAATCCATCAGATACAACATGCCACCTTTTGAGAGATCACCGTAGCGCGAGCCTGTAAATCTGAGGCGCCGGTATATTTGGGGTCTGCCTGTAAATATGAGGTCGGCAAGATCAAACGTATTATTCATTAATGACACAAGCAGTCATTATCTATTGTGAGAAAGACAAAGGTGAAACACAAGGTCTGGCTTCGAAGGAAACAATGCGCCTGTCCGGGGGTCAAAATCTCTGATGAATGAACATCTTTCTGAGGGGAAATCGTGAGGAACTCCGTGAGAAAATCCGTAGTAGAAGTTAGAAATTAACTTCGCACGGGAATCCACAAGAACAAGTATCCAATTTACTTTCGTTTCTTTTTGTTTTCATGTGCTAGATTTGAATGGTATCAGTCGTAAGAAATTACTCATGTTACTCTATTGCGATAAATGTTTTTAACGAGAAACGTTAGTCGCTTCTTAATTCAAAATAAAAATTTTCGCATTTTTAGGACTAAAACTTTTCCCAAATGTCAAAATATGTAACTTAATGACCCTTCCATAGTATGAGTTTAATTTCGCATTCACTTTTGCCGTATATTATTTCTCGTTTTGTTATCATTTTTCAAATTTATGCGACATCTTTCAACAATCTCGGAATATCTATCCTAATAACCCTCATTATTGGAATATCTATCCTAATAACCCTCATTATTGGTTAAGTTCTTGTTCCATTTTGGTCGCATATCATTTCCCTGTTTTTCAGATCTCGAGAATCTGTCCTACTAACCTTTTGTTGTTATGGGTTTAGTATCTTTCTCGTTTTGTCTCACATTATTTCTCTTCTTTAAACTTTTTCAAAATTGTGCGACGTCTGTGTATTATCGCAAATGACCCTTCCTTACCCCCCGACAAATAGCGGCAGCGTCTTTGATCACGGGAGCGTAATGTGTCTAATATGTTGGGCGATCTCTTTACAGCATTGTCTTATTTGAAAGGCTATTCAAACAATAGCCAGAAGTGTTTGAGTACTCCCACAACACCCCATATTTACAGGCAGACCTCAGATATACAGGCGCCTCAGATTTACAGGCTCACGCTACGGTGATATATGCACCTTTTAGGGTCCCTTGGACCCTGAATCAAGATTTAAGGCTCATGTTTTTGACATGTTTTCAAATCTTAGCCTTTCAGCCGATATCTGACTTTGAAGCTATCAATCCCAGTGTTTTGTTAGATGACTCCCCTACATAGAAAATTTGTCTTTTTTTCCAATGCATCTTTGATAAAGTTATTTTAGATAAATTACTGTATTTGTGGGACAAAATTTGTAGCATTTCTTGCAAGGTTGTGTTTTGTGATGCCAATTTGGCTTTAGCACACTGCACTAGAGCTGTCATCAAAAATTTGATTCCCTAGGGATGGCTGCTTCTGCTTTGAAAGCTCAATGTGCACAGCAACAAAATTTTTGATATGATCGCAACGACGAGGCCACTGTTTTCACAGAGTGGCATTGTCAAGCACTCTTCTTTGTTCATACATTCTTGAGGGATGATAATTCACTCCATTGTTTTTGCCATAAACTCAAAGCTTTCCTCTTTGAAAATAATTATCAAAATTGATCTAAGAACAGTAGGGAAGAAAAGGTAACCATCCACCCTGGTCATTTAATCTCCAAGTAAGTCATCAAATGTATCTGAAATACTGCTAAAACAGGGGGTGCTCTCTCCTAGATTAGTCTGACTACTGAGAGTGCTCCTCCTTTAAGTAATTCCCTCCATAAAATCTTTTCTTTTTGTTTTGCTCAATGTATATTGTATTCATTTTTTTCTTCTTTTTTAGAGCATTCGTTTGGGCATCTGAAGTCTGAAAGTCTTCTGAAAACGGTAGGCTTCGCAGAGAAAACTTTCAGTTACCAAAAGAATGGGGATTCTGAAAACGGTAGAGTTCGCAGACTTCACAGAGAAAAGTGTCAAAAGAATACGCATTCTGAAAAGGGTAGGGTTGGCAGACTTTGCAGAGAAAAATGCCAAAAGAATGGGAATCCTGAAAAATGAGAATTCAAATGTTGTTGCTTGGCCGAGCGAATTGAAACTATTACAATGCAATGTACTTTTGTTATGCCAATCCCAAGAGAAAAGAATGTGCAAAGTGTGATTGTTTTTTGAAATTTTTTTGAAAACTTTTTCATTCACGAACAATGCTCTCTGCGATCTTTCAATGATGCTAGTTTCACAAGCAGGTGTCCAAAGCCTCGGATCCCTACCATTTTCAGAAGAGCCCAAAAGAATATGCCAGAAATCTCTCGGAAGTCTACCAAAAACAGAACAACCAAAAGAATGGGCTTTTGTAAAAAGCGATCTGAAGTCTGCAAAGTCTACCATTTTCGTTAGAAGGGTAGAAAAAGAATCGGATTCTATCTTCTACCAACTCTACCGTTTTCAGAAGATGCCCAAAAGAATACGCCCTTAATGATGTATCTATTTTCTGTATCTTATAGTCCTGTAGTTTAGTTATTTGTCTGTTTATTCATTTCATAAATTGTATGTGATGGAATTTTGAATATATGAAACTGAAACTGAAATGTTTTGTCTGTAAATTGAACTCTACTAACACATTAATTTGCTTCCATGTTGCTACAAAGGAAAAGCAACCACAGACTACTTGAGATTTGCAGTCATCCCATGACTTTACAGTCATCCCATGACATGACAGTCATCCCAACATTTGGAGCAGCACTTTATTTTAAAACCTGGTATTATGAAGCTGCACCTTTATTCTTAGTATTGCAAGGACCCACCAGGATACTTGATGAAAGAAGTAATTGCTTTCAATTATTCTTAGTACTGCAAGGACCCACCAGGATACTTGATGAAAGAAGTAATTGCTTTCAATTATTCTTGGTATTGCAAGGACCCACCAGGATACTTGATGAAAGAAGTAATTGCTTTCAGTTATCTTGTCAGCTGTCAATACAAGTTTTTTTTGCAAAGGAGGTTTGCAAGGTCTTCAATGATTTACTGATTAACAATAGGATTTAGAGAATTGAATTATTTCCTAATTGAATAAAGAATATAGTTTAGAACATTCATTTGTTACACTCAAAGTAATAAAATCCATACTGAGTTTCATTAAATATTTTTGCAAAATGGCTTGATTTGGATTTCTTTGCTGGTTAAACTTTTTTTGAAAACAAGGCTTATATATATGATATGCAAGGTGTTGGAGTGTTGCTAGCAATCCATGTGTTTTGACCAATATCTTGACTGACTTGTTGATCTTGCTTTAAGTTTTCTTTATTTCTTGACTGAAAAGTCTTTGAGTTATCAATTTTGATTATTGGAAGGAGTACAACAGAGAAATATTGGAAATGTGTGTGATGTAAGAGAATAAGCCAAGCCAAGTACAGTACTAAAGAAAGAATTGGAGAACTTACTTCTTCAGCTTGTTTTAGTTTTATTTCTTGTCAGTTGAAGCAATCAAAGAACAACTTAATGATCTCAGATAGGTTGGTAGGTATTTATATTTAACGTGGCTAGCCCGTGAAAGTCTGAGAGACTTATTTCCAGCAGGGGCCACGGATGTTTTACCATCAGTCCGCCGCAGCTACCCGCCACAGCTACCAGATTTCCCTCACATGGCTCTGGTCGACCCAGGCTAGTGTTACGGACAGCGACCAAACTGTCCAGCGTGGGATTTAAACCTATGGCCGTTCTGACCTTTGGCTTATGAGTCAGACGCCTTAACCACTCGGCCAAACGCTCACAACCCTAAATGATAAAACCCTAAATGTGGTCTTTTTCAACAAAATTTATACCTTAGGAGTGGCAGAGCTTAAAAATCATCATCCAAGGAGAGTGATCTTATCTCTTTCTGACCAAAGGATTTTTATGGAAAGTTCTTGGTTAAAAGCCACAAAACTTCTTTCAACTGAATTCTCCTTCCATGAAAGGAAAAACACTAGCATCTCTTTCATTATCAATTTTTTTATTGATGAATTTTTTCTACTTCTAGAGCTAGAAAAACACTAGAAGACGAGAAATGGCCTCTGAAGATAACAATGAGTATTTGCATCTTGTGGAAAATGTTCAAATCAAACCAAGCCTTCAAACTAAAGTCCTCATTTCTAAACTTTGGAAATTATGCCTTCTTCATTTGTACGGTGGAAGTTTAACACAAAAGTGAGTCTTTTTAAACTATTTTGTTTTCATACAGTACAATAAGGACTTGCGAGTGTTAACACCATGATTTTCCTGCTTACAGCTCCTTGCTTTGAAGATTTTACCATCACGGCTCAAGAAGTTTTGTCATAATGTGAAAAATTTCATATCTATATTCATCCAAATCTATTATGAAAGAATTACAGTATGTTTGAAAGAATTCTTGTTGTGTAAACTTGTTCTTGTTGTGTAAACAAGACCTATACTATACATGAAATTTAAGAATGATTTGTATTAAATTGAGCTATTTACTGCAGATTTGATCGCAGTTTTTTGCAGAGTACAAGCATTTTCTTGCTTTTGCCGATTTTGTACTGAATGAATTCCAAAACACAGGGAGGCTCCCTTAAAAATTAGGAAACACCTGGGGAAGTTCATATTCTGCAAGTGAGACACGTTCTTTTCTCCAGCAAACCTTGTTTAGTAAAGCATCTGAAAAATGCTTTGAATGTTCTTCTGTCCCTTTAATTTAACTAAGATTGCTTTTTGGGATGCAACCATTTTGATGCTAGCTCACTGCTCAAGACACATGAAAACCAGATCCTGTGTTGCATTGTTTCCAAAAAACACCTTGCTTTTGTTCCAGGATCGTTTTATTTTGAGTTAGAGCACATCAGATGAACTCCATTCTGTACCAGTTATCAGCTGTAGAATTTTCAATACAGCTGTTCGTGTTTTGAATTTCATAAGAAAATATTGTACTGTAGAATTATTTGTTCACGTTGTAAGAATAAAGTTCAAAATAAGACTTGAATTTGAAGCTGTTTCAAAATGTCTGATTTCACTATAAAAGAAGATCTAAATTTTAATGATTAGTTGGTAATAAAATGACAACTATTATGAATGTGAATATCATATTGATAATCAAATTATTGGAGATTATCATTTGAATGCTCGTGTCCCAAGGATAACTGTCACTTTTCGTTCATTATTTATATGAATTTTTACAGCTTTACTCATCACCAATTTCGTATTTTCAAAATATCTTCAAACCTTCCGTAAATTATTAAATTTGCTGATGCTGAGCTAAGGATTATCTCGTGTCTTCTGTTATTGTGGGTTTCAATTATTTCAAAGTCTTCCGTTTTTCAAAGGATCATTATTAGAAGTATGTGCTGTGGCTTTCTTTTATGCAGTAAAGATTCTCTGAATAACAATAGAAAGCTCTTAATAGAAATGGATTAGTTCACGCCCATGCATTTGGCATCGCACATAAGCTTGATTTTCATAAACTTAGTTCTCATGATAATGATTTGATTGAGCACGATCGCTGAGTAGACGAACGACGACCTTATGGTCCATCCCCGCATATAAGAACCAACAAAAATAAGAACCCAAAGGCTGTATTTCCTGAGTTCTGCACCTATTAATTAAGAACCCATTTCAGTTTCATCAGCTAATATGTTTTTATCACAGTGGCAATAAAGTTAATTTCGATTGGATGTTAACAATTCTTTGGACATCCTCCCTTGCTATTTCGACCCTTAGAATTAGATATTCAAAGTTAACAATACCATTCCTAAAGCAGATAGAAGGATTTAAAATCCCTTGGTAGTGTCTCATTAGATGGTTCTTTGATAAAAATCTGCAAGAATGGAGACATTAGAAAAGAACCTTTATACCCTGAAGTCTATCGAAGTACCTTTGATATAAGAACCTAATACCGTCTGGCTCTGAGAAAAGTCTAAGGTTCTTATAAGCGGGGTTTACTGCAATTCCCTCTTAGGATTTTCGTTCGATTTTCGTCCTCAATCACACGAGGGCAGTTTACCACTTCATTAGGTAGATTATGCCACGAGTTCACAATTCAATTCAAATTTCTCAAATCCAGTGCGGTATTATCGCCTGTGCTGGCCTGACCTCCACTGTGAAACAGATTCTGCTATGTATCTGTATTTAGTCGCATTTAGTCGTTTATGCATACCTTTTTGTAACTGTCTGTTTCTTTTTGTTTCCATTTTCGTTTGTTTGTATTTGTCAGTAATCTAATTTAGTGTTTTATGTAGTGACCGTTGGGATAATCGTGGGTTCTTGTTTCCCGGGTCATCATCCTTTGTTATGTAGTTCAGTTTGTTATGTAGTCCAGTTTGTTATGTTATGTAGTTTGTAAGTGTAGTCTTTAGTACCTCGTTTCGTGTAAAATTTTATATTGAATAAAGAAAATGTTTACAATTCTTTGCAAGAAATAATGGAAACAGTTGAAATAATGGAACAAAATTACAGTCTCTAATAACAGTTACTTCATTATGACATTTTGGTGAATGGAGAACCCTCTGATTTTGAAGCAAGCACCCTTTAATTTTGACTTTTTCGAAGGCTAAAGTTGCATTTCACTGCCCTCTAAATTCAAAGAAGTTCTCAAACTTTGCTCTATAATCGATATATTTTCCATATACACAATTTGTAAATAGCCTTAAATAACCAACTTATCACAACCCATCAGCCCTTTATTTGAAATGATTTTCAAATTTTGTACCACAAATTTTTCTTTGCGACACAGTTGTCAAAAATTGGCTTACTACATTTATATTTCTACCACTATAGCTGCAGCGCAGGCATGGGGCATTCGTTTTGCGGCACTCCTTTCTTCATATTACATTAAACAATTTCGTGAACAAAAATTCTGTTTTACAGAGAATGGTCAAAAGAGATTTTCAAAGCAGTGACGACTAATTTGTTGGACAAAGAGGAAAGTAAGTGAGATGTCAGCAATTTTTAGATGTAGATATTTCAAAACATTTACATTTAACAGTTTGAATTACAATCAAGGAAACGTTGGAATTATTTCATTGATGCCTTTGCCGAGAAATAAAACTCACGTGTCTTTGAAGGATTGCCTCTTCTTCATATTTTGTTCAATTTTTGATTGATTTCGTCATGCTTCAGTCAGCTAACTTAAAGGGGCATTGTTACCCATTGTCCTTTGCAGGCACACTACGATTTCAGACTGTCTGAAGAAAGATTCATAGATCCACAAGGAAAGATTCACAGATCCACAATGTAGTAGCTGAAATGATATGATTGATCAACTAAAGTAAAAACTTGTTTATCAGTTCATTGACTGCAATATGAATCCATGGTTTCCGCTTACGCCAAGTTTGATTTCAGGCAGTCTCAAGTTTATACTTGCCCGCAAAGGATCGTGGGTGACAGCAGCCCTTTGAATATGATTCGACATTTCAATTTTCACAACAATCTCTTTTTTAAGACAAAAATGAATTTGGGTCTTCAAGAGATTTCGAAAGAGAAGACTACATCAAGAAATCGGAATTTGCAGAAACAGCTGAAGTTATTTCATTATTACTAAAAGAGGATGGAAGTTTGGAAGGGAATTATAATGTACTTATTAAGGTAGGTAGGCTGTTTTCAAATTCCTTTAAACTTAGCATCGAATTCTCTCAAGAGTCTTGCCATACACTATTATTTTGTCACAAAAATGGAGAATCACTTTGATGCTTCTAATAATTTGAATCTAACCTTATTACATTTGACTTATAATTCTCCTTGCAACTTTACTTCCTCATCCAATTCCCGTTTTCTGCAGGATCTTATCAAGCTTGCCGTGGGCAATGGTAAGAAACGATTACAACATAGTACATAACTTAATAAACTTTAAAGAAATTTGTATCGTATTGTATCTGTGAAACAATGTAAAATATGGTGAAGGTTGATGACGGCGACAATGCTTCAAAACCTATAGGTTGTTAGCTTCACTTCCCTTACCATTACAACTTTGGATCATCCTCAGCAAAAGTGTAACTGATGAGCCTATCGTCTAGCTGTCCCTACTAATCTGCGACAATTGCGTCCTTCTTTCTGTAGAAGATTCGTGTTCCGGAGCAGTGTAATTACTATTTGGCTGTAACAACTTTGTAACAAATCAAACCTGTACGGTCACAGTGTACATGTAGTCTACAAATTCCTTTACTTTACTAGTGTTAAAGGTGATCTGAAGCGTAATTTTTATCAATGCAAATGATTAGCATCATTGCATCATATAAACTTTGCTCGAAATTTGTTCATACCTTGTTTCATTTTCTAGGTATCCACAAATTTCCGTGATTTGCTAATGACGTCATTTTATTTGCAAAAAGTATAGAAAGTATACAGCATCAATCATGTTTCCAAAGTGATAAGGCGTCGGGCTCACGATCCAAGGGTCGTGGCTTTGATACCAGCACTGGCCACATTTTAGGAAGCATCCTTGGGCAAGGTGTTAACACAAATTTTCTCTCTCTCCACCCAGAAGCATAAATGGATACCTAGTCTGTACTTAATGGCGCCATCTGTGACTGCACCCTGCTGTTTTGTGCCAAGCATAGTTACCAGGGAGTAAGGTGTAAAGTCGGTTGCTAGATATAAGACTGCATTCACACTGATACAGTTAAACCAGATTTAATAAACCAGATTAACTTTCAACCAATCAAATTACTGGATTTATTGGATTGACCAATCAAAAGGCCCTATTTAATAACCTGATTTAGTTAAAGTTGGTTTAACTTGCAGTGTGAATCGGGCATAAGACTAGAAAACTGCTTTTACTTACTTAACTTCTTACTTACTTAGTAAAAGAGAAACCCAATCAAACACTTTTCTTTCCATTGACATTCCTTTCTAAACATCATATTAAGTCATGACACAATCCATGCTACATTTACGTAGCTCAGTTGAAATGCTTCTTACAATGGCAGCCCTTCAGAATTAAGATACAGCTCAGTTCCCTGTGTTATTCAAGTAATTTGCAAACAAAATGACGTTATCAGCTGAAAAAAAAGATTAGTGGATAACATGAAAAGGGAATGAGGTATCAAAGAAATTCAAAGAGGATTCCAAATCGTTTGACAGTGCCAATTATTTGTACATATAAACACTTCCACTTCAGGGCACCTTTAAGACATGTTTTTCAGTGAATAACCTAAATGACGTTGTCTTTTGTATTTTATTTGAAGGTGGCTATGATGCTAGATATCGAAGCACAATCAAACTAATGACAAACGCACTTGAAGTGGACTGGAACGAGATTGATGATTTTGAAAAATCTTTGGTTGAAGAATTGGTCAAAATTCATTCTGATGAAGAAGGAAGGTAAATGTTTTCAATCTTTGAGAACCACAAATTACACTCAATTTTTGTTTTGTTAAATCGGAGAGCAGAGAAAAATTCATTGAAAGTTATCTTCAATGCTTTTTAGGGATCAACAACAACAAAATGAACAAAAGAAGAAAAATATGAAAAGAGCTTTTCTTATTGGTCTTACGGCTGTTGGCGGTGGAGCAATCCTTGGTATGTTACTTAAGATTGATAAACGTAGATGTTATCAGAAATTTCACTGTCCGCTGAATAATCAAAAAACTTCACAGCATTATAGCTTAGCTAGTTTCAGAATCTTCATGTCTTTCCAGTTCACCCTTTTAAGCTACGAAAAACTAGACTTAAGTGTTGAATTACCAAAAAAAAATTTTGGTATGAGAAGGGTATCTCTGCCTTCTCAAAGTTTTGTTTTCCCATCGAAATTTTGTTTTCTCCTCAAAAATTCCATTTTCGTTCGAAGTTTTGTCTTCCAATAGCATTTCAAATGCAGCTGTTTTTAGATCATACAAAATTTTGAATTCATGGCTATTGTTGAACTTGTACAAAAAATGAATTATTCAGTTTTATTTTGAGCTGTTTGTAGACAGTGTTAGGGTTATGTTGACTCGCTCGCCACTCTCAATGTATTATCATCAACTTATTTAAACTAGTTTTTCTCATCATTTCAGCTTTATCAGCTGGTTTAGCTGCACCTCTAATAGGCGCAGGCGCAGTAGCAGTTCTTGGAAGTGGATCAGCCGCCATTTTCACTGGTGCTTCCGGTGTTGCAGTCATTACTTCCATATTTGGTGCTGCTGGTGCGGGATTAACGGGTAATTGACCATTCAAATTTTCTTTGCATTAAATATGTTCTTCGTTATATGTTGTCCACTTTATCAAATTGTTTATGGGGAAGTTTTCAAGTTTTTCCAGTAAGACTTATTCTTTGATCTTAAAGAAATATTGTTGCAGCTTTATTTGGCATTACTCCTGAAAGAATAATAATGTGTGATTATTAATGATAGATCCAACGATCTCATTCATAAAAAATTCTGGCCGATTTGATTGATACAACAATATCAAACCAGCAGCAGCAGTTCCCGATTAATTTTCGTGTTGTGCCATTTTTCTGTTTTTCTGAATGAAATAAAAACGAATTTTTTAAGAACCTGAAGAGCCTCATTTCCCACTAAATACCTGATTTTCTAAAAACCTAGTCAGGCTGGCTTGCAAATCTGTAGGTTCGGTTCTTATGCCCGGGTTTTTACTATACAGAAAATTAATTTGATTTGTAAGTGCCATCGACGGTGAAGACCCGCTAACTTGATGTCTTTTTCACTATGGATGGTACAGCGCATTATAAAAATGTGTGATTTTCCTCATATTATAAGGCAATTAAGAAATTCAATATTCTATGATAGATCATATATTAATTCCTAGTTGCCATTGCTAGTTTTTAATGCAGGAGTTAATTTTTTTAATATAGCATCCGGAGTTAGCAAGATGGTCATTAGATCGATGCGTCAATTACGTCACATAGAAATTCATTCGTATTTTTCGTAATATTTTGATTGCTATCTGTTTTTGGTGCCACACCTAAACATGAAGACCCATTTGAGTTTTTGCTGTCTTTTGGAAGTTCTATCAGTAAACTTTACGATGGTGATAAATAACGACTGTTTACGTTGAATGAGAAGCCAAGTTGATGATGGTCTTTTGTCTCTTTTCTCAAGGCTATAAAATGACAAAAAGAATTGGCAAGATTGAACAATTTGAATTTGGTTCCTTAAGCAGTGGAAAGCATCTTCATATGACTTTAGCTGTTTCTGGTTTTTGCAGTTCGGAAGATGAATGTATGGAATTTCTTATGGAATTTCACTTTCAATTTGAATTTCAACATTACGGCAGATAATCTGGTCGAAAGATTCGAGCTGAACTATATATTAAGCAGCCGCTTGTAATAATCTTGTGAATGAGGAACCTACAAGCCGAAACTTTCAAGTTAGAGTACCATATCATATTAGAGCCAATCCACCGTATTCACTGTATTAGAGGCCAAGCTGACTTGCAAAATCTTAGGTTCTCATACGCTGTATCTACTTTATTGCTGTAGTTGTCAGCACATTCTTGACTATTTACAAATGCTCACCTTTGAGAGAATCATACTGCTTTAGCTTTATTGTTTTTCTTTTGCAAAATTTTTCTTCAGTTCTCTTGCCTCACAGAAAATTTCTGGCAGACTTTTGTTTGGATATGTGTTTCTATCTCTGTCAATCAACAATTCTGTCAGATGAGGCATTGCACTTAGACTTGCCTACCTAGCCAAACAGATTGCTAATAAAACTTGACAAGCAAAATTGGAACTTTTTCAGGAAAAACTGTCTTTAGCTTCTTTCCTCTTTTACAGGTTTGATAGATATCACCATCAACTTTTGACTTAATCTATTGCTTTTATCTTAGCTGGTTTTTCAACACCTTGGGAAGCTTTGGATAACTCAACTGAGCAATATTACTTGAAATGGGAAGGAAAGTAAGTTTTGCTTTCATCATTCAATCGAAACATCGAAACATTGCGAATGTTTGAAATCTTATCTGTCGCAAAACTACATGAAGTTCTTGCTACGTCACAGCCGTATTACTTTAGAGTAAGGCAATTTATTGCTTAAGAGTTCTTAAGAATCCTTGAGAAAATCTTTGACTTCTCAGTAATTCTTTTTTAAATGTTCTTGCAATCCTTCATACTTAGCAAATTTTATGAAGAGGCCAAAAAATTGTTTGAAATATATGTAGTTCTTTGAAGAATATTTTGAGACTTCTTGTGCTGGTAGAAAGGTTTTTCTGTATCTTCTAATGATAAGAAGCATCGCTGCTTTCACCTAACGGCAATCATTTGATTTTAGATCAAATTTCAAAGATCAAATTCTCTTCATTATAGATATCTCAGAAAACTTGGCAGCTCAATTATTGATTTTGTGAAAAGAGAAGCCATGCAGGCTGCTGTCAAGGGAATACTCAAATATACTGCGCTCAGAGGTACTAGAGATTCAACTTCATTTACTTCCGATGACTAAATGATTGCTTAATTGATTGCTTGATTGACTGATTGATTGATTGATTGATTGAGTGAGAGAATGAATGAGCGAATGAGTGATTGGTTGACTGATTGCTTGCTTGATTTACGTAGTGGTTGGTGGGTTGGTTGCAGTAAACTGCCTTAAGGGCAGCTATCGCCATTGCTTCCTATTGTAAATGAATCCAAGGAAATAATTTCTTCACAATGCTGGCTATGTTTATTGACTTGCCTTTATGATTTTGTTTTCAATCCTCTTTGCCTTATGTATCCCCTACTCATCTTTGATGTCCTCAAAAGAGGAAATGGTAGTGGCTTGATAAGATGATTGCTCTCTAGGAGGACAAAGCGTCTTCATGCTCAACTTATCGACAACCTTCCCCTTGAAAGTCATTTACATTTTCTTTATTCTCTTTATAGCTGTGTTGAAATCAATTGCATGGCCATTGACTCTCATAAGTGCTGCAAATATCATTGACAACCCTTGGAATGTTTGCACTCAAAGATCAAAGGAAGTTGGCGTTCAACTTGCACATGTTCTTCTCAGCCGACATCAGGTTCGCCTCAAAGGGCCTTTGTGTTTAAATCTTTGTCGATCCTCAAAGGGGCTTTGCCTCGATATCTTTATTGAGACTGTGATTTGCTGTGCCTTTGCAGTTTTAAGAGGCACTATAACAAAGAATTTTCACCCTTTTTCAAGATAAAAGGGTTTGTTGAAGACGAATCTTTGTACTTCATAGAGAAACGAACGAAGCATTCATATCTTTTACGATTGCTCAGAAAAAAATGCATTTTTGTCTGTAACTTTTTTTGGCACCTTAGGTGAAGCCAACAAATAAACTGCAGCAAACAATGGACTCGTCCCTAAAACAATAGTATTTACAGATTTCTTTCAGGTACATCCTTGAAGGGGGCTTGTGTTCAAAGTATTGTCGAAACTGTGATTTTGCGCCTTTTCAAAGGCAATATCACACAGAGTGTTATCTGTTTTGGCAAAAATGAAAGCGTTCTTTTGAAGATGAATCATTGCACGTCACAAAGGAACAAACGAGACATTCATATCTCTTGCGATTGCTCATCGGATATAAGTGGAGTTTTGACGATTCCTTATTGCTGGCTTGGACAAACCCATGAAAACAGTAGAGGACAAATCACACGTGCCTAACGATGCTGTTTACAAGTTTGTTTTTCAATTTTGATATGGAGCTCCTTTGACTAGGAAAAAGAACAAGAGAGAAGCATGGCCTCCAATGCATTGTCATTGCTTGTATGACCTGACCTTATATTTATCATATGACCCGGCCTTATATATGTGATATGACCTGACCTTCGATATATGATCTGACCTGACCTTATATATATGCTATGACCTGACCTTATATATATATGATATGACCTGACCTTATATATATGATGTGACCTGACCTTATATATGTATGATATGACCTGACCTTATATATATATGATATGACCTGACCTTATATATATATGATATGACCTGACCTTATATATGTATGATATGACCTGACCTTATATATCTATGATATGACCTGACCTTATATATGTATGATATGACCTGACCTTATATATCTATGATATGACCTGACCTTATATATGTATGATATGACCTGACCTTATATATCTATGTTATGACCTGACCTTATATATGTATGATATGACCTGACCTTATATATATATGATGTGACCTGACCTTATATATGTATGATATGACCTGACCTTATATATATATGATATGACCTGACCTTATATATATATGATATGACCTGACCTTATATATGTATGATATGACCTGACCTTATATATCTATGTTATGACCTGACCTTATATATGTATGATATGACCTGACCTTATATATATATGATGTGACCTGACCTTATATATCTATGATATGACCTGACCTTATATATATATGATGTGACCTGACCTTATATATGTATGATATGACCTGACCTTATATATATATGATGTGACCTGACCTTATATATGTATGATATGACCTGACCTTATATGTATATGATGTGACCTGACTATTATTGATATGTCCAAAAATGCTGTAACATTTCAAGAGGTACTGCTAAAGTGCATTTTACTCAAATTTTGCCAAGTGACATTTTTTTCGAGCACAGAGGCTTTATCTTTGACTTCTCGTTTATTGAAATTGGCATTATACTAGATGAGTTATGGTAGATCAAGAATAAAGTTTCAGCTATAAAGGTAAAGTTTTTGATGCTCTAAGACAAATGACAGAAGCGTATATGGAATATGATACACCACAGAATGGGGTATTGATGATATTATTCTGTTTTTGCAGGGTAACAGACCAGTTACTTTGATTGGCTTTAGTCTTGGGGCAAGAGTAATATTTTATTGCCTGCAGACAATGCTGAATGAAAAAGGTATTGCTTCCTATGTTATTTCTGCCATTCTTAGGTGGATATTTGAAAGACAGATGTGGCCTATGAAGGCGCCGAAGCGAAAAAGGGTCAACTTTTCATAACGTATACTTTTGTAGAATAGCGAATAGGTCTATTTTTAGGGAACTAGCGGTACAAAATCTATGGTCTTGTGTTCGAATCTCACGGTGGATGTTTTCGTTCCTCTCACTTTTCTCTTTAATCCAGATTTTTTAAATTCTACCTTCCTATAGTATATATTTACAACCGTAAAATTTACAACGGATTATAGATGCAAATTTCTGGGATCTTGAGTAAATATTTTGATCTCATGAAACCAAATCTGCACGCGGGTTTTGAATCCTAATTTTAATTTCATGCAGTCAAGCAGATGTTAAAAATATAATAGATTATTTTGGAAATAGAGAAATGTGATGTTTCTGTGACCTTTGAAATTCTCTCAGCAAGTGATTCCAAACAGTCGTTTATTTAGTGAGAGAATTAATCTAAAGTTTTCATTGCAAGATTTTCGTCCAAGCAAGATGGTGACTGCATTGACCTAATGTTGTCACAAGTAATCAATATTTAAATTGTTTGAATGTTTGAGAAAGTCTGGAGTGTCATCAAAATCTTTTAATTTGTTAACTGTTTGCTTTGGCTCGTTCGACTTTGATTCTTAGTAAATATTTCCTTCGTACGTTTGCTTTAGACCTGCTAGCTATTTCGCAAGGAGTCATACAAGGAGACATACTCAAGCACTCATTCTTTTCCTACATTTTGAATGTAGACTATAGCGACTGCATGCAGATCGTTCGATTTTTTTAATAAAGTTCGAATCCTTAAAGCTCGAATTTCGAATCCCATTTTTCTGAAAAACAAATTCATTTGACATTCTTCACAACCACTTCAGATCACTTAGGCTCCTTTTGAATTTGGAGAACGAGAAATATCAAGACTCTAAACCTTTATCTATGCTTAGAACCCATTGTACCTTATGATCCTTTGTTCACCAAATGAAAGGCAAGGCAAAGAGCGTTTAGGCCAGAAACGGCTTTCAGATCATACGAAAGTCAAATTTAGCGCCACAAAGGATCATGGTTAGCAGTGACTCTTTATTTACATCCTACCACGAAAAGCGTGCAACGGGTAATTGTATAAAGAGGTAAAAAGCTGATGTCTTAAATGTATTGTCACTCGATCTGAGGTAGGTAGAAAGCACGTTTGCTGAATTTGTCTTTGACCATTTAACCTTCTTTGCTTAAAGAATTTGGATTTGAAACTTACAATCATGCCTAGCACAGGAAGCCCATATTACAGATTATTAGACGAATATCTTGTTCAAGAAATTTTTCCTTTCTTTCACATATCATTGTGTGTTGTTCTCCTATCGTCCCTTCTTCACTACCGTTGGATTAGGGCATGGTCTTCGATTTCTGAGACTTTTCTGAATGGTTTAGAAAAAGAAATCGGGAAATGAGCGAAAACAAAACTGTCACTGTAACTACGGGCCTAAGAAAGCTGCAGTCCTTGTTCATTTTCTTTCTTCTCGCTTTTCGCTTTACTTTTCGCTGCCTTGTTTCCTTGTGCTCCTTTCAAAATATTTTATTTCACGAATAATAACATGAATTGGCTGTGAATGTAAATGAGAGACGAAAGGAGAACAACACACAATGATATGTGAAAGAAAGGAAAGTAATTTCTTGAACAAAATATTTTTCTAATAATCTGTTATATGGGCTTCCTGTGTGCCTAGTTTGGAATATTTCAATACTTTCAAGATTTTCTCCTCAAAGAATTTAAAACCTGAAATCCTTTCAAACCGAGGAAAGATGTGAACCGAGGAAACATGTGCTTCCTTTCACAATCTGTAAAGAACTAAGAAGCACCACCATTCTCATTACTTGTTAACTGTTAGCATCTGTTGTCATTAACAATAGCTTTCATGACCAAAAATTTAATTTATGATATCACAGGGTTTCAAGGAATAGTGGAAGATGTTATTTTGATTGGCACACCAGTAGGTGTCAACCGAGAAGAATGGGAAGCATTCGAATCCATTGTTTCTGGATCATTGTATAATTGTTATTCGAGGTAATTTATTGTTTCTGGAACATTGACAAACCTACCAGATAGACCTTAGAGAATATTCATCTAAGTACAATCTAGTTTAGCTAAGATCATGAACAAAATTTTCATCATTAAGTTTCAGCTTTTTCAGGCAATGATTTATTCACTAATTGATGATGACTGGGAGTGTAAGGTTTAAAATTCTTCAATCACTTCGTTGTTTTCTACATTCTTTCCCTAAATCAGAACCTTCGTTATCTCTGTTTTATAACAGTCTCGAATAAAGGAAAATTTGCGTTCAATCTAAATACGTCTATTTGGTTTATTCCCAGAGAAGTTTGTATTTGTTTATGTCCTTTTATTGTTGTTTGTTTACAGATCAGACTGGCTATTGAAATTCGTATACAGAGCTGCTTCAGTTCAAGTAGGTGATATTGCTGGGCTAGGCCCTATTGAGGTTGACTGGCCAAGACTCGTCAATATTGATTTAACTGAAAAGGTAAGTTGTGCAATCTTCTTATCGTTGAGATCATAACTGAACTTGAAGACAGTTGCATTGTCACACAATGGAGGTATGGTAATAAACTTTCAGCTCTACGACAGATTCTGAATAGAAAGATGCTTCCATACATTTAATGTGCACATTAAGGCTGATTTCCAGTCAATGCAATTTTCCGAGCGGGCGGAAATTCTATTGTTCGCGGGAGGAAATGTCGCCCTGAAATTGAATAGATAGTTACGGCTGAGCAACCTTTTATCGTCTAAAATTCCGTCCGTTTGGGAAATTCCGCTGACTGGAAATTGGGCTTTAGTGACAACATAAGTTCTAGTGCCACACAATGGAGCCTTTCGTTCAATAACGTACAGAATATATCGCTCTATCCAGACTTCTTTAAAAAAGGAACTACACGAACTATCAGCTGTTGCTATGGTAAGCCGTTGTTATGGTAAGCCGTTGCTTCGACCTTTCTTTTTTCGAGAAATATCTCTCAAAATTCACTTTAATATCTCTCTGTCCTGACAAAAGATAGATTGCGCTGTCTTGTCATAATGCCTTGTAGTGATCTTTTTTTATATTCCATTAAAAGTTTACAAGACAAATTACCTATTACACTACCTACTAATTACTCTATGAAACACTACAAGGACGGGAGCAATAGACTATGACAACCCCGTGGCAATCAACATAGAAAGAAATGGAAACTACTGGGTAAATCAGGAAAGATGTACCACCCGCCTGCAAAGCCGCACCCAACAGCCAGCAACCGATTCGCACGATTTATTGCGAATTAACGACGCATTAAAGTGATCCCCCCCTCTCCCATCTCACCCGTGCTTACGAGCAAGGGAGTATATGAGAATTCACAACGACAGGTGCACCATTAATTGTCTATTCGACGGAGCAGAATCTGCATAAAGTGATGTCATCGAGGAGCGATCTGAATTAAGGAAGTGTTTGGATACATAAACTCTTTGAAATGATAAATGAAGATTTTAAGGCGCAGTGTACCCTCTGGTACACAGGGTAGGCCCAATCAAGAAAATTTCAAGTATTGCCTAATTTCGGGTTTTATTGGAGGGAGCTATGGGGGCTCAAAGTTACAAGTTTTTTCGCATGCGTGTGCAATTTCGTCAAACCAAGACTATCTATTCGTGAAACCAGGATCAGCTAATGTGATGCAGTCTCTTTTCCCTTGCTGATAATGTATCGTTCTCTCTTTCCTATGCAGGTAAACAGTCACTCAGAGTATGCCGATCCTGTTATGATATCAGCTATTTTACAATTAATCGGAATGAAAACAAAACCAATTGAAAATCCTTCTCCGACGAAAACTTTAAAGAAACCGCAAGATATTGTCAAGGAAATCTCAATAACTCCAACAAAAATCCTCCCCAACAGTCTTCTATCAAAAGAAGCTCCGCAGCAACACGAATTCAGCCCTGAGGAACAAGTGACATTAGACAGATTAACATCCTGTCAGAACAAAACGGTTATTGATAATTTGAAAAGTGGTTTTTGGAAGAATGAGGATTCGGACAGTGCAGGGAGTGATAGTGGCAGCCCAAGTCATTCAAGAAAGTGGATGGATGTGTTTAATATCTCAAAACGAGGTTCGATTACTTCATTTAATCGAGGCGAAGGAAGTCGGCTTATGATTACTGCTAGTGATGATCAATCATTAGCCATTTCGAACGCGGCTCAAGATTTGCATGTTTCTGCTTCTGAATTGAGGGGATGCATGGCAGAGGGTACGAATCAAAGGTCGGATACTTATGATTCTGGTGTCTTATTTGTGATGGGTGCGAAAGACAATGGTCAAACATCCACTGACCGAAGTTGTACCGTTGGAAGTGAGGACAGAAGTCATATTGTCAAAGGGGAGAGTGGGTCTTTGTCGAAGGACATCACTGATCTAGGAAGAGATATTGACATGGAGGACAAAGGTTATTGTATCACAGGGCAGAGTACATCTTTAATGAATGATTCAGCAGATGATCAGTCTCAAAAACATGCATGCACAGCTCGAACTCAAAGCTCTAATGAAACAAATGAAGTTGAAGGACGCAGATATATTCCTGATACTATGATGAGAATGGAACAAAACTTGAAAGAGGGAACTTGCGAAGAAAGTGGAACCAATCAATCAAAATTCAAAAATAGATTGAGCACACCATTTTTGTCTTTGGACAAAAGACGTAAAAGTGCTGAGGATGTTCTTTTGACTAAAACTGCAGTTGAATCGAAAACGAGGTTTGAAATGCCTGGAAAAGGATTGCTTAATAAGGTAAAGAAAAATGTAAAGTTTACTTTACCATCGCCTACGTTAGGCAGACGTAGAAATGACACTGCGAAGGAGACAGCTGTTGAAAATGACGCACCTGAAAATATGGAACAAACGAGGACTACATCATTATTATCATTTAAACACAAGGTAGCAAGGAAACTATCATATCCGGGACCTTAAAAGGAATCGACATCGTTAGCGGCGCAGCTGGCCAGGGCCAACCAAAGAGTATAATCTGTTGAATTTGGTAACTTTGACATGTACCATTTCAATGTCGTTTAGTTAAATGTCCTGATGTGAAAACAGCCTCTTCCGGTCTTCGCAGGTCTGCTCTTCTAGTTTTATGTAAACATATTTCAAAACACAAATTTTCGAAGCAACTTTCTAAAAAATTTCGTAACGCAAGAAGAACTCTGGAATCATTATTTTCGATAAACATTGATGCGTTTTGAACTTTGTTTCCACAGTACCGGTATAATCTCGACTCGTTACGTCGCTACGATTCACAAGCGTCGAAACTGCTCTGGTATGAAGTTTTCTATAGATAGGAGAAGCAAACGTGTTGCGAGTAACGAGAGCAGTGTAACCGGCATAATGATCCATTAAATTTTTGTTACGGATCCAATGTCTTCGGCCCCATGCGGAGGAGAGGATTTTCGGCCACGTTCACACTGTACTGGATTGATCCGCAACAAAATGGATGGGATCAGTCTCCCGTTTACAAAGTTCCTACTAGTCCATGACACTTTTGTTCCTTCGTTTTGTTGAAAAATTTCGCTCAAGAGCAGTGTAAACCTCTTGAACCGTAACGACTTTACAACGGATCAAGAGGTTACTGCTACAGTGCAAGCATGGCCTTAGTTTTCATTTAAAGTGATAAGGGAAAGATCGAACACTTAATGACGCCATTTTCTTTGCTAGGCTTTTCTTTGCAGAAGAAACCAGTTATCTGAAACCATTTTAAGTCTTATGACCTCCACTCTACCAACAAGATTTTTTATCTATACAAAATCGAAAATGGTAAGCGCACAGTTAGACTTATTGAATACGTTACAGGCGATTGATATTGGCATTGTCATGCTGATCAATTCAGACTCATGCTGAACAATTCAGACTCATGCTGATCAATTCAGACTCATGCTGATCAATTCAGACTCATGCTGATCAATTCAGACTCATGCTGAACAATTCAGACTCATGCTGATCAATTCAGACTCATGCTGAACAATTCAGACTCATGCTGATCAATTCAGACTCATGCTGATCAATTCAGACTCATGCTCATCAATTCAGACTCATGCTGATCAATTCAGACTCATGCTCATCAATTCAGACTCATGCTGATCAATTCAGACTCATGCTGATCAATTCAGACTCATGCTGAACAAATCAGACTCATGCTGAACAATTCAGACTCATGCTCATCAATTCAGACTCATGCTGATCAATTCAGACTCATGCTGATCAATTCAGACTCATGCTGATCAATTCAGACTCATGCTGAACAATTCAGACTCATGCTCATCAATTCAGACTCATGCTGAACAATTCAGACTCATGCTGAACAATTCAGACTCATGCTGATCAATTCAGACTCATGCTGATCAATTCAGACTCATGCTCATCAATTCAGACTCATGCTGAACAATTCAGACTCATGCTGATCAATTCAGACTCATGCTGATCAATTCAGACTCATGCTGATCAATTCAGACTCATGCTGATCAATTCAGACTCATGCTGATCAATTCAGACTCATGCTCATCAATTCAGACTCATGCTGATCAATTCAGACTCATGCTCATCAATTCAGACTCATGCTGATCAATTCAGACTCATGCTCATCAATTCAGACTCATGCTCATCAATTCAGACTCATGCTGATCAATTCAGACTCATGCTCATCAATTCAGACTCATGCTGATCAATTCAGACTCATGCTGATCAATTCAGACTCATGCTGATCAATTCAGACTCATGCTGATCAATTCAGACTCATGCTCATCAATTCAGACTCATGCTGATCAATTCAGACTCATGCTGATCAATTCAGACTCATGCTGATCAATTCAGACTCATGCTGATCAATTCAGACTCATGCTGAACAATTCAGACTCATGCTGAACAATTCAGACTCATGCTGAACAATTCAGACTCATGCTGAACAATTCAGACTCATGCTGATCAATTCAGACTCATGCTGAACAATTCAGACTCATGCTGATCAATTCAGACTCATGCTGAACAATTCAGACTCATGCTGATCAATTCAGACTCATGCTCATCAATTCAGACTCATGCTGATCAATTCAGACTCATGCTCATCAATTCAGACTCATGCTCATCAATTCAGACTCATGCTGATCAATTCAGACTCATGCTCATCAATTCAGACTCATGCTGATCAATTCAGACTCATGCTGATCAATTCAGACTCATGCTGAACAATTCAGACTCATGCTGATCAATTCAGACTCATGCTGATCAATTCAGACTCATGCTCATCAATTCAGACTCATGCTGAACAATTCAGACTCATGCTGAACAATTCAGACTCATGCTGAACAATTCAGACTCATGCTCATCAATTCAGACTCATGCTGATCAATTCAGACTCATGCTCATCAATTCAGACTCATGCTGATCAATTCAGACTCATGCTGATCAATTCAGACTCATGCTGATCAATTCAGACTCATGCTGATCAATTCAGACTCATGCTGATCAATTCAGACTCATGCTCATCAATTCAGACTCATGCTGATCAATTCAGACTCATGCTGATCAATTCAGACTCATGCTCATCAATTCAGACTCATGCTCATCAATTCAGACTCATGCTGATCAATTCAGACTCATGCTCATCAATTCAGACTCATGCTGATCAATTCAGACTCATGCTCATCAATTCAGACTCATGCTCATCAATTCAGACTCATGCTGATCAATTCAGACTCATGCTGATCAATTCAGACTCATGCTCATCAATTCAGACTCATGCTCATCAATTCAGACTCATGCTGATCAATTCAGACTCATGCTCATCAATTCAGACTCATGCTGATCAATTCAGACTCATGCTGATCAATTCAGACTCATGCTCATCAATTCAGACTCATGCTCATCAATTCAGACTCATGCTGATCAATTCAGACTCATGCTCATCAATTCAGACTCATGCTCATCAATTCAGACTCATGCTGATCAATTCAGACTCATGCTGATCAATTCAGACTCATGCTGATCAATTCAGACTCATGCTGATCAATTCAGACTCATGCTCATCAATTCAGACTCATGCTGATCAATTCAGACTCATGCTCATCAATTCAGACTCATGCTGATCAATTCAGACTCATGCTGATCAATTCAGACTCATGCTGATCAATTCAGACTCATGCTCATCAATTCAGACTCATGCTCATCAATTCAGACTCATGCTCATCAATTCAGACTCATGCTGATCAATTCAGACTCATGCTGATCAATTCAGACTCATGCTCATCAATTCAGACTCATGCTGATCAATTCAGACTCATGCTCATCAATTCAGACTCATGCTGATCAATTCAGACTCATGCTGATCAATTCAGACTCATGCTGAACAAATCAGACTCATGCTGAACAATTCAGACTCATGCTGATCAATTCAGACTCATGCTGATCAATTCAGACTCATGCTGAACAATTCAGACTCATGCTGATCAATTCAGACTCATGCTGAACAATTCAGACTCATGCTCATCAATTCAGACTCATGCTCATCAATTCAGACTCATGCTGATCAATTCAGACTCATGCTGATCAATTCAGACTCATGCTGATCAATTCAGACTCATGCTGATCAATTCAGACTCATGCTGATCAATTCAGACTCATGCTGATCAATTCAGACTCATGCTCATCAATTCAGACTCATGCTCATCAATTCAGACTCATGCTGAACAATTCAGACTCATGCTGAACAATTCAGACTCATGCTGATCAATTCAGACTCATGCTCATCAATTCAGACTCATGCTGAACAATTCAGACTCATGCTGATCAATTCAGACTCATGCTGATCAATTCAGACTCATGCTCATCAATTCAGACTCATGCTCATCAATTCAGACTCATGCTGAACAATTCAGACTCATGCTGAACAATTCAGACTCATGCTGATCAATTCAGACTCATGCTGATCAATTCAGACTCATGCTGATCAATTCAGACTCATGCTGATCAATTCAGACTCATGCTGATCAATTCAGACTCATGCTGATCAATTCAGACTCATGCTGATCAATTCAGACTCATGCTGATCAATTCAGACTCATGCTCATCAATTCAGACTCATGCTGAACAATTCAGACTCATGCTGATCAATTCAGACTCATGCTGAACAATTCAGACTCATGCTGATCAATTCAGACTCATGCTGATCAATTCAGACTCATGCTGATCAATTCAGACTCATGCTGATCAATTCAGACTCATGCTGAACAATTCAGACTCATGCTGATCAATTCAGACTCATGCTGATCAATTCAGACTCATGCTGATCAATTCAGACTCATGCTGATCAATTCAGACTCATGCTCATCAATTCAGACTCATGCTGATCAATTCAGACTCATGCTGATCAATTCAGACTCATGCTGAACAATTCAGACTCATGCTGAACAATTCAGACTCATGCTGAACAATTCAGACCCATGCTGATCAATTCAGACTCATGCTGAACAATTCAGACTCATGCTGATCAATTCAGACTCATGCTGATCAATTCAGACTCATGCTGAACAATTCAGACTCATGCTGATCAATTCAGACTCATGCTGAACAATTCAGACTCATGCTGAACAATTCAGACTCATGCTGAACAATTCAGACTCATGCTGATCAATTCAGACTCATGCTGAACAATTCAGACTCATGCTGATCAATTCAGACTCATGCTGATCAATTCAGACTCATGCTCATCAATTCAGACTCATGCTCATCAATTCAGACTCATGCTGATCAATTCAGACTCATGCTGATCAATTCAGACTCATGCTGATCAATTCAGACTCATGCTGATCAATTCAGACTCATGCTGAACAATTCAGACTCATGCTGATCAATTCAGACTCATGCTGAACAATTCAGACTCATGCTGATCAATTCAGACTCATGCTGATCAATTCAGACTCATGCTCATCAATTCAGACTCATGCTCATCAATTCAGACTCATGCTGATCAATTCAGACTCATGCTGAACAATTCAGACTCATGCTCATCAATTCAGACTCATGCTGAACAATTCAGACTCATGCTGATCAATTCAGACTCATGCTGAACAATTCAGACTCATGCTGATCAATTCAGACTCATGCTGATCAATTCAGACTCATGCTGATCAATTCAGACTCATGCTCATCAATTCAGACTCATGCTCATCAATTCAGACTCATGCTGATCAATTCAGACTCATGCTGAACAATTCAGACTCATGCTGAACAATTCAGACCCATGCTGATCAATTCAGACTCATGCTGAACAATTCAGACTCATGCTGATCAATTCAGACTCATGCTGATCAATTCAGACTCATGCTGAACAATTCAGACTCATGCTGATCAATTCAGACTCATGCTGAACAATTCAGACTCATGCTGAACAATTCAGACTCATGCTGAACAATTCAGACTCATGCTGATCAATTCAGACTCATGCTGATCAATTCAGACTCATGCTGATCAATTCAGACTCATGCTGATCAATTCAGACTCATGCTGAACAATTCAGACTCATGCTGAACAATTCAGACTCATGCTGAACAATTCAGACTCATGCTGATCAATTCAGACTCATGCTGAACAATTCAGACTCATGCTGATCAATTCAGACTCATGCTGAACAATTCAGACTCATGCTGAACAATTCAGACTCATGCTGAACAATTCAGACTCATGCTGAACAATTCAGACTCATGCTGATCAATTCAGACTCATGCTGATCAATTCAGACTCATGCTGATCAATTCAGACTCATGCTGAACAATTCAGACTCATGCTGATCAATTCAGACTCATGCTGAACAATTCAGACTCATGCTGAACAATTCAGACTCATGCTGAACAATTCAGACTCATGCTGAACAATTCAGACTCATGCTGATCAATTCAGACTCATGCTGATCAATTCAGACTCATGCTGATCAATTCAGACTCATGCTGAACAATTCAGACTCATGCTGAACAATTCAGACTCATGCTGAACAATTCAGACTCATGCTGAACAATTCAGACTCATGCTGAACAATTCAGACTCATGCTGATCAATTCAGACTCATGCTGATCAATTCAGACTCATGCTGATCAATTCAGACTCATGCTGAACAATTCAGACTCATGCTGATCAATTCAGACTCATGCTGAACAATTCAGACTCATGCTGATCAATTCAGACTCATGCTCATCAATTCAGACTCATGCTCATCAATTCAGACTCATGCTGATCAATTCAGACTCATGCTGATCAATTCAGACTCATGCTGATCAATTCAGACTCATGCTGATCAATTCAGACTCATGCTGAACAATTCAGACTCATGCTGAACAATTCAGACTCATGCTGATCAATTCAGACTCATGCTGAACAATTCAGACTCATGCTGAACAATTCAGACTCATGCTGAACAATTCAGACTCATGCTGATCAATTCAGACTCATGCTGATCAATTCAGACTCATGCTGATCAATTCAGACTCATGCTGATCAATTCAGACTCATGCTGATCAATTCAGACTCATGCTGATCAATTCAGACTCATGCTCATCAATTCAGACTCATGCTGATCAATTCAGACTCATGCTGATCAATTCAGACTCATGCTGAACAATTCAGACTCATGCTGATCAATTCAGACTCATGCTGAACAATTCAGACTCATGCTGATCAATTCAGACTCATGCTGATCAATTCAGACTCATGCTGAACAATTCAGACTCATGCTGATCAATTCAGACTCATGCTGAACAATTCAGACTCATGCTGAACAATTCAGACTCATGCTGAACAATTCAGACTCATGCTGATCAATTCAGACTCATGCTGAACAATTCAGACTCATGCTGATCAATTCAGACTCATGCTGAACAATTCAGACTCATGCTCATCAATTCAGACTCATGCTGATCAATTCAGACTCATGCTGATCAATTCAGACTCATGCTCATCAATTCAGACTCATGCTGATCAATTCAGACTCATGCTGAACAATTCAGACTCATGCTGAACAATTCAGACTCATGCTGAACAATTCAGACTCATGCTGATCAATTCAGACTCATGCTGAACAATTCAGACTCATGCTGAACAATTCAGACTCATGCTGAACAATTCAGACTCATGCTGATCAATTCAGACTCATGCTCATCAATTCAGACTCATGCTCATCAATTCAGACTCATGCTGATCAATTCAGACTCATGCTGATCAATTCAGACTCATGCTGATCAATTCAGACTCATGCTGATCAATTCAGACTCATGCTGATCAATTCAGACTCATGCTCATCAATTCAGACTCATGCTGATCAATTCAGACTCATGCTGATCAATTCAGACTCATGCTCATCAATTCAGACTCATGCTGATCAATTCAGACTCATGCTGAACAATTCAGACTCATGCTGATCAATTCAGACTCATGCTGATCAATTCAGACTCATGCTGAACAATTCAGACTCATGCTGATCAATTCAGACTCATGCTGATCAATTCAGACTCATGCTGATCAATTCAGACTCATGCTGATCAATTCAGACTCATGCTGATCAATTCAGACTCATGCTGAACAATTCAGACTCATGCTGATCAATTCAGACTCATGCTGAACAATTCAGACTCATGCTGATCAATTCAGACTCATGCTGATCAATTCAGACTCATGCTGAACAATTCAGACTCATGCTGATCAATTCAGACTCATGCTGATCAATTCAGACTCATGCTGAACAATTCAGACTCATGCTGATCAATTCAGACTCATGCTGAACAATTCAGACTCATGCTGAACAATTCAGACTCATGCTGAACAATTCAGACTCATGCTGATCAATTCAGACTCATGCTGATCAATTCAGACTCATGCTGAACAATTCAGACTCATGCTGATCAATTCAGACTCATGCTGAACAATTCAGACTCATGCTGAACAATTCAGACTCATGCTGAACAATTCAGACTCATGCTGATCAATTCAGACTCATGCTGAACAATTCAGACTCATGCTGAACAATTCAGACTCATGCTGAACAATTCAGACTCATGCTGATCAATTCAGACTCATGCTCATCAATTCAGACTCATGCTCATCAATTCAGACTCATGCTGATCAATTCAGACTCATGCTGATCAATTCAGACTCATGCTGATCAATTCAGACTCATGCTGATCAATTCAGACTCATGCTGATCAATTCAGACTCATGCTCATCAATTCAGACTCATGCTGATCAATTCAGACTCATGCTGATCAATTCAGACTCATGCTCATCAATTCAGACTCATGCTGATCAATTCAGACTCATGCTGAACAATTCAGACTCATGCTGATCAATTCAGACTCATGCTGATCAATTCAGACTCATGCTGATCAATTCAGACTCATGCTGATCAATTCAGACTCATGCTGATCAATTCAGACTCATGCTGAACAATTCAGACTCATGCTCATCAATTCAGACTCATGCTGATCAATTCAGACTCATGCTCATCAATTCAGACTCATGCTGAACAATTCAGACTCATGCTGATCAATTCAGACTCATGCTGATCAATTCAGACTCATGCTGAACAATTCAGACTCATGCTGATCAATTCAGACTCATGCTGATCAATTCAGACTCATGCTGAACAATTCAGACTCATGCTGATCAATTCAGACTCATGCTGAACAATTCAGACTCATGCTGAACAATTCAGACTCATGCTGAACAATTCAGACTCATGCTGATCAATTCAGACTCATGCTGAACAATTCAGACTCATGCTGATCAATTCAGACTCATGCTGATCAATTCAGACTCATGCTGATCAATTCAGACTCATGCTGAACAATTCAGACTCATGCTGATCAATTCAGACTCATGCTGAACAATTCAGACTCATGCTGATCAATTCAGACTCATGCTGATCAATTCAGACTCATGCTGAACAATTCAGACTCATGCTGAACAATTCAGACTCATGCTGATCAATTCAGACTCATGCTGATCAATTCAGACTCATGCTCATCAATTCAGACTCATGCTGATCAATTCAGACTCATGCTGATCAATTCAGACTCATGCTCATCAATTCAGACTCATGCTGATCAATTCAGACTCATGCTGATCAATTCAGACTCATGCTGATCAATTCAGACTCATGCTCATCAATTCAGACTCATGCTGAACAATTCAGACTCATGCTGATCAATTCAGACTCATGCTGAACAATTCAGACTCATGCTGATCAATTCAGACTCATGCTGATCAATTCAGACTCATGCTGATCAATTCAGACTCATGCTCATCAATTCAGACTCATGCTCATCAATTCAGACTCATGCTGATCAATTCAGACTCATGCTGATCAATTCAGACTCATGCTGAACAATTCAGACTCATGCTGAACAATTCAGACTCATGCTGAACAATTCAGACTCATGCTGATCAATTCAGACTCATGCTGAACAATTCAGACTCATGCTGATCAATTCAGACTCATGCTGATCAATTCAGACTCATGCTGATCAATTCAGACTCATGCTGATCAATTCAGACTCATGCTGATCAATTCAGACTCATGCTCATCAATTCAGACTCATGCTGATCAATTCAGACTCATGCTCATCAATTCAGACTCATGCTGATCAATTCAGACTCATGCTGAACAATTCAGACTCATGCTGATCAATTCAGACTCATGCTGATCAATTCAGACTCATGCTCATCAATTCAGACTCATGCTGAACAATTCAGACTCATGCTGATCAATTCAGACTCATGCTGAACAATTCAGACTCATGCTGATCAATTCAGACTCATGCTGATCAATTCAGACTCATGCTGATCAATTCAGACTCATGCTCATCAATTCAGACTCATGCTCATCAATTCAGACTCATGCTGATCAATTCAGACTCATGCTCATCAATTCAGACTCATGCTGATCAATTCAGACTCATGCTGATCAATTCAGACTCATGCTGATCAATTCAGACTCATGCTCATCAATTCAGACTCATGCTCATCAATTCAGACTCATGCTGATCAATTCAGACTCATGCTGATCAATTCAGACTCATGCTGATCAATTCAGACTCATGCTGATCAATTCAGACTCATGCTGATCAATTCAGACTCATGCTCATCAATTCAGACTCATGCTGATCAATTCAGACTCATGCTGATCAATTCAGACTCATGCTCATCAATTCAGACTCATGCTCATCAATTCAGACTCATGCTGATCAATTCAGACTCATGCTGATCAATTCAGACTCATGCTGATCAATTCAGACTCATGCTGATCAATTCAGACTCATGCTGATCAATTCAGACTCATGCTGATCAATTCAGACTCATGCTGATCAATTCAGACTCATGCTCATCAATTCAGACTCATGCTGATCAATTCAGACTCATGCTCATCAATTCAGACTCATGCTGATCAATTCAGACTCATGCTGAACAATTCAGACTCATGCTGATCAATTCAGACTCATGCTGATCAATTCAGACTCATGCTCATCAATTCAGACTCATGCTCATCAATTCAGACTCATGCTGAACAATTCAGACTCATGCTGATCAATTCAGACTCATGCTGAACAATTCAGACTCATGCTGATCAATTCAGACTCATGCTGATCAATTCAGACTCATGCTGATCAATTCAGACTCATGCTCATCAATTCAGACTCATGCTCATCAATTCAGACTCATGCTGATCAATTCAGACTCATGCTGATCAATTCAGACTCATGCTGAACGCTTCGCGAATATAACATGTTATGGTTAATTTTTTGAGGAATATGAATTGAGAATATTGACAATACTTCTTCGCAGGTTTGGAGATAAAATAGAATCTGAACCTGGTTTCTATTTGATTACTCCATGGCCCTAGAGATGAATGCGGCCATGTTAGGTATACACTGCATAGTAGGTATCGGCAGTTTCTCATCATGAACCCAAGTGGGAATCCTTAACATTTAGATTTGATTTTAACCAGTGACGTCATTTCAGAATTCCAATAAATCTATTTCTTCCTTGTAAAACCTTAAGTACTTTCTTTCGTTCTCTCTGCAAAAAGCTGCAAGGAACAAAATTTCTTCTGACACGAGTGAGTATTTATCTAACCTGTAAAAGCCTGACGTGCATTCGAATGCGCCACACACCCTTTCTCTTGTTCCTACGTCCTATTCATATACGTTGATATGTTCATACGCTCATATTCATATATCATGTTATATGAGCGTACCGTCAAACTCTATCAAGTCTTCTTCTCTATTAAGCCACCCTCTCAGATAAGCCCCTCCCATCTGAGCCAAAATTTTAAATAAACCCCCTATCTATTAAGCCTCCTCCTACTCATTTCCAATTCCAGAAATAAGAAACGAGTTTCTATATAATTGCCAGACAAGCCTGTATGTTAGTTTTTAAGGTGTTTGGCATGGCAAGTGTGTCGAATTTGACTCATTAGGTTGTATATTGAATCCGCAAAACATGAGATAAAAGAACCGAAAATCTTCCATATAAATGCTCATCATTTGATTTTGAGTATGAGCCCCCACCCTCTTTCTAATAAGACCCCTGTGGAGTGTCCGCAATGAAATAAGCCCCCTTGGCTTTATAGAGCTTTACAATCCATCTTCTCTCTCCGGTCGTGACAGCCTTCTTTCGAATGAGATTCTGTTCTGAATTCTGTTTATATGCTTGCTTCTATAACATCAAAGAATTATAACCATATTCGCATAATTATGTTGTTGACTGTATTGGTTATGGCAACTTGAATTGGATGGTTTATGTCAAAGGAACAAGTTCCCAAACTCGTATCTGGAAGTTAATGAACAAGATCTATAATAAACCAAAAGATATTGATGATATTAGCAATATTGTTCAAATTAAGTGAATTCTAACCAAATCAAGAAAGGGGTTACAGTTATTCATAACTACTAGTTGAAATAGTAATAGCTTTTGTATAAACCGTCTTAGGTCATTGTTCAATTACTTAGTCGTCCTTCTTTTCTTGCGAAAATAGTTTTCATTACTATGTAAAGCAATGGCACCTGCAAAATGAGTAAATAGGGTTGATTCAGCCTCACAAGGGGGCAATTCATCCTGTTGCCATAATAAACCAACCAGGAATTAAAACATCAACACGGATTACATTTCATGACTCGATTGGCTACTCAGACATGTGAAACGACAAATTACGTAAACACTTTATTGCAATTGTCGTTGATTTAGCTGGACAACACGGCCTACACTTCATTGACTCACTTCCCAAATGGCATCGAATGCAAAGAAGAGCTATTGTACCAAAGATTGCACATCAATGTGACCAACATCACTTCTTTGTAATCGTACGCAAGTAAAAGAAAGTATGGAGCAAAATGTATCTAGTGAAGGGGTTAAGAAATATTTAATTGCACAGCAATTGCATGAAAATGATTCCTTACATCGGATAACCACCGTTCGTCAGTTAGTATATAAATGAGTGAGTAAGTTAGTAAGTCGGTAACGCAATGATTGAATGAAGATATACAACGTCATGAAGAATTACACATCTTTTTGATAGAAAGAAGAAGAAAAGATCAAAAGAGGGCTTACCGTGAATTCAAAATGAAAGTACGCCTGATTACATTGCAGATATTGCAGATTGATTTATTGGTTCATTTCTATGTTATTCACATGTATAGAAGTTTAACGGAGGCAGCAAGTATGACAGATATACACAGATCAAGATGCCGGAAAGATACCCTTATGAAAGCAACAGATCGCGATAAAAAACTAACAGCAACCACTGTTAATATCATATCAAAATTGCATGAAAAGAGTGTTTCACTTTGTACGATAAAATGTGTCAAGCATGAGAGATGTCTATCTATTAATTACAAAAAGAATTTCGCAAATAAAGAAGAGAAAAATTGCGAATTATTGGATGTAAACAAAACATCGTCAAGTGTGACATTGTCAAATGAAAATGGTTGGATACATTTTGAGCCAGTTATTCAAGTAAGTCGATTTAAATGATTTCATTAAAAGAATGAACTTTGCTCAAAGAATGCTACTTGTTTTATTAACAAATCGCTTAGACTGTACTGATTCAACTTAAAATTCGTAGCAAAATTGTATCGGATCAGGGTTGCATTTAAACTGTTCCTGCTAATCCGTAAAGCCTGCTTTCTATATAGCCGTAAAGTTACCTGTGGTTGGTTTCTTCCACTTGTCATCTTCGCATTTTCTATCCTCCCGGCATCGCAGGCAGTTATTATCTAATGGAAACGTTTTGTTGCGGTGCCGCAAGCAAGGGTTTGAAGTACCGTTAGACAACCGGAAGACTGCTGCAAGAGCCTGGAAAAGTTGATTCAACTTTCTCCTGGCTGTTACGGCAGTCAAACGGTGGTTATAACACGTACCTGCAGAACCGTAAGAAAACGTTTCCATTAGAAATAATTGTCTGCCATGCCTGGAGGACGGAAGATGGCAGCTGGCACAAAGTAACCACAGGCAGTCTTACGGCACATTACGGCTAAATGGAACCTGGCTTAACACATTTGCTCCTTCTATCTGCATAAACATTCTATTCGTTAGCAGTGTAAAGCACACCTGGACCAACCTTTTTGTAGAGGATCATAAATGTATCGGAAGTGTACAAATAATATGGAACAGTAGAAAGTAGATTTATTTCAAAGTCAGATGTAACTCAAACGATAGTATGTATAAGGCAAATTCGATCAAGAAGGAACCGTAGGTATCCCACTCCCCCCCCCCCTCCCCAATGAACTGGTATTCGTCCGAAACGCTTTATTGATTCGTGAAATTCAATTCAAAAATATATGTTTTTCTTCCCAATTTTTCTGACATCTATAAGCAAAGATTTGAATACGTATTAAGGCCCATTAAGACTTGAATGTTATCGTTCGATAATCTATCTAATCTCGTCTGTTTCTAAAAATCTGTTGTACCGTTAAGTGGTTACCATAAGTTCATTTCATTTATTCTTCAGACCGGTCCAAGGTGTCGTCTTGTGACATGCAGTGCCGGATTTCAATGCAATGAAACCTGTCAGATTTCAGCTGGATATGAATGTGTTGGTAAGTTTTACGTTTTCTGTAATTTCCATACTTGTTTCATGAAAGCCCTACAACCGTCCGAACATGATTTTGTCCCATTTTGTGGCTATTGCAGAGGATCTGTACATTGTGTTATCTCGTTCCAGATACAGTTGCATAGGAAAGGCTTTAACTTAGAGTTTGGGACCTTGTTTTAGCAAATCTGACCAATGGCTGCTGATTTGTGACGCAAAGAAGTTTCAACCACGATTGCTTCAAAAATAGCACTTGTGTTCTTATATAAAAATGCCAAACTAGGTAGATACTGCAAGAAAGGGTACTATTGCTCTCTCGGGGGGGGGGGGTATCTCGACCTATTTTCTGACGGGGACGTGCCATTTTGCCCGAAAAATTGGTACCCATAATTCCGTAAATTCTGGTGCATTTTAGGGTCATAATTCCGTAAATCGAATGAAAATCTGGGCCATAATTCCGGAAATTACGAAAAATCCCCTGAAAAGGACATCCATAATTCCATTAAATGTCCAAAATTGTGAAAATGCTACCCATAATTCCGTAACGGTCTCAAAAAAGTACCCCTAAAAATGGCACGTCCCCGTACCATGAAAAGTACTAAGTTACCCCCCCCCCCGAGATTGCTCTGTCGGAACTTTCCTAGAGTTTATAAAGAATGAATTCTACGGTTACTGATAACAAACAACGCTGAGCTATTTTCCAATGCAACCGAAATTCAAATGCAGTTTCAGAGATTCCTTCAGTGTTCTCTTCGTTTTGACACACATGGAGAAGAAAGAAAGGACTTTTTTGAAACAAGTAATTTTGCCACTTTCTTGCGCTATAAATCAGCAACCGCTGGTCAGATTGGCTAAAGCAAGGACTCAAACTCTAAGATGATGAGGCCTATCCTATGCAACTCCATCAAAATGAGATAACACAATGTGCAGATCCTCTGCAATGGCCACAAAATAATAAGACCAAAATCTCATTGGAATGCTCTGTAGAAGACCATATTTGACGAGGGTCTGCCATATGTTTGTAAATGTAAGTCTCTCTTTTGTCAACTGCGCGATTCGGAAATTTGATGATATCACAACCTCAAAATTAGCTGAAATATAAAATATATGTAATTTGAAAATAATGAAGAGGCACATAAACTACTTTAGAAATGATGAATAATAACAATATCTATGATGATATTATTAGAATTATATGATAATGATGATACTAGAAATATCTTGATATTACGAGAAATATAATGATAAAAATAATATAGTAATAATGGATATCGACAGATCCACATAAGATCGGTACTGTCTGATAAATGCTAAATAAAAGGTTGTCTTTAACCTTAGGAAGATAGTCCTGATGGATAAACTAATGATGTCAATAATACATTTAGAAAGTCTCAATTAATTAAATGCATTGTATCTTACCAAAGTAAGCTATGTAACATTTTTATCCTGTTAAAGGTCTTCAGTATATCACCTTTTGAGATGACATAGATATGGAAATGTCGCGGTTGAATTTCCATGAAGACTAAGCCCTCGTTTATCTGCATATTTATTCATAGCTAGATTGAGTATTAAGAAAGGCAATACATGTGCTACCAACAGATATCTTCGCTTTTAACCTTAATTAGATATTCAGAAGTCTACCGTGTACGCTAAATGTACCCCACCCTCACAGACAATTTTGCTAGTAACCACAGCAATGGAGCATTCAATTCAGTTCAGCAACTGATTCATTTCCCTATCAGTTCAATTCAATCACATATTCAAATTGCTATTTGCAGATGTGAATGAATGTCTTAGCAACCCATGTCAAAATGGAGGGACATGTAACAACCAAGTCAATCAATATACTTGCACTTGTGTGGCTGGATACACACAAACGAATTGTCAAACAAGTAAGTAAATTAAACAAGCAAATAGGGCAACGGAGACCACCTGTACACTGTGCCAGTGCAGTTTTGATCTACTACAAAGTTATTAAGGTTCAAGGACATTCACTCTGCTCTAGAACAAAGTTATTCTTCAGTCAGAAAGGACAAAATTTGAACAGTTAGCAGTACCAGCTTGATCCTTGAGACTTGGTTGCATCTCCAAAGATTAACCGGTTCAGTGTAAACGTGGACTGAGTTTCATTCTTCGTTGTCCTGTCTATGTATACAAAATAGCAATAGCAATTAGTGAGTGCAGCGTTTTGGGAAATGGGAACAAACAGAAGCAACATATGGGATAAAATAAAGTAACAAGCCTTTCTCATTCTGTTGACGTTACAAGATGCCTCTGCCCCTCCCCCCATCCTGTTTTGCAACCCTCCATTCTTGCAGTCAGTTCACTTCTGTTCGCACAGCATCATAAAATTACTGCCTGTCCCTCCGTCCACTATCTCAAGACCATAACGAATTCATACAAGCACACATTCATTCCATGGAATATGAGACAATTAAGAAGGCTTTGATGACACCGCCTCTGACGTTTTCGTTGTAGCAAAGCGAATTGAAGGATTGCCATATTTCGACAAGCATAAAGAAAGAAAGGAAGATATCGTAGCTTGCTAGTTCTTTTGAAATATTTTGCGGCTAACTCCGCAAGAAGAAAATCAAGAAAAGTGGGTACGTCAATAGATAAAAGTGTACACACAAAGATTAATACAAATGTTGTTTCAACGCTTGATGATTTGACTAAATCGCCATGATTGTTTGCCTTGTTTCTCGTCATCAGAAATTGGCAATCATTCTGATTTTGTCCCAACAGATATTGATGAATGTGGGAGTAACCCTTGCCAAAATGGAGGGACATGCGTCGATGGAGTAAACAAGTATACATGTAACTGTGCTGCTGGTTATGGCGGAACTCATTGTCAGACAAGTAAGTAGAAGTAACATTGCAATGGGTCAAACAAGTAAATAGGCTAAACAACAAAATAGCTCAAACGAGAAAGTAGGTGAGAGCAGATATTTGGGTGTTATCTCCGTGAAATTCTTACTTATTCACTTCAAGGGACTTTTGTACTGTTGACCTTTGTTGTTCTTGATTTTTTCCTTATTTACAATTACATCTCAATGTTTACAACAAAGATATGAAGCAGCTCATGTCAAATTCCTGCAACATGCGTCCATGGCGTCAATCAATATGCATGTACTGACTCTGTTATGTTCATTCGCATGTTTACATTTCTTGCCATTTCTATTGTGTTTGTCGAAAACACTCCCATGTGAAAAAGATTACGATATCAAAGAAATAACTGATGTCCTAAAGAAAACTTCGTCTTTGGCATTCAGATCAAAAACCACACTGTTTCCCATCATCTTCAATGAAGATAACGAAGAAGCTTGCTTGGCCTCGCAGCTAAGTTCATTCCAAGTTTTCAAACTTCAATAATGAGCAAGTATAGCAGTTTTTAGGGTTGCCTGGGTTTGAATCATAGTGCAAAAAACTCTGGTGACTACCGCAACAAATCATTTTGTGCAATTTGGTCATTAATGATTGAGAAACATGCACACATTGTCATTAAATGATGCATAAAGAACAACTCGCAAGAAGCAGATGCCGTGAGCTTTTCTGTCCAAAGTTTGCAAATCTTAATGGTCGCAACAATTAAATGTTACCCGATTCCCAACTTTTAATTCTCAGAATGATTACCGTTCTGCCATTGGAGAATTTGGCCTCTTTTACATGATACCGCTTTCATTTCATGCCGCATTGGGGATCGTAGTTCAAAATGAATTTGTTTTCTCCTCCTCACAAGATACTGATTTCATTTCATATTGGATTGGGTTTCTGTTCAGTTGTTTCACTATTGGCTGTATGCATCCCCACTGCTGTGCAGTACTCCCAAAGTAAATGGGAGGCTCCTAGGATTGATAACGAGGTTCCGTATATTAAGTTGATACCGGATTCCACCGTCCCCACGATATCGGATTGGTTTCATGCTACTCTCAGAACGCTTTGATTTGAGACGCAAAAACGGAATGAAGCGTATCGGATTGGCGCGTTTTCGTGTAATCAGGAGGCCAATTCGATATGAAGTGAAAACATTCTCTTGTAATCAGGAGAACAATTCGAAATGAAGTGAAAACAGTCTCTTGTAATCAGGAGGCCAATCCCATATGACGGCAATCCGACATGAAATGAAAACGGTACCGTGCATAGGGGGCCTTTAATTCTTGCGACTTTTCTGAACTTCTGTTTTGATCTGCGCTCTCCTTCTGCTTTTACTGCCATTTTTTGTACACTATTGTGTTTTCTAAGTGATTAGAAAGCTATTGTTAACCAAGTTCCTTTGCGGGAATGCTGCAATTTCAAACTGTCTGCAGATCAAATTTGGCCTAAGCTGAACCATGGACTGTTATATCAGTCGAACTCAAACTGCTGCAAAATATATAGCTTCAGCTTAGGCCAATTTTGTTTAAATCTTCATCGGATTTACAGCATGCCTGCAAAGGACTCTGGTTGACAATGTGTCTTTAACAGCATTCAATCTTCTTATTTCCCAGCAAAGTACACATCTTGCAGGCAGCGTTATACTGCCTTAGGGGAAAGAGTGAATGGAGTGTATACTCTTTGGAATAAGGCGTTCACACGGACTTATAACGTGAGTATAAACAATCAGTCAAGAAAGTACATACTGAATTAATCCATCAATCCACCAATCAATCAATCAATTATTTAATCTATTAATCAATCAGTCAATAGAACTTTTAGCACTTCTACAAAAGAGCCTGGATCGAGCGTTATTTTTATACGTGAAGTTCGATCGAGTAGCGTTAGAGCTTCTTTCATTATTCACGCCCGACAACTCCAAGCCTGAAATCTGACGTCATTTCCGGCCTCCACTGCATGAAAGCCGTGGCGCAAAAATAAAATCACATTCGAAAATCTACAGCACGCAGCAAAAAATAGTTCAATTCTGATTCTCTTGAGAATAGCTAAAAGGTCTGTTCCAACATTGATCAAATCCTTTTGCGTGTTTATAAATTATATTCAATTAAATGTCCTGAAATGTATGAGATTCTGTCTCATATCTTCCTGTATTTTAGGCCTACTGCCATATGTCACATGGTGGTTGGACGCTTATTGCCAGATTTTCAAACGCAGATGCAAAGAATTGGATGCAATCTTCTGGAGATTATTGGTATGATCAACTGGCTACTGGTGACAAAACAAATCCATACACAAACGCAGATATGATCAATGAGGCATTTTATGAAGCACCTGGAGGACAGATAAAATTTTCGAAAACCAGCAATCCTCTCACATGGATAATGTACACAGTATCGACTTGTCTTGGTTCAGCGACATTTCGCAGTAAGATCACAAGTTATGGCAATTTCAGGTATAATTGTCTATTTCGGTTGTCTTTCAATGAGTGGCAGGAAACCAAATTTTAGTTCTTGTACTGTTATCAACAAAACATAGCGTAAAAGCCCCTATTACGCACCGGGAGCTTATTTACTGTTGGAGACTTCAAATGGGGACTTATTAGAGAGGGGAGATTTATTCACAAAGTCAAGTGACAAGGATACAAATGTTAGCTTTAAGATCCTTTACCGCATATTTTGTGGAGCAAATTTGACATAGTTTTCGTCCTAGTCCATAGCAAAGTAACATGCAAAGTTTTCAATAACCTCTGGCCTTAAATCATGTTGGGGGCTTAATAGAGAGGGAGCTTGTTCAAAATTTTGGTTTAGAAAGGAAGGTTATTAGAAATGGGGGTAAGAGCTTTATCGGTCCGCATCCTCATATTTGTGTGTTGATTTCATCTGTTTTCCACTGTTCTATCAGCAGCGGTTAGGTCACTACTCATTCTAATGCTATTATGTTGTTTGTACAGGTATGAGAACTCTATTTTGTGTCCTACCACCCATATTATGTGGAAGACGTTTTACAAACATGGCTCGATCTTGTCACTTTGCAGAATAGCTAAGGGGTAACTGTGGGTAACTGTCTTCTATAGTCTCGTACCCAGGACAATTCTCTTGCTCTCTATTGCAAAAATCTGTCTCACATCACATCGCATGTAAAATGGTATTATCTGCCTTTATAGGAACAATGCTAAATGGTCAAGTAATGCATGCAAAGGACGCTGCCAAGTTGCTAGTTACAGTGGAGTATCAGGAGTATCTGGCTTTTCCCAATATAGTTGCAGTGGTACACTACAGGCCAACAATTACATTGGGTTTTGGTGTCATTATGATACAGGTGATGGTGCTGTTATGATGATTGGAGGAGGAGGAAGTTCGTGTGCCCGTGCCGACCATGGCATTGGAGTCACGGAAGCTGACAGTCCACAGTTTGGGTCGTTATCTGTAACAAAGGATTTTGGGGATGACGGACTGGGTACTGCAGTGACGTCATATGGTCTCAATCTATGGATTAGATAAATCACAACGAACAAACAAATGACTGCTTACTTGATGTTGATTGCCAACCAGCTGTCCTCTTTGCTCTATCTTTGGATATAGCCTTGTCTTTTAAACTAAAATGTGTCTCTTTCGACAACGATAATTAATTTACGACAAAAATTAAGTTTCTAAAAGTTACTCATTTTGACGAAGAATTTAATAAATAAGATTGGCTCTTTTCACCATTCCTCATTTTGACAGAAAAAGCTAACCTCATCACTTTGACAAGATTGTTACAAAAGTGTTAAATCTTCAATTCACTGACTATTTCGGCTATATGGAATGGAAACATGGTTAGTTTCCCTAGAACTGTAAAGCCGGACAAAAAACCTCAATCGGCGATTAATTCTGCCTCCTTTTTGTGTCCAAATCAGAAAGCAGGATTCGAAGAAATGTACTCTCACCAGGTGAGTTCTTCTTTATATTTTATTACCCGCCCAAGAACGAAGATCATTGGAATGAAAACGGCTGAGATGAAACAAAGTCTGAAAATATGCAAGAATACTAACGAAGGCTTTTGCATCTCCACGGGAAACGCTGAATTTGGACAAGATTTACGTATTATACATGGAGTCTTTTCGATCCTAATTAATCATTTCGTTGTGATGTATCAACTTGTTTTTCTTTTGTGTGTACCTCTCCTGCGAAGGTGCCATCTTTACCCCCGAACGAGGCGGCAGGTTGACATAACCACAAGCTAGGGCCCAGGAGACGTTATGCCATTCAACGGAATTCTACCACACTTGAGTTCACTTGAGTAGCATGATTTTTCCAGGACCCTCGAGATCATGTCAATCTGCCGCCACGCGTGGTCATTAAAATGGCACCTTTGCAGGAGAAGTACACAAAAGGAAATCAATTCGATATATCACAAATTTCTTATATTTATTTTATATTTAATTCTTTTAAAGAGTGTTGCCCTTCAACGAGTTGATTTTCAAGGGCGAGGCCCTCCGATAAAAACATTTATTGCAATATGATATAAAAGGAAGAAAGCTATTAATTAAATCAAACTATAAAAACTTTTTTACAATATCTAAAAGTTATGTACAATAATGTTCAAAATTTACAGTAAAAGCAAAAGGAAAAAGTGTCTGTTTCTAAATGGTTTTCTTGAAACTATACAAAGAGGTTGCCTGCTGAAATGAAATGACAGATAAGAACAGTAGCAACTCAATTTATCATACAGAAATCTTTTTCCAAATTCAGCGTTTCCTACAGCCAGTGACACCTCGAGACTAGAGTATGACTTAGGGAAAGGCAAATTTTGCAATTGTGACTTGAAGAAACATTCATCGAAGTACTCTTGTAACTACTTTTATGGTACAGCTGTTCTCGATGGCTTTGAAAGGGACAAGGAGGGACTTTAGGCCATATTGAATTAGTACCGTTTCTCGAAACGCAAGCAAATAAGTGGTAGTTGCAGAAGTGTCAGTTCAGCAAAAGAGAAAAACTAAGACATATATTGAGTTTGATAATAAGGCCCTGTTGACTGCAGTGGTATCATCAAGTCAAAGAGAACAGGGCAACAAAGGACTTCAAGTCTACGACGTTACTGAGTCGTTAAAAGCTGTATCTAGCCTCAAAACAACTCTAATTGTTGGTTTGATTAGAAATATATGTTTCGAACACTGAGTTCCTTCCCCAATCCCCACTTCCCCTGACACCCCTTCTGAGTGACATTTACTTGTCTAGCTTTGCTAGTCATAGTTTGCGTCAATAGCAAGTCATTGAGCAATGGCTAATGCCTGTTACAAGTCGGTTAACGTTGGCTCTTACCCAAACATGATTATGGTGTAGTTTTATGCATATTTGTTAACTTATCACAGGCCTTATTATTATGAATTGTTATCACTGCACAACCTTTTAACATTCAAAAGAGTATTGTTAATTCGAACGATGAAAACAAATAGAGTATCTATTGTTCAAGATTGAAAATCGATGTTGTGAACTAGTTTTATTTTCTGATTTGTTGTTGTGCAATTGCCGTCCTATCACGAACATGATAATTAATAAATTAAGATATGTAAAAATTGTATTAGATTGGTTTTCAGGCTTCTTATAGACTGATAAATTTTGAATAATGTCCTCCACAGGAATATTTACTTATTGGTCTTGTGGTAGCAAAATCTTTTAAAGTATTAATTAATAGTGTTTGACACAAAAATGAATCGTAGCTTGAGAAAGGGTGATAAAGAACTGATGAATTGTGCTGACTTTAGCAAGCAACTGTTTCTTTCGTACCTGTTATTGTCATGGATATGCAGATTGAAACGATCATAATTTGAGGTCTTTCTGAATATGCATTGGCATTTAAAAGGCATTTGATCTTAAGATGCTGGGCCGACTTAAATTGTCTCTATGACAAACAAAAAATTGAATCAGAAAATAAATCGGATTAACTAGTCATCTGATTGGTTACTTTAGACATAAAATATTCACACAAAGGTATATAGCATGATGTCACCAAGGCAAAGGTATTTGCCTTCTACTGAAAATGAAAGTAAATCTTACCAGAACTAGAAAATGAAACTACGCAATATTATGCTTCCTTGCATCAATTTATTTGTTCATTTCTATATTATTCATTCGTATAGAAGTTTAACAGAGGCAGCAAGTATGATAGATATCTATAGATCAGAATGCCGAAAAGACACCCTTATGAAGGCAACAGATCGCGATAAAAAACTAACTGCAACCACTGTTAATATCATATCAAAATTGCATGAAAAGAGTGTTTCACTTTGTACGATAAAATGTGTCAAGCATGAGAGATGTCTATCTATCAATTACAAAAAGAATTTCGCAAATAAAGAAGAAAAAAATTGCGAATTATTGGATGTAAATAAAACATCATCAAGTGTGACACTGTCAAATGAAAACGGTTGGATCCATTATGAGCCAGTCAAACAGGTGAGTTAAGTTCATACATACACAACGCTTGTAAGCTGGAATCTTTTTATATTATCAATAGAAATTTACAATACACGAAATTAATTACACTTCTTACAAAATACGCTACTACACCACAAATACGATCCGAAGAGGAGCAAGATGCATGTCTACCCCGTGGCTTGAGGGAGGAAACGAAGAAAAAAGCAAAATTAAATAGAACTATATTCAAAAAAAAATTCACTAAAAAGGGGACTTGGTTGCTGCTTGACGGATGCGAAAGAAAATTGAACGAATTCAATCAAATCGACCAGTTTCATGGATGTAATATAGAGTTAACTCAAGGATACTTATATTGATTTCATCGGAAAAATTGCTTTTTACCATTCATTAACAGTTACGTTAAAACCTCGTTTGAGGGGTTATTGTGTCCAAATGGTCGTACTAATGCAAGAACTCCAGCGAGAAGATCTCGTTGAATGATGGGCAGAGCAACAAGGAGCTGGAATTTTCCGAAAATCAAGAAACTGATAAGAAGCTATACCGAGAGACACATGCAAATTATGTACCATTTCATATCTTGAAAAAGTGGTTTGTCTGAAAGTGCTTTGAGAAACAAATGCTCTAGAGTACGAAACAATTTTTAAATGACAACTGTTAGCGAATTAAATGACAACTTAGCATGACTACAGCATTGATCATTATCATTTTCTATGAAATATCGGTCTCAACCTTGGCATAGAAAATTGCAATTTTCAGTCTGGCAAAGTTACTCATCCTTAATGCTCGAATTTCCACCCATGCGATATGTTTCAGCGTTGAATTCATTTACCAAAAAGTCAGCTCTGCACCCAAGGTATCGAAAAAGAAATGTCCTGCAAAGTGGCCCTAATTGCTTGGATCGCAGAAACAGAGAATACTTAAATGAGTCCGCAGCTCTTTGTCATTATGCGTTAGTGATGGGGCTGTACTTGGGTTTAAAACCTGCCCATCTGACTTTTCTGCCTGTAAATACAGAGGAGCACACCAACTGCACCGCAACATCTTCATGAAATGATTTACGTCGGTCCCAAATTTCATTTGCTGTGATATAACGTTCCAATACAGCATTGACGAGTTTTTATTTCTTTAAAGTGACAATAACCTGTGATAACCTGGTGGTAACCGTAAAGCGGGCACTGCACGTACTTTTCGTCTATTTTTCAGCCCGGTCCACGATGTCGTTTGGGTTCATGTAATGCCGGATTTGAATGCAATGAAAGGTGCAACAATTCAGTCGGATACGATTGTGTTGGTAAGTTTTGTGTGGGTAAGTTCGCTACGATTTTATCTGGAATACACCACGCAAAGAAAGTTGCAAATGTGAATTCAGCTTTGAAGATTATTACAGGGTGTCTTAAAAAATTGTTCGACATTTGATTAAGTATTAACAAGCAACGATATCAATGAAGGGCTACATGATAAAACAACCCAGCACCTGAGATATTTAATTTTAGATACTAGAATCTTCCAAATCCGCTGAATATTCTGCCTGAAGGTGCAAGATTTTGAAGTTCATGTTTGTGCGAAAGCTGAAACCAGATGCCACTAACTAGCATTTTTGGTAAACAAGGCATGCGTTCTTCTTTCTTTTATTTCTCATTTGTTTCAGAAAAAAACTGGGATATGAAAAGATTTTCGATACTTCAAGCTTATGGATGCTTTGAGGAAAATGATTCAGTCTCTCGTCGATTATGTTTTGAGCTGCTGTTTATGGACACATGCAATCTTCAGCAAATTTTTGACAATGATCGTAAGAATTAAATTACTTTCGAAGTCCTATTTGGTTTGCTCTAATATTGACGAGAGGTATGACATTGCACAACCTTCTTTTACCTCAATCATGGAGCTTTTTGCGTCACAAGTAGTCTGAGGGTCTCTAGTTTCTGCTGTCGCATATTCTTGATCTTTGGAAGCTCGCAACTCAATGAATTTTCAACCGACTTGCAAGACTCTGGTCTTTAAAATTCATTTCACAACCTTATGAAAAGGGCTATCATTCCACTAGCCTGTTCATGTTATCTTTATTTTGCTATAGTTAATAAAACATCGAACGATCTTTGAGAAACCTTCTAGAGGAGATTTTTGTTGTGCAATGTGTGACGTGTGGTGATGTTGAATCTATCTAACTTTGCTGCATTGCCACGAAGCTGAAGCCGCATTGTTCACGACGCATTCCAGATAACAATGAAGTGCGGCAATGCGACAGAAATTGATCAATTAAAACTTTCACATCAAGTATTTCATATTTCGATTTTTTTAGGGAGGGAGACCCTTCAACCAACTGGTTGATTTACAAGGGGCTCTCCATATAAAAACTTACAAAAACTAAACAAGTTAAAAACCGCAAAAAACTATTTACAATGAATACAACTAACCAAAAAATCCTACCTATAAAAATAAAAGAAAATAAAAAAAGTGCCTAAAAACAAAACCGCCAGTCCATCATAAACCATGTTTAAAAATATTTATAGAGGATGCCTGTTTGGTCTCAGCTGGGAGGCTATTCCAAAGTTTAGCTCCGCGAAAAGAAAAACACTTCTGCCCATTTGCAGATGTTTTCTTTGGCAGCCTCAAGTCCGTTGCTGTATTTCGAAGGCTGCGAAAGTTACTAGTAAAGTTTCTAGTGAAAAGATTGCGCATGCTAGTGAAAAGTGAAAAGTGCCAAAGATTTATCAAAATTATAGAATCAAACTTTAAAACATTTTTGTTATAATTCATAATACGCTTGATTCTATCATCTGATCACAAAATATCGAAAACATTCCTGTTAATTTCACCGTGTGAATTTCACAAGCTAAATACTTCATATGATAAGACAACATGAATATTAAACTAACTTCATCTCTTCATGCATAGTGCTGCCATTTCAAACTGACAGAACAAGCGACACTGTCGTCATTATCATCCAACATCTGTTTCCTATGATTTAAAGTAAATCATAAGAAAGTTTTCCTTTGGTTGATCCGTTACATCCATTCAATTACTGGCGTGGGGATTCATAAATCCATAATTTCTTCTGAGGCCAAATTTGATTTTTAGATGTCTAAAATTTAGTCTGCCCGTAAAGGACTGTGGGTAACGGTGACTCTTTAACAATCTCAAAAAGAGCAAGCTTCTATTCTGTTTTCATTATTTACAGAAATTGACGAGTGTCGCAGTAATCCGTGCCCATCTAAACACATCTGCATCAATGGGGCAAATGAATATACTTGTGAATGTAAGTAGATATATCAAACTCTCCTGGAAATTAGATGTAACTTGAATTTTAATTGCGCGCGTCGCCAGTCTCCTATGTTTAACTTAAAAGAATTTCGTATCAATAAGTAGCAAAGAAAATACGCTTTTGTGACAATATTTTGAAAGCTAGAAACCCTTATATCAGATTTTCTACGATTTTTGGAAGTTTTCTACACCTTCCAAATGAAGTTATGAATTTGATTTTAGGCCGATGGAAACAACAATCTTTGTTCTGCCGCTTTATGAATAAGTCATTATTAAATTGCCTACAACAGGAAACACAAAAAACCGTGGAATTTACACTTCCTGGTGGCTTCAAATCTGTTGAATATTTGGGTGCCGAGCGATGAACTGCCAATTTACATCAAATTTGAGAGAGACTTTAGCTGAAACGAGAGAATATACTAAGGACTATAATTTTGAGGCGATCTGAGAGTTGACTTTGTTATAAGCAGTGCCTCACAAAATATATGTATATGTACAGTAGATAGATTTAGACTGCGTTCAAATGATACCGGTACAATTTAAAAACAATAGAAAATTTGACAGTAACAAACGCGTTACAGTCCTCCCAAGAATTTGATACCAAAGAAATGTACCTAGACCTTAAGAAGCGTAGAAAAATGTTCCTTTTTAATCGATCTTGAGTGTTCACTCGGCAGTTTTCAAAGTCTGCTGGCAAAAAATGTGCCGTTTTCGTGTGAACAGGAGGCCTATCCACCACGTTTTCACCGTTTTCAAAATGTGCCGCCAGCATTGTGTGAATGGAGTATTAAAAATGTCTCCAATCAATCATTAATTTCTGAAGTTATCTTATACGAAGGTGAAGTGAAAGTGAAGTTGCGTTTTGTTGCTAAGCGCTGGGATTGCACCAGTACAGCAGATGCAACTAACTCCGTGGCTCGTTATCATGTTACTCAAATGACGGGGCTTCAACTTGGGTGGAGCCCTTGAATTATCCCTCTTCGACCCTTGAATATTACACTTAAAAAAGTGGGCCAAATTTTCAAAATGGCCTAAACAAATGGGAGTTCTTGCACACTCAACCAACTCACTTACAGTACCGGGTAAGTCAGAAAAAACGCCGGCGTTTGAAAGGCTACTGCTCCCTGAATATGTAAGCAATGATATTTTGCAATATTTGATTAAATAGCAAGCAAAATTTCCCTTTGTTCTCCTTCCTAGCAATAATGACTCTTGGATGTGTTCGTGTATTTTGTCCTCATGGGAGAATGGAATCCCCCTGTATAAGTTATTCATACTAGGGGGAAGACTTTTCAACCCGCCAGAACCAAAGCACATGCTAAAGCATGCTGAAAGTCATCGCTGTGAGGTAAAGACATTGGGGACTTTTGCTTGTAATTTTAGCACGTTTTTTAAGATTTCTCAAAGGGATACTTTTTGGAAAATTGCGTACAGAATCTGAACGGAGTGACTGATTTTAGCTAGGAAAATTTCTAAAAATAATTGAACATGTTAGCTGTTTTCACTCGTTTTTGCAAGTTTTCGAAAGGGGCTTTCTGCAGAAAATGTCCCATTTCGACGGGAAGGAATGACCGATTAAAGCCGGGCAAATTACTGAATCTAATTTGACATACTGGGGATAAAACAAGACAGTTTTCAACATCATTGCTTTGATATTGAGGGATCAGGAATTCTTCACACGCTGGGCGTTTTTATTGACTCAGCCGGTATGATGTAAAGAGCTTGAACATCGAAAAACATTTAGTACAAATAATGATGTTGTTTTGACCAACAAATCGCAAAATGCATACCTTCCAGGCAGTAATCTCCCGTTATAGAGACAAAATAGATTCAACGCAGAACTCTAGACGTCATCAACGGCTTTTTGAGTACAATGACAACAACTTTTTAAATAGCCCCTCCTGATCGGTTTAATGCTTAATGCTAGCAATTTGATTGGTGAATACGGAATCATTCTGCGCGGGCCTAAATTGGGCCAACATTTTAAATACTATAATATGAGTCCTGTTGACCAAGTGATATTAGCAAATCAAAGAAGGCAAGGAAACACGGGATGAAAAGGCATAAGTCTACTCGAGCCCACTCAACCTAACTGTTTGCTCCGACTGTAAAGATGCTTTTGGATTTTCTGGAGAACAATGAGTGACAATGTGACCAACTGATTGATTGATTGATTGACCAATTCATTGACTAACTGTTTGCATCATTGATCGAATGAGTGATTTAATGATCTTCTTCTTCCTGACAGATGATGCATGCTCCAGTTCTCCATGCGCAAATGGCGCAAAATGCACAAACAAGCAAGGATCTTATATTTGTTTATGTGCAGAGGGTTACAGTGGCATGAAATGTAAACATGGTGAGCGAAATAATCCTAAATAATCATTTGAGCATTAATACCAGGTCAATCATAGAAATGACCAACAAGGACAGATTTTTTAATACAATAGCAACAGTTGATTTAATTGACACCTCGTAGCGATTAGTGACTACAGACAAAGGAAATTCTCTCTAAAGAAGAAAGGTAAATTTAAAGTTATGTCTTACGGATTTTGTTCACTTGATTCAGAAGCCGAGAAGACATCATAATTCTTGGGTATTTTGCGCTCAAATGAAACAATTACCACACAGCTCCTGAATCAAATAAACAAAATCTGCGAAACAGACCTTTAGATTTATCTTTCTTTGCCTATTATAAGCACATAACTTCTCTTAAAAACCACCCTTCGCTTGCACATGGCGAGACTTTGCCCTGCATGTTTCGGGGCAATTTTTGCGGCCGTGTTTGTTTGATTTAACGGCTGAGAGAATTTCCTTTGTCTGCTGCCATTAATCGCTTTGAATTGAGGTGTCAATTAAAGCAACTGATGCTATTGTATTAAAAAAATTGTATTATTTCTTTGAACAAGTGATGCGATAAAGTTATTCGTTTTGACTTTGCTGTCTTCAGGATAAAAGAGCAAGGTATTTTGTGACATGCCCTTGTGGGGTGACATGCCATCAAACCGTAAATTACTACAGAAATAAGATGCTTAAAGCTGAAAATTGTGAAGCCACAAAATGAGCAAAACAATCGTGCACCATCTAATATGTGGACATTTCACACTAATCAACTGGTTTTCATCAACAGCGATAATACACCGTTTGTGAATGAAAGTGTCTGCTTATTTTTCAGCACTATCAAAGAAGTTTACATCTTGCAAACAGATTCGTGATGCTACTGGGTGGCCTAATAATGGGGTGTACACACTATGGAATAAGGCATTAACACAAAGATATAATGTAAGTATAGTCTTTCTACTAATCAAACAATCAATGTATCTGCCTATCTATCCACCTGCCCACCTAACTATCTATCAATCAATCAACCAGACGATTGATCAATCAATCAAATATTTTTCAAATCACTTTTTAGATTTAATATAGAGATTTTGATATGATGGACCATTCTTGTTCTCCTGCTCGTGAATGACTCCTGAAATATTTTTCATCAAGATTCTGCTCTTAAAATCTCTCTGTTGTTTTTAGGCTTACTGTCATATGTCACATGGTGGTTGGACGCTTATTGCCAGATTTTCAAACGCAGATGCAAAGAATTGGATGCAATCTTCTGGAGATTATTGGTATGATCAACTGGCTACTGGTGACAAAACAAATCCATACACAAACGCAGATATGATCAATGAGGCATTTTATGAAGCACCTGGAGGACAGATAAAATTTTCAAAAACCAGCAATCCTCTCACATGGATAATGTACACAGTATCAAGTTGTCTTGGTTCAGCGACATTTCGCAGTAAAATCACAAGTTATGGCAACTTCCGGTAAATACACGGTGCCCAAATGTGTGCTCCATTTTTATGACTACTGTGGAGGAGGTCTAGCTTCAATCTTCTCAGTTTTTGCACAGTTGTATAGGTCAAGTTTCAACTTAGAACTTACGACCTTTCTTCAGTTAATCGAACAAATCGATCTGATATTTATGGGTGAAGAAAAACAAAAGTGGTTGCTTCAAACCACCACTTTTATTTTCTCCAGTAATGCCAAAATGAACAAAGCCTAGTACAAATCCAAAGAATAAAATTCAGTTTGCGGTTAGTGCAAAATCAGTCTTTTAACTGCGATTTGCATGCTTTTAAGAACAAAATTTACAACAGAACTCTCCAAATACCTCTTTTATCGGAAACCTATGAGATGAGGAATCGAACCACAAACCTCTTGCATAAAAGAGAAATGTGCCAACCACTAAGACTTCAAACAACTCAGAAGCAACAAACTCATATTACTTATCAACCCAAAGACGCTATGTTCTAACAAAACATTATCTGTCTTTGCAGGAACAATGCTAGATGGTCAAGTAATGCATGCAAGGGAAGCTGCCAAGTTGTTGCTTACAGTGGAGCTTCAGGAGTATCTGGTTTTTCCCAATATAGTTGCAGTAGTACGCTCCAGGCGAGTAATTATATTGGGTTTTGGTGTCATTATGGCACAGGCGATGCCTCAGTTATGATGATTGGTGGAGGAGGAAGTTCATGTGCCCGTGCCGACCATGGCATTGGAGTCACCGAAGCCAACAGTCCACAGTTTGGATCGTTATATGAAACTACAGATTTTGGGGATAGTGGATACAGTTCTGGAGTGCAGTCATATGGCCTCAATCTATGGATTAAATAAACAACAGAAAACCAAATAACTGTCCTCTTCTACATTGACTTCAATACCCTCCCCCCTTTAATGCTGCTCTCCATATTCAAAATTCTGAGTGCAAGGGCGCTGCAACCAAACAGGAGCATGCACATCTGATAAAACATTAAATATGGAGAAACCCTAGATATGGAGAGCAGCCTATACTCTCTTATGGTCTCAATCTATGGATTACATACATAAATAACAACTAAAACAGATACTTTAAACTTTGACACTCTGATCTTGACACTCCGAACTTTGACATTTTGACACTTTCAACTCTGATATTTTGATAATTGAGGAAGACAAGTCCTGCACAACTTTGGGAGCTCTGTTTTCCTAAACAGAAATCAGAATGTTGGAATGAGTACACAGTAAACTTCCCATAAAAATTTAGTTTAACTTAATATTGCAACAGTAGTCTAGTCTTGGAGTACAAATGAAATTAATTTGAATGAAATAAGATTTACTTAATACAAATATATTTATCTTAGTCATCCGTTTACTCTCTAATAAATCTAGAGGAGGATGGTTGGTGGAATAGATTGTAAAGAATAAACTGTCTATTAAAGGACAAAGAATCCCAGTCTAGGTTAGATTTCAAGAAATAAACCTTTTACAGTTCATTCTATTTCATTGTTTCATAAGATTTGATAAACCGCACATTCACAGACTTTATTGGAACAATTTATTGGAATATTCAGTATTCAAATGTATCACACATTGACTTGTAAATAGCAATAAATGATTAAATGATTAACGACTCATTAAATGGTTTGACGATTGATTAACATAACTTGTAAAGTATCAACAAGAAAGAGTGAAAATAAATGAAAATAGAAACAACAAACTGGCAGTTTTTACCTGATTCTAAACTCTTCCAAATTCTGTCAATGGCCATACCTAGAGTAAAGCAATATAACACACCATTAAAATGTGCATCTTTCACATGGTTATGAATGAATTTAGAAACAAAGAGTCTGAACAAGGATACAATGGATTCTAAAAGTCTACAAATGCTGTTTATCAAAAAGAAAGAATTTGGCTACTTTTCAAAATGTTCAGATTTCTGATACTTAAAGATTTTTTCTGAGTTTCTTTATAACGTGACATAACAATCTCCATATTTACTACCTGTGACCTTTTCAATGTTTGGGTATCATACAAATACATTCTAAGTGATATGATACAGGAAAGAAACAAGTTTAAAAGTAAAATTATGGTTTATGGTGCTGCAACTTACCCTAAAGCATACACGACCACGAATAAGCCCGTAAGGGACAGGACCATATGCCCTTGAATCTGTGGAATTCTCTGAATTATCACCTAGCAGCCAGACATGACCTTTTGGAATCTGTTGACATCAAAACAGAAACAGAATCATCATCCAGAATTACATGAGTATTACTTGGAGATTCCAAATGATGTATGTGCATACAGTATACTGGGTGAAGCAAAAAAGCAACTGGTTGTGAACTTAGGTCTGTTGTGAAGATTTCTTGACACAATTCCTCATAATTTCCAAACGGAATGGCCAATTTCAGTGAAGCAAATTACAAAATGGTTCCAAAGATAGCCACTGTTAAAGTAGATATTTGCCCATCCCATAGCAGAATATTCAGTATGTTTGAACTATGCTTCAAGCTTGATACTAACTTGTTTTGAGTATGATTTGGGTATCTCTAAGAGTTTGATTCAAGCAAGAATATTGCACCACTTGTGCTAGCTTGAAGCATGTATCTTTTGAACTGGAAAGCAAACTCAATCAAGCTTGATTGTAGTATGTTTGAGAATGACTTAAGCATGTGATTATTGTCAACCCTGGTCAAGTTCTAATCATACGTGCAAACTGGCCAACATTGTGTCACCAAACTGTACTCATTTCAAGCTCCTTCAAGCCAAAATCATGCTCCTTTCAAGCTTATGCTAGCTTGTTGCAAGCTGAGCTTTCTCTTAAGGGATATCACTATCATGATATCACCATCATGATTTCTAGGGAGTATTGCCTTTTAAACAGGAATGGAGATGCTTTGCTCACACAAGGGTGCTCCCTTTGCCTGAAAGCTGTAGACAAGCTGTAACTCAAACTGTCCTTTTTCAGTTACATACCTAAAGATAAACCTTAACTTGATGGTTGAAACATGTTTCAAGTCGTCAGTTTGACAAGAGGCTGCTGGTTTATGGCTGAGGAATGGTAAAATAAATGGTTGTTTCAAAAAATAAATGGTTGTTGTTTCTTTTCTTCTGAAAAAAGTTAAAATCCAAGGAATTTTACCAGAAAGTGTTCTCGCATTGAAGATAAATTGGTCTACGTTTGTAGAAGGATTAAAGACCAGTATAAGGTGATTTGAATCAGGGGCCTGGGCAATCTAAATATAGTCTACATCAAGAGAAAACAATTTGGACAAATGATGGCAGGCACCCACCTTGCATTCTATTTTTAAACAAGACAGTATATATCCATCATTTGTCTTTACTAGTGCTATTTAATCAAAAGACAACACCATTTCACAAATGTAAACAAGGTTACCTCATGTCAAGTTTTCAAAAAGCTACTTTCTACCAGTTGTTCAAGTGTCATACTATCTTACCAACCAACACACCAATTTTTTTAAAATGGCCCATTTATCTTCCCTGATTTATACAGAAATCACAAAAATGGAAACTGTTCTTGAAAACTAAAATCATGAAAATAATAACCTTGTAAACGAAACATCCCCAATATTCAAATTATAGACTGAAAAGCTCTGTGGGGAGGTGATAAAATGAAACGAACCTTGATGTGTCTATCTGGAGATCCTGGAGTGATATCAGGGGGTTTTTCCACTAGATCACCAGCCTGTCAAAATAAAAGGAAACCTAAATGATATGTAATTTGCATATGCTAAAAGAGATTGTAAGGAAGACAATGGAGATTTGATTTAATTCTCAATTGCTACCTACACTTTTGGTCATTGTTAGAGGTTATTCCCATGTTTTGGCATTGTACAAATGACCAAATCATTTCATGCAAGGGCAGTCACAAGGTCAAATAGAAGCCTAGCAAAGAACTGCTTGAAGCATTTGCTGTTTGAATCATATTAGTTGCTTATGGTATTGCTGTGGATATTCTTCTGCCCCACGTTAGATCCTTTCATATCAGAAAAGATTGACCCCCAAGCCACTGTCTCTTTATACAACAGGTACACAAAATAGAAATCACAGCTCTTAAACTTCCAGCAAATTATAAAAAAGAAAAGGACTTCTCACCATTGCTGCTATTCTTTTGCAGATCATTGTATTTGGGCTTGATGGGCATTTTGCGATTACAATATCACCTCTGAATAGAAGAAACATCATCACAAATATACGTTTGAAATAATCTCTACCAGAAGAAAAGGTCATACTCAGTCCAGTCAAACTATTTGGGTTTTGAGACAATAACAATAGGATGTAATTTGCTGTTTAAATAAGTTTTCAGAATTGATATTCTCAAAATTTATAAAAAATTCTCAATATTTCTCAAGATTACTGCAAGGATTCTTCTTTTTATCCTGTTGCTACGGTAGCTTCACATGGTATGAAGATTGTAAAAAGCCCCAGTCAAAAATTATCAAGAACTGGATTTTCACAAACCTTTTGAGCTGTCTATACCTTGAAGTAAAATGTTCAGTGATAACAACATCCCCATCTGAGGATTTATTCAAAGCTGGTTCCATCGATGGTCCAATGCACTAGCAAATGAAAAAGTGCCATGTCATGCAATATGCTTTATTCTATATTGCTTTATTCTATTGCTTTATGATCATAAAGCAAGATACCAGCTTGGAAGTTTGCAGAATGCGCGGGACATCTCTCCTACATCCAAAATTCTTGTGTGGCTGTATTTGTGTCACTAAACAATGGTTCTATTGCTTCCTTTTGTTGTTTTGCGAAAATTTTGTGGCTGGAACTGTGGCTGCAATTCAAAACGCCCAGCAGAAAAATCAGCCGCAAGGCAAACTTTCCAGTCTGAGATGTATGCCTAGAAACATGATTGAAGTATTGAAAATCACTATGTAAAATTTTCAACTGAACCAACTTAAAGCAGAGTTGTAATTCTATATGCAATGTTTTTTTTGTAGTCTGGGCCAGAGGGCGGAAAATTCGCTTGTCCGCCCCGGCCCCCCCTCATCTTTACAATATGTGTTTTCAAGTTATTCTGGGTGGGTTTTTTGGAGAACTGAAGGTCTGACAAATTTGTAATTGTAATTTCTAGCTACACTTGTCAAATGATTTTGAAGAACATATCAGAACTTAATTTTTCCAATGGTGGTGCTGGCGAATACGTCTGTCTTAAGGGGTCATTGACAAACAATTTTCGTCACAGTTAACGGAATTGGGCCGTTAGGGGGGGAGGTGGTCCACAGCTCAAATCCGTTAAAAATTTTACTTTTGTGACGAAAATTGAAATAGGTAATATTTTGTTTAACAATCCTTAACGAATAACTCGTGGCAGTAATTTTTCGGCGCTGCACAATTTAATTTTGATGTTGCGATCTGCACGAAGAAGTTACGGTAGGCTCTTAGGCGCCCCAACCAAAGACACTCCAAAGACCTAAGAAAGACACATTAGGCCTGTAAACAGACAGAGACATCGTGGGTTGCATGAATTAGAAAGTTGGATTTCTGAACAACATAGTACTTACCATAGTAAATTCTGCAACATATTCAGAAACGCAATGAACAACGCATCCAACATTGAAAACAAATCCAGTCCTAAATAAAAAATTCTTCCAAAGTTTCCTTCCAGCCACCATCTTGATCTCATTGATTAATTGATCAGCACTAACCGCACCAAGCAGCAACAACAACATCAATATCCCAGTTCCAAGATGGCGGCTAATCAAGCATGGAGTCATTCGAATCCTCCTGTTAATAAAATTGGATATCCTTGCTTGAATTATAAGAAAGCAATTGAGTTTATCGATAAAGGATACTCTTGTCTTTATGAAGTTGAAAATGAACGCCATATTGGATTACCACCTAAGTACATTGGCAAAATAGATGAAGGGATTCGAGAAACTTTGGATTCTGATTTGCTCAAATATTCTGAAGAACTTCAAGGAATTATCGTTTGTTATCAACGAGTACAATGCTTAGAAACTTCTGGAAGCATATTAGATGAAACCCCATTCATGCATTTTACAGTCAATGTGAAATATGTAATATTTAGGCCACAAGTTGGTGAGAAATTACGGGGTGTTGTGAACCGAGTCGGGCATGGACACTATGGCTGCCTTGTTCATGAATGTTTCAATGGTTCAGTTCATAAACCCAGGATCGATGCAAATAGATATACAAAGAAGCAAATGAAGATGATTTCAAATATCAATGAAGGGACTGAGTTTATTTTTAGGGTGACAAGATTTGATGTTCATAATGACATTTTATCAATAAAAGGAAAGATTGATGATGAGGATATTGTTACAATATGGTAAGATGAGTCATTTGAAATCACCACCTGTTTATGACACAACTATGTGCACATGCCCTAAAATTTGAAACCATGGGCTCCACTCAATTCCCTGCATGGGATTCCAAAAAAGCAAAGCTTTGTATGTGCATCCTTTGACCTTACACAGTCATTAAATCCTTCATTTATCATTCCAAAGAGTGCATGCGATAAAGCATTTAACTTTAGTCGGATTACACAATGACATTGTTTCATGCTGTATCTGCTGCTCTGTCAACATAAGATATTTCCAAATGTCAATTCATTCAAACCCTTCCATTTATAACTTGTCAACTTGAAGACAACATCCATCAAATGAATTAAAAATGTCCTTACTTACTTACCACTTCTTTGGCATTGTCCTTCCCTTGCTCATTGAAAACATCTAGCATGGTTTTTTCTCCTGTACTTGATTGGGAATCCTTCTTGATCAGTTGACTTGAAAAAAGCTGGCTCCGTTATCGAAAACAAATGCAATATCGATCAGAGTCCTTCAGATCCTGCAAATTGCTTTGTGATTTTAGTCATGGTTTCCATTTGAACTGATTTAAACTGCTTCGTGGATGAAATCTTTAAATTTTCTTTCTCATCTTTTTTGAGTATGAATTTTTGTTTCATGTTGTAGGAATATTGAGAATGCTGTAGTGACGGACAATGATGATTATGGAACCTTTGAGATCAAACAAGAGTACATTGAAAGTACATTGATAGTTCCAGAATCTCCAACTAAAAAGTGCAAAAAGAAGAAAAGTAGAAGGTACAAAGAGTCACCTGAGGTGAATGTAGAAAGGTCTTCATTATCGAACTCAGCAGCACAGAACACAATATCATCAATGAATAAAGGATGGAATGTCACAGAATTCAATGTTGCAAACATCAAGAAAGAAATAAAAGAAGAAGATGAAAGAATAAGTGCTCCAAAAAAGCTCAAAAAGAAACTCAAAAGAAAATATTCTGAGATCTGTAAGGACATTAAAATAGAGCCAGATAGTGGACACTGTGAAGGAGTCTTCAATAATAATGATAACATTGTACCAAAGAAGAAGAAAGGAAATGCAAAGATTGATATTTGGAATCAACCATAATTTGAGATAATGTTGTAGAGATCTGATTTTTTAGTATATTTGATTTGACTGGATTGCTTCTCCTCTTTGAATGAAATAGCCAATCTTTAAAAAGTCTGAATGCTTAGCTGACAAGTGGAATCCCATTTGAAGATGAGTTCGAGTAGGCTACTACACATAGGAGATGAAGTTGCAGTTTTCAGCGCCAAGCACTGGGATCATAGAAGTAGCTATTGTACTGTTAGTGCTAATTGAGTTTGCGACTCCTTGTCATGACACTGAAGGGACCCTGCTTGATATCGAGCCCACTCTGCTTGACTGTTCTGGCTGCAAAGTCAGAGGATTATGCCACTACGCCACAACACCTTAAGTAGATAAAAAGAAGGGACAAAGCACATATAAAACTCAGTATCAGCAACTTGATTTCTTGAATTAAAATGGTTAAGTAGTATATAGTAAACTACAAGACATCTTGATTTGACGTGTTGTATTTGATCTGTCTGTTAATCTTAAGGTGTTAAGAATGAAAGGAACCAGTGAATTCTTGCAGTGCACAAATAACCAGTTTTAAGGTAGGAATGTGTTCTTAAGAATAAAACACCATCACTAGGCAGACTGGCTGTTAAATTCTCACAAATTTTAAAATATTTATTTCTTATATAACAACTTTGTTGCTTAAAATGATTTTTTCAGACAAAGCCAAAATATCCTGCTTTGGTGATGTTTCTTAAAGAATACAACATTTTTGACTTCTTGTTAAATCCATTTGGCAGATTTCCTTGAATAGAAAATGTTTTGCAAAGTTAACTTTTAAGCATAAATATTGATCCCAAAATGATCAGTTGATACGGGGGGGGGGGGGGGTTTGTGAAAGCGCAAGATTAGATATCACTTCCAACCAGATGCTTGCTTTACCAATGTTGCATTACAATAACATTCTGCATTCAGAAATTTATGAACATGGCTTTCAACAGACAGTTGATGTATTGTACAGTAGAGTGATCTATTAATTAGAAATATTTTGTAAATTTCAAATGTGCAGGATAAAGAAGATACAAGTTCTAACTTCAATAAAAATGTTGATTAGTCCTGCACTGATGGTGCTCTATAATCAGAAATAGCTTGATGCACAGGAGTTTTGTCTAACAATGTTAAATTAATATCGTCCATACTTAATTGTTCTTTTGGCTGCTTTATTTCCACATTGTTCATGTTTGCCTGAAACGAAAATCAAATTTCATACCAAGTAAACATTTCCATGAAATACTAGGCAGGTAAAACAGACATGATGGGATGGCAACTTCGCCATTTCAATTTTTTAGAGCCTTCATACACGTAAGGGCAAATACTTTACTTTGTGCAGTTTTTGCCAAAACGTTAAGGTGGAACCTTTGTTGTTCAATTTACTGCTCCTTTCATTAGGAAAGTAAATTTCCTATCATAGTTTGTGCAAATATAAATGATTTAAGCAGTTCCTGAGTAATTTTATGTAGCAGTTGTAATGCCTTCTTCAAAAGATATTCTTTACAAATTTAAAAGTTTCAATTCAACAAAAACATGGTCACTCACCAGTAACAAAGTTGAAAGAAAATATCGACAAACTTCATAACGCTCCTGTTAAAGGAAAAACCATTTCAAATTCAGTTCATTTGATTTGATTTCAAATTGACAAATAATATAGACTGTTTGTGTGATGCGCTTGGAATATGATTTATATGAAGGAAAAGAAGTGGACCAGGAATGGAAACTTGTGGTACACCATAAGTAACTAAGTGAATACCATGATCTATAAGGCTGTTACAGTCAGCCTCAAATTACCTTTCATGTGAGATTTGCAGTGTGGCAAACTTGCTCATGCAAAACTCTTCAATTGATTCATTAGTGGACATTTTCAGGTGACACCAAACTGACACTTTTTACATGATGTTAAAGTAGAAATGTCTTGCCTTGAAATGTCTTGCCTGTCTGAAAATTCTAAGCTCTCATCAAATAAAGATGATATAAAAGAGTGCTGTCTAAAGATAACAAACTGCATTTTTCAGTGATGAAGATAGCGTTTGATTGTGCTTGATAATCACATTAAACATAAGTAATAAATAGCTCAAAATAATAATATCAAACATTATGTACCTTATCTTTCACAATGCTATGGAATGTTGAATTAGGTGAATCTGTTTAAAACAGAGAAAAATAGAATTTACATAATCATTTCTGCATCCCATTGTTGCAATTGGACAAATGTAGAGAATTGTTTGCTGATGTAAGAGGGCCATAGTAAATGTGCAACATAGAATTGTCAAGGATTAGAACAAAGGAAGCCAATTTGATAGGCAAGGTATTCAAATAAATCTATTCTAAAAGCGTTTTTAACTATTCTAAAAAGAATGTGAATCCAACGATATTCTTTGCAAATTTGGTAGAACTTCTTACTGTGCAAAACAGTGGTAAAAGCTCTTACACCACTCAGCCAAACTTTCGTTATGAATAAAATTATCGCTTGGGCCGGACTCTTGTAGAATACCTGAGAGGTCCAGGGTTCGGTAGGGGTAATGTAGGTCTAAATTGACCGAATTTTCAAAGTAAGTAGCTGGTACAAGAACAACAATAATAATTCACAAACACTTTCAAACTTTTCATTTAATAGACATTCAATGTTTCATTATTCCTGCGAAAAAATCACAGCTCTGTTAAAGGCAGTTTAACATTTTAAAAAATTTCTAATTTGATCACCAAAATAGGCCCACTTTTACCGAGGAGCGGGAAAGGTGGGTCTATTTTCAAAACTTGAATAATATGAGAAAATGAGAGGCTGAATGAATAAAAGGAGTAATGGAGATATATCTCCAAACTATTTTCTATTCGATGAAATCCCAGTATATGTGCCTGTTATTGCATGCAATCCCGTTTCTGCGACGAAAATGAAACTACCATCCTCGTGCGGTCATCTACCATCGTTAGGATTTCGAAGGCAGTGATGAAATTTTTTTTTTTTTTATACCACATAAAAGATCTCAACTACAACTAAGTTATTTAAATTTTCTATGGCTGCCATAGCTGGAAAGGACATGATGTCAGCGAGTTCCAACTACGGCAGCCACTTACAATAATTTCAAAATATATACAAACAATTTAAGAACAAAACAAAAAAACAACTCGACCGGGCGTCTCAGAAAGAAGACCCCCCACCAGATAGTCAAATAATCACCCAAACATTATCAGAAAACTGTAGTATGCACTTCTGCTACTCATGGTGCAAATGGGAGTGCTTCTTTACAAGACACCGGTTGCAATTACTACAAATAAACGAAAATGTTGCTGCCGTTTTGTGCTTAAGTTCAATCTGAAAACCTTTTCGTATCTTTGATGAAAGAAATTGTTGCTTCAAGGATTATTCGATTGATGATGACACTGTTCTTTAAGTCTCCGAACAGAAGCAAGTCACACAAAGGTTTATCATCAAGATCGATATTTAAACCAGGGATTTCAGAGAGCCGATCAAAGAGTTCTTGCCGCATCGAATCAAACTGCGGGCAGTGCAGGAGAAAGTGCTCGTTGTCTTCCATGTCATTACCACAAGCACAAAATGGAGTAAGGCTATCAAAGTTGTGTCTAAATTTATGCTCATTCAGCACACTAAACTTTAAACGCAGCTTTGTGAGTAATTTCACGCCTTCAATATCAGAAATATTGTAGACAGAATTTCCCTCCGGTCTTATGATTTTTAATAATTTGTTCTTAAACTGAGAAAGGGATATTGAATTTTTGATCTCTTCCCCAAGCAAATTCCACTCAAACAGGGTATTATGAAAGTAAGTATTGGAAAAGCGATTCGTTCTGGCAACATGTACTTCATAATCACGAGGGTGTCTAAGACCGTAGTTAAGTTCACGTTCGGGAGGGATTTCATTAAAAAGGTAGCCTGGTGATTGTGATTTCACTAAGTTAAAGAAATGGCATAGCCTCCTGTACCATCTTCTGTGATACAGACTTTCCCATCCTAATTCTTCGTACAATCTTTGAATGATGAAATTTGAAAATTGAAATTTGATTCATGATCAATGATGAAATTTGACATTAACGATCAAATAAAAGTCTTTGCAGTTTGTTTACTCCCACTTACTGGTTTTAAGACAGCAACTGCGGTTACAGCAAGGCCTTTTCCACATTTTACTCACAAAACAACGTGGCAGGATGAATGTATGTATGAAAATTTTAAGTAATTCAAAGCTTTGTTGAATTCTAGTTATGGCTGGATTCTCAGTTGGCCCACTTTACCCACCTGGTAAAAAAATTAATATAAAAAAACCATCGCCTCGATGATTTTCAAATAAACGTTATGTCATTTATAAAGACCAAACTCTCACGTCATGTTCTGTTAACGGTCCAGAAAACCAAAATAACAGAGTCAAGAGAAAGTTTTTCAAGGCCTTGAAATTATTCCACAGCAGGCTAAGCAAAATAATTCTTAAAAATTAATCACGACACAATTTTATAAGAAAAATGTTTTTCAAGCACCAACATATTACTTCTAAAACTGCACAAAATGTATATGCCAAGGAAACAGAAGAAAAGCAAAGGGAAGCTTGTGATAAACCTAATCGGCTAAGGTTTGTTTTACCCATTTCAAGTCATGTGACCATACTCTTGGGAAGTTTCAGTACTATGCTATTTTTTGCACTCATGACATAACTTTGCATGGCACGAAATATGTTAGAGAAATCAAAAGACGTTTTATCAAGAGATTGATCAGAAAAGAAATACAGATTTACCGTGAAACGATTCTAATATTTCTGATCCATATTCGTGAATGTCAAACGGTCGATGTTTTTCCTACGATTAAAGAAATATCAGCTAAAACACAGGAATAATTTTTTCATTAGTAATTTTTGACACCAGCAAAAATTATGTGAAAATGAAAATAAATAAAAGATACAAGAGCAGGTAAATTTGCAACTTGGTTGGCGCTATCAAAATATTGTAAAGTTTAAATCGAACCTCTTCTTCTAAAACAGGGCCTATCCTTTCCTGCCATTCTTTTACTCTCTTTGTTAGCTCAGTCTGCTGTGCATAATTTTCAGCTTCTTCAATGTAGTTTCCCTAGAAAGAGACAAATTAATTGATTCATAAATATTTCACCAATTCATTTACGATTTTTCCCATCCTATTACCGTAACTTTGAACTTAGGAAACAGTGGATGAAAATCTATCTATGACAGCTGATAAAATCTATCCATGATAGATGAATAAAAATCTATCCATAATAGATGAATAAAAATGCGTGAAGACGCAGTGTATTCTAATAATAGTGAAGACGCCGCCACCGTACAGGAATATGATGCTGCTCCACAGCAACAAGTGACTTACAATGTATTGTCGAACGAGATCTTCATAGCTACTTGGGCCAATATCTAAAAGAAGAAATGCATAATAGACCTTCTAACTATTCTAAAGACGGTCTCGATGATTTTCCTACCAACGATATACTTTCAAGTTTGGAATGTGCACAATGTTGATAGAAGCTCCAACACAACTCAATCGAACCTCTCATATCTTAATGTATAAAAAGATAGCTCGATCCAGGTTCTTTGCAGAATAGTAACTGATTTTTTTCCATTTTATCATTGTTTAAAGTTGGCTATTTCTAATACTTACCAGCATATAAATTAACTTTAACAATCAACGAATCATTATTCATGAACCAACTAAAACTAAACATAATTAAATAACATACAACAAAATACAAGGTCCTGTTAACAAAATTTATTGCTGCAGTTTGCCCCTTTCAATGCTTTTATTTTCTTTTTGAAAGCTGCCATATTTTAACATATTTTTATTTCGTCACTTAAAGTGTTCCAAAGGATGCTGCCTCTGAAGAGTTTTAGATATCTTATTCTGAATTTTAGCTAAGAGTAAGTCATAGAAATACGGTACCATTTACGATTTTTCCTGCCCTATGAAAAGTACATAGCTTTTTGGCCTACAAGGTTGTAAAACGACTAAATTATCAAAAAGTGGTTGATACCTTCCAACGGATTAGCATCAAATGGGATATCTTGTGATCCAGGACCAGGCACTCTATTTTCCTGTGTTCCAATTCCTTCATCATTGCCAAAATCAGGACCACAATCTAGAAAGAGGAACAAATAGATTGGAACCTAAGCTTAGAAATTTTTCATTTCTTGCACCTGACATTTTAATATTGCTTTATAAGTAACAGATAAATTCTGTCATGAAAATAAATAGATAGATGTATAAGTAAACGACAACGAACCATCATAATCATCATCATCATTATGATCTTGACAAGGCTCAACGATTGATTCAATATCAGCGATTTGTTCTTGTGTGAACCGAGAAGCCTGTAAAAATCAGAAGAGCACTCTTATTGCATGAATTAGCATGAATTATTTGCAAAACTTTGAAAATTACACTACCTGCAGGACATTTGGATTTACAAGTAAATCTCAAATATAATTGCACTTCACTCACGTTCAGTTTTCCACCAAAACCATCACACTAAATGTTGCTTTATTGAATAAAGGACTATTCATTGTGGTTATTCCATTTTTGTTAACTTATGATCTACCTGTGAGACTGACAGTAGCGAGCCATGCTATGATATCTTAGAATGAACTTGTTTACAAGACGACGAATTAAAAGTTGGAATGAAGTATCAACCCACCTCCCCCCCCCCTCCCCCCCGGAAAGGGTACCACTTTCTTTTGGCTACAAGGAGCCCGATTTAGTTAACTCGTCAATGAAAAGTTAGTACTGTCAGAAATATAAAACAGTTACTAGCTGAGGAAGTCAATACAACTTAAGATTTCTCTCCTTACCAATATCCTTCGTTCTTTTCTCTTGACTTCCTTTCGTTTATCACTTTCAATACGAAACAAATATTCGAATTCTATGAAATAAAGAGAAAATGGTGAATACACAAAACCGGAAGGATTCTGAACCTTTATTCTATAGCACGTTGTTGAGTTCTTTCGAGTTTTTATCTATATTACTTGTTAAAAGTAGCACCAGAAAGCAAATCCCATTATCGCGACGTATTAAGTAAGCTGTGGTAAAATATACAAGACAAGGCAACTTTAGTCAATGAATGAGTTACAAATTCAACTGAAAAATTTAGCCCCTGCTCTTTAACAGCAAACATATAATCGAATCAATCCAGCTCAAGTGAAATCATTGTTGTCATTATAGTTCAAACAGATATTTCCTCCTCTTACTTCTTAGCTTGCTAAAAACTACAGCTGCATTTGTCAAGAAGAGCATTATGCTTGGTCAAGCTCTGCATCAACTGAGACTTGTAGGTTTTACATCTAAGACAAAACTGTATTTCCTTACCTGGGAATCTGGTGCTTTTCATCTTTTCTCCTTGCGATTTGTTGGTAAGCCTGTTGCCTGCAACAGAAAGATGCATTTGTCAATGCAGCAACAACAACCCGCACTCAGAAGCTACCTCTTGTTCTCGAAATAGGCAGTCCAGTTTCTTCATCATTTTCAAAAATCACTGAAAGAAGGGATGAAATGGTTAACTCCTCATCGCAGTCACGGCTTACATCAAAAATAATTTTGCTTCTACAAACACAACTTGCTGATTCCCCAATTTGACTTTTCTTTATTGATAATCATCCTGATTAACTGAGTTAATCAACCGAACCTCCAAAACAGTCTGATGTCCCTTACAAGCCAGCATATATGTCCCTTATAGATTCATACTAAGCCTATAATAACTCCTTCCGAGGGCAATACCAGAAAATATTAACCCGAAGCAGTCGTCACTACGAAACCAAGCTTGCGAGGCTTTTGTACAGGGGCTGACGGTTAATATGTTCGGTATTACCCAAAGTGATCATTTAGTTTATTACCCCAGGGTCAGGGCGGGGTGCAGGCCGTTCGTTATTAACAAAGTAAAACTATCTTGATCAAAGTAGAACTGTGATTTCAAAGCCAAAGTCAGCCTTAGCCTAGCATGAAGCCAATACAGATGAAGCCAATGCAGATGAAGCCAATGCAGTTGAAGCCAAGGCAGATGAAGCCAAGGCAGATGAAGCCAAGGCAGATGAAGCCAATACAGATGAAGCCAATGCAGATGAAGCCAATGCAGATGAAGCCAAGGCAGATGAAGCCAATACAGATGAAGCCAATACAGATGAAGCCAATGCAGATGAAGCCAATGCAGATGAAGCCAAGGCAGATGAAGCCAATACAGATGAAGCCAACGCAGATGAAGCCAACACAAATGAAGTCAATGCAGATGAAGCCAACGCAGATGAAGCCAATGCAGATGAAGCCAATGCAGATGAAGCCAATGCAGATGAAGCCAATACAGATGAAGCCAATGCAGATGAAGCCAAGGCAGATGAAGCCAATACAGATGAAGCCAATACAGATGAAGCCAATGCAGATGAAACCAATGCAGATGAAGCCAAGGCAGATGAAGCCAATGCAGATGAAACCAATGCAGATGAAGCCAATACAGATGAAGCCAATACAGATGAAGCCAATACAGATGAAGCCAATACAGATGAAGCCAATACAGATGAAGCCAATGCAGATGAAGCCACTTGTTGCTATTCGAATTTGTTTCTCTATGTGTTCGAAGGACTTGATCTAAGTTTCGAATTCAAAGGTCAGTCCTCACGTGATTTCTGTTTGCAAATCAGCTTTCGGTAGTCAGTGTCAAACAAGTAGTCAACTTTAGCAATACACTCCTTCACACACCGTTTCTTTTATTTATACTCTCCATCAAATGAAGGAATATAACTTTTATGGAGTTTCATATCATGTAATGAACTCTTCTAACCTAAAAGAGAAGGATTCTTACCACAGAATTCGGCAATTGGGCACACATGAATACTCAACCCAAATCGCATTGGTCTGTTCTTTCTTTTTCTGCCTTTTTGTTTTGTCATCAATTCTTTCAAACTTTGTGGGATCTTAAAAGGTCTTCCTGAAATAAACAAACAAAGCATTGATACATTCTGAAATCTTATCTGTATTTTCACTTTTTAAAGTGATACACAAGGTGTCCCAAGAAACTTCTGCTCCTTTATGTGGCTACTGTGGAGGAGCTGTAGATCGATCATCTTGATTTTTACACAGTTGCATAGGTCAAGCTTCAACTTAGAGTTTGAGAACTTGTTTGAGTCAATCTGACAAGTGGTTGCTGATTAGTGGCAGAGAAAAGGCAAAAAATAAGATCAAAACAGCATTTCTATTGTTCTCCAGAAATGTCAAAATAAAGTAAGTTTGCAAAGAAAGGGTTTTGGCATCATATCAAAATCTCCACACATTTTTTAAAAGTGCTCTCTTATGAATAGACAACACTGCTAACCCTTTCTTTGAAAACCTACCTTTGAAAACCTATCAACAGAAGAGCTGCTTTTGCACCAACCACCTATTTTGCTTTTTCCCTGAAATGAATCAGCAAAAATTTTTCAGATTGACTTATACAAGGTCTCAAACTCTAAATTAAAGCCTGACCTATGCAACTCTGTAAAACCAAGATGATTGCATCAACAGCTCCTCCACGGCAGCCACAAATAAGGGGCAAAATTCTTTTGGGACGCCTTGTTTACTTATAGCTCTCCTGTGATATTTTAACATTCTCTCTGTACCACTCAAAACTTTTATTACGCTCGACGAATGAAAATCGTGAAACGATCTAAAAATCAACTGTTACCTTTCCTAAATGGTTTTGCCAAATGTTTTCTTTCTTCATATAAATCCAATTCCTCCCAAGGATCTTCCCAATGCGCCTTTGTGAGAAAAATATGAAGCATTAGTCAACTTTCTCAAATACCGGAAAAACACTCCATTTAGCCTCCTCTGTTAAGCCCTCTTTCTAACATGCCCTCTTTTTAACAACACCCCTTTCTAAAAAGCTGTCTTTCTAACAAGCCCTCTTTCTAACAAACACCTCCCTACAAAGACAGAATTTTGAAAAAGTCCCCTCGCCCACTCATGAATTTATGTAGATGAATAAGCTTGCATATCAATTTCGATATGGTTGCAAATAAAAACTGTCGAACTCGTAAATTTGACTCAAAGAATTGTATGTTGATTCCGCAAATATGGTTCAAAAGGACTGAAAGCTATCATCTGCATAAGTCCCTTCTCTACAAGTAAGCCCCACTCTTTTAAGCTTCTTCTCCATTATTCAAAACTGAATAAGCTCCAACGGAGACTAATAGAATTTTTACGGTGATTCTCCTTATTCACTGGCCAACAAAAGTTTCTTCTCACTGCTACCTAAAATTTGTCCTGTGTGCCTGCGATGTTACAAGAACCAATGAGAAGCGAATAAACGGAATTGAAATAAAACTTTAAACCTGTATTCCAGCATTTTCTATTTCTTGGGCTCTTCTTTGGTATTCTCTGAGTCGAAGATTTGGTCTCTGGAACAAGAGAACATCGTAATTGATTTCTGTTCAAATTCAAAGACAGGTAAACTTGATTCTGGTCATAGCATGGAGGCGTAACATAAAAACATAAGTGTAGCATTCACCTCAATTTCATGATGCGAAGTGATCGGAGAAGAAGGTGCAATTGGAGTTTTATTGAATGATGGCACATTCGGTTGATTTTCATCATCATTATCATCATAAGTGAGTTCTCCGATTCCTTGATCATCAAAACTAGCATTTCCAGCATCAACTTGCATCTCTGCATTGGTGTCTTTATCAGCCATTACTTCTCCTGTAATAAAAAAATTCCATTTTGTAAATTGTGGCAGCCAAAGAAGTTCAAACAGTCTAAAAATGCTCATTTCTCCAAAGTTCAAGGGATCAGTGTCGGGTGGGCGGCTGATCAGCCATTTTGGTTTTATCAAAGAGACTAAGTTCTGCTCTGCAATCAGACTTCTCGGTTTATTTTTCTTTCAATCGCAATGTTTCTTTTTAGCGTTACACTCCCTAGTTAATTTTAAGTGTCACTCACTATGCGAACTCGCTAAGTATATGTCCTTTTCTGCAATGAGTGGCAAACTAGTTGTATTCGTTGCTTGTTTCTTTGTTTAGTTTAATAAAAAACAATGCTAAGAATATTAATGATTTAGTTTGACCTTTAGTCCTCGAAAACGACTGAGACACTTGCTTGATTTTGTTTAATTTCGTTCCTTAATATTCTTTCTGTGCTCCATTCGAAATATACTTTTTAGTTATTATAAAAAAGAGTCATATTTATGATCTAGTTTATTTCTAAATTCCCTTTTAAACATTGTTTTTACACTATAGACCGTCTCAAATAAGCTTTCACGTAAGTAAGTAAGGAAGTAAATTTAAGTAAGTAAAAATTTGCAACTTAAAAAAGTAGAATGAGAGAATAAAACAAAATTTACAATGGTCAAAAAAAGAAATGTAGTTAAATGAATAAATAGGATATTTACAATAGTATTTACACAGCAATTTTGATAAATACAATTTGAAAACACCCTTATTTAATTAAAGTGGCAGGGATAGCATTAAAAGATTGAGTCGACGTGAAAACGTCTGCAAACAGAATAATTGTAGTGTTCTTGAATCATCTTAATAAAAATAAGGATACCCTCAAAAAGAAACTTACTACTGGGTGGTTTAGGAGTTGACCCTGTTCTTCTTGCGATTGATTTTTCCAATAATGACACACTACATAAGTCCATCAATAAGGCACCAGACGAGTGTAAAATACATGTATTCATCTGCAAGTAATAATGACACACTACATAAGTCCATCAGTAAAGCACCAGATGAGTGTAAAATACATGTATTCATCTGGAAGCAACAATACAAGATTCAAACAAAACAAAGAATAAAGTGGCAACTGATTGAGCCATCTGTAAACTTTACAACAAAGGGTGAAAAGCTGTAGCAAAATATTCATTACCTACAATGCTCCTTTTTTTAACCAAATAAAATGCAAACTACAACTAATGTAAATTTTCTATGGCTGCCACAGCTGGAAAGGACATGATGTCAGCAAGTTTCAGCTACAACAGCCACCCACAATAATATCAAGATATATGTATATGCAGATAACAGATTATTTATCAACAAAACAAAGAAAAGCGATTTGAACAGGCATCTCAGAAACAAGACCTATCCACACCTCTCTGCAGATGATCAATGAAACACCCAAACATTATAATGGAAACTGTCACGCTCCTTCCTGATTCCTTCCACTATTTTAAACTCCCAAGCAAAAATTCCCAAGCAATAGGTGTTCCTTGGATGATTCAGAGTTGGATAACGGGTTTAGCATAATAACCAAATTAGTAACACACCTTGAAGTCATTTCGATTCCCAATAACTTCCCCTTTTTGACTAGAAGAAAGAAAATTGAACGATTTATAAGAGAGAAAACTAATACTCCACTCCCACTCGCAGGTAAGATCAGATTAAATCAAACAAAGTTATTGAATGGGGCCATGAGCCTTGTAATTGGTAAACAGGTTGTGAGTTTCTAGTAAGAACAAAAGCTTGTTTTGATGATAAAAACTACTTATAAGCGCCTTTGGTCATTGGTGCTTTGAGCTAATGATTTGAAAAGACAAATTCTTAGAAACATAAGTGAACTAAGACATGGAAAATCTATGTTTCATCCAGTGAGACAGAGGAAAGAAATTTCAAACAGAGTATGAAAATGAGAGACTTACTTCAAAAGGACATCTTCTCCTCTTTTATCCATTTTACTTTTTGGCATGAGTGCAAAGGGTATTCTTGGAATGATCCTTGCTCCCTGTAACATTGGAGAAATAAATGTAGCCATCATTTCAAAAGGAAAATGGAGCTATATAGAGTGGCCTTTGAACAGAGCAAAGAAAATATTAACACACACCATTGTTCATTTTTGGTGACAATGTAATTCATGCACAATACATAGAAAGATCATCAAACAAAAGGCTGTTGATACACACACCTGGAAACAGGTTGAAGGGTTATGCTTGATATATCCATTTGGTGTCTTCTTCCCATCTTGACATTTCAGGTTATTCATTATGGAAAATGCATGATCAGATGCAGGCTATGTCTATAAAAAATTTCTGAGCCCAATCTTGCAAAGCAATGGTACTGCAGCAGAATAGCAAAAGAAGACAGTACTTTGTTGAATGAAGAAATCTTTACCTCACTAGAAAGATGTTCTTGAGAATCATTCCTTAATTCAATGTTATCAGATTCTTCAATATCATCTAGATCTAATAACTGTTAAAAAGAAAAGATGAATGGTAAGGATCTGAGCATGATGCACAGCTGAATGTCACTAAACCATCATCACTGTTGTTCAAAATAACAGAAAATGTGTCAAAATAAAACCTTCAGATAAAAAATTTCAAACAAAGTTAAAGATATTTACTACAGACAACACTTTCAATCAAGACTTTCATTTTTAAGCAACATGCAGTCATGCACAATTTCCCATTACCTGTCTTTGAGAACATTTCCACAAGAGAATGTTTATGCTTCCCATACATTAAATATTTCAGAAAGAAAATCTTGGATGATTAAGTTGAGAACACTTTTTGAAAAGTAAGAAACAATTTCCTTTCAACAACATCAAGTTGTTTACTTCAAATGAGCTAACAAACCACGCAAAATATTCCCCACAACTTTACCATTGGAAACTTCTGGATTTTAATGTAGATCAAACATAATCTCAGCTCTTAAGGATTGGTATCAAAATGAATATGGTTTTGTGAATTTTCAAGGATATTTGTGACATTAACTTAGGAATGACTTTGTGATGCGATGCAAACATTTACCTGATCCTGGTCAGCATGTTGATCAAAAGTTGTGTCTTTGTCTTTTCCTTGATTATCAACAGACGGGGCTTGTTGCATTGCTCTGTTTGGTAAAAACATAATCAAAATTCAAGTTCAGTTTTATAAATTAAATATATTTCTGAACAATTTAGTTATATTTGTATATAGATGAATTCGGTAAATAAAACTGAAGCTTCTGAAAGGAAATAACGCTAAGTTGAAGCACATTTTCCGCCAGCTGGATGTTCTCTGCAAAACGTTTTCTGGTGCAAAGCAGATTTCCTGTGGAAAGCAAAATTTGTCCTGTGCTTGCCAGTAGAAAGAAGTTCGTAAAGTATATATAACATTTCAAAAATTCTAGAAAAGGGTTATTTTTGCTGCAAACATGACATAATAATAACGACTTACTGTTTGTTGCTAAGAACAATTTGGAGAGTTGTGTGAGCAAGTGAGTACAAATACTCCACCTGAAAAAAATCAAAAATTGAAATAAGTTTTAAGATTGGAAATAGATTTTGCTCCTAAGGTATCAAACAAATTCTCTAATAATTAACATCCTTTTGAATTCTCATCGAATAAAGGACGTTCATTTTGCAATTCTGCCTCCATTTTATATTACTCAATTTATATAGCCTTTATTTTCAAAATTCATCATCTTTAGAGTTGATGTTTGCTTTGGCAACAGAAAAGATGATTTGTTTTCACCTGTGGATCCAAACAATAGAGAGAGGATGAAAGATTTTTTCTTTTTTTGATAAATGATAGATTTCAAACTTCCCTTCATTGTTCATACTTTTATAGCTTACCAATGTGTTACAAAGGGGTATACACTCATATCTTGTCTCTTTGCCCTAAAATGCATATATATATATATATATATATATATATATATATATATATATATATATATATATATATATATATATATATATATATATATATATATATATATATATATATATATATATATATATATATATATGTATTTTCTCAAAAGCTCATTCTAAAAGATGCTTTAAAATTAGTATAGATGCTCAAAGAAAAACACTTCTGGTAAACGTTTCGACTTGCGTCTTCATCAGTATTCAATACTGATGAAGACGCAAGTCGAAACGTTTACCAGAAGTGTTTTTCTTTGAGCATCTACATATATATATATATGTATATATGTGTATATATTACACATTACTGATGAAGGCTTTGGCCGAAACGTTTAAACGAATGTGTTCTTTCTGAGTGTTATATTATATATATATATATTGTGTCCTATGATTGTCCCCTGAACTCAACCCATCATTGTCCCCTGAGACTCTTGAGCTTGTAGTGATTATCATGATTAATAATTAGCAGTTATTCATCGTTCATACCTTTTTGCTGTAAACACATGCAGATCCTTGGATAAGCATGGCTGCCTCTGCAAAATTCAAAGTTGTTTTTCCACCATCAAATGAAATTTGAACACCTTCAATCTGAGAAGATAAAAGGAGTTTAAATAATATTTTTTGACATAAAATTTCAAATCCTCACTCAGTCTTACATTGCTAATACTGTTATTTAAGGAAGGTCTCAAACCCATTACAGATATTCTCATGAAGAGTCTGGACTTTTCCATGACTGCAAAAAATTGTTGAAGCCACGGCAAATGTCAATGCAAATTCCATGGATGCCAATTTTAAACGATGGGCATTCAATTTTCTACACAACGAGAACTAAATCAAGAGCTTTTACATGGCGGCGCCACAGGTAGTGTGACAATGGAGTGGAGATGAAAACACATTCCTCAATTGTGATTTGATACCGGCATGAAAATAATCACGAACTAAAACCTAGCATCCATGGCAATTCAAGGAAAGCTCCGGCAAACTATGGCAATATCCGTGACACAAACAGGGCCAGTGGTGAGCGTGTGGCCGAGTGGTTAAGGCGTCTGACTCGTAAGCCAAAGGTCAGAACGGCCGTAGGTTCGAGTCCCACGCTGGACAGTTTGGTCGCTGTCCGTTACACTAGCCCGGGTCGACCAGAGCCATGTGAGGGAAATCTGGTAGCTGTGGCGGGTAGCTGCGGCGGAGTGATGGTAAAACATCCGTGGCCCCTGCTGGAAATAAGTCTCTCAGACTTTCGCGGGCTAGCCACGTTAAATATAAATACCTACCTACCTACCTGCCATCAAGAGGCAGGCCGGGCCTCAGTAGTCAAGAAATGGAAGGGGCCTTCTGTCACTGAAGGCACTGGAAATTTTTTGGACCACACCCTTTTCTCTTGGATCATGCCCTCCTATGCACTTTGAAAACGCAGTTTTTAGATGGAAATGACCTTCTATACACTGTCACAGACATAATCTTTAGATGGTTAATACTTTTACCTCGTACAGACCGAATTGAGAATGACAAAGTGTGCCCACGAACCTAGAAACATTCCTCATAGAAAACTACTAAAACGAATAAAAAGTACAAAATATTTATCATTCTGGGCCCCTAATGACCTCGGGCCTCCTAGTAACAGCCCTGGCGCCCCTGCTCCCAGGGTGTATTCCAAGTAAGACCTACGCCGAAGGTACGCCGATCCCTAAGCTTTTGTAAGCCAGGTACTTTCAGGGAAATCAGTCTGCACTCTTTGTATTGCGTGGGGAAGATCTTCCCCATGCAACTTTGACCGCTTCCAGCCACAGCCGTGCCATAACCCTGTACTAACACCATTTGTAGCAGTTTTTTAATAAAATTTACAAAAAGCCCAGACCCTCAGATGCGCCAAAATGTACTTCAGAATGAGCTTTCCCGCGCCAAAATCGAAGAATGCAAACTGGCAGGGAAAGAGAGCTGCTAGGAATCCGAGTACTGAAGAAATGCATGACGTATTATCAAAATAAACTGCTAAAAGATCGAGGACAACTTCACATTCCAGCAAGGTAAGCAAATTTTGAAATGCCGTCACGCCAAAAACCATTTTACTGATAAAATGACGCCGCTACGCCAACAAAAGTCAGGTCTACGCTGAGGATCTTCGGGCCTAAGTGCATGAAATGCACCCTGGACTTCTTGACGGTCCTAGACACCAAATAGTTCCTCAAAAGAGCTCAAAAACTACACGGATACCTAGTTTAGTTACGGGCCAGCGATGCGATGGGCATTCAAGGAAATTTCCATGGGTCTGAGACCCCCCTTTTACTGAAATTTCACTTGGTCTAAAACTCCATTTACATCATTCCAAAAAATGATGATTGAAATTTTCACAAAATGACCCATGAGTTTTGAGCAAATTGATAAACAGACAAAAAAAGGCATCGAATCATTGTGACGCAGATATTTTTCTTAAATCTATCTTTCAGTTCTCATCAGTGGGTTTATTGACACTTGCCTCTTCGTGGTATTTTTCTAACTCTTCAGCCAACTGAATATTCCAATTTTCGTTGAGATCGCGTATTGGTTTCAACAACCATGAGAGTCTTTCTCCTTCTTCTGTACCCATCTTGAATGTAGGCCAACTGCTTGCGAAGAACCGACACAACAGAATTTGGCGCGCTTTTATTCACGCATGCGTATTCCTAGCTGTAGCTGTAAGGGAGTCTGAGTACTAGTGTAGTGCGGTGGTAACTGCGGAGGAATTGTGCTCGAATTCTCGCGCGCATGGTCAAAAAATGAGATGGTCGTCGAAGAAAGAAGACGAGATTCATAAATGATTAATTTGGATGTGATCTTTGACACTTCACGCTCATATTCAAGATTCCAATAGGTTGGTACTTTGATTATTCATGTTCATAGGTGTCGTTCATTAATACATCAATGTTATCTAAATATATTTGAATGAGATATTGTCTAAGAACTGGCTTGGACAGGCTGCTTAGGCCCATTGTTTTGCAAAACAACTCAAAACAAACACTACACTGGCGGGTGAACTCGTGACTCTTATTCGTACAATCTTTGGCGCAACAATTCTTTTGGATTTTGGTGCACACATTTGGTGCAGAAAGAGGCCCAAGCAATAGACCATGGATAAGATTACTTGAGACACAAACAGAAATGACTTGTTTTAGTGTAAATGGCTTCAAAAAGAGAAGTAGACAAAGATGGCGTGATTCAGTTGTTCCTATGGTGTATTGCTGCACTTTTTCTGTGCGCTTTCACTTCTTTGTATGCTCAGATTCCAGGTACTCACTTTTCCGTTTTCACTTTCCTTGTCACTTGATTTTCAGGAGGATTGCTCTTCACTGATTTGGGTTTGTCCAATATGACCACATTGCCCACTTCATGGCCAAGTCAGGAAAACATTTTAGTCACACTGTCAATTGATCACGAGTAAGGTCTCTTTGGAACCAAAGGAATAACGTATGTCACACCCTAAACAAATCTATTTTCTTTTCAAAAAATGAGGAAGGTTCCCTCAAAACATACGAGGGTTTTAGCACTTTTCTGGACTCTGCTACAGTACAATCATAAGCTGCTATATTCATAGATGGAGTTGAGTTTTGCAGTCCAAATTGAAAATTCATTTCCTTGATTCGTACTGAAAATTCATTTCATAAACTCATCCTTTTTTCTTGATCTAAAATCTCTCAAGCAGTTGTCCATATTCTTTCAGTCTCTTTAGAAAATATCTGGCTAAAATTTTGTTTGAGTTTTATAAAATTTGTGGTTTGTTAATTATGGGGGGGGCGGAGACTCTCTCTTGATTAGTTAACCTATTTAGAGGACTCCTCCTTAATCAATATATCTTTAAGACAATCATGTTTCAAGGGTCTGTTTCATCCATCATGCCTTGTATTTGTTGTCCCCTGGTTTGCCTTTGTTGTCGCTACTTTCATTTGTTCTGGCAACAATCTGAAAATTCTCAAAATTGCAAGGAAATAGTTTGATATCCTTAAAGATTCTCTCTATGCCCGTTTGGTTACTTTAGGGTCATTGGACGGTTTTTCATCACTTTCTTTTATTTTAGCTTTACTTTAGTTTTACTGTAGTTTACTTTAATTTTCCAATTTCATGTTATCTTTTTTGCATTTTTTTTTCTTTTTGAGTAACAGAAGACAGACCTGGGCCAAGTGAAATAGATGAGACTTTAGTACAGGCCAATCACCTTAGTCAATATTACTATTACGTTATATTTTATCATATTATGTTACATTTAGGATTGTATGGTGAAAATGGACTCTACCCAGCATCCTTTGTTCTTGAAGACAGTAAGTTTCTTCTTTTTTCCTCTGTGTTTTCCTTTCATCAGCAAAGTTGCATTTTCTAGCCTGCTACTGCAAAGACTCTATTTTGCTCCCCTCTCTAAATAAGTGCCCCGCGTAAGACCCCATCTTAAAGTCCCCTCCAGAGTCTGTGAAATCAATGAAGCTCTCTCAAGGTTTATAGAGATTTTGCGTTACTTCTAGCAAAGCCTTATTGCAAACATGTTGAGAAATGTGCAAGATTATCAACTGAATCAAAAAGATTTTTAGTGCTGAGGAGAATGGTATCAGATGACAGCTATGTGTCCTCAAAGCATATTTCCATCAATTCTAATGTAAATAGTTGCTGATCTTTATTCCCTGACAACATGATGTTTTCATGCATACTCCAGAACGTACTTCTTATTGATATTTTCTGTCATCATGTCAAATATGTTCATTTATCATTTTTTCATGAGCATGCATATAGCTCCTATAACTCGCTTGCCCTTTGCAGAATCTGTGTGTGCAGATTATGATAAAAGATGCAAATTATGGTCAACGAAAAACCAATGCAAACTTAATGCAGAATGGATGTTAGAAAACTGTGCAAAAAGCTGTAATTCATGTAAAGGTACGCAGTGGAGGCCTGCAAGAAGCAGCTTTTTTGTGCTTTTATGTTTTAGTATTAGAAGCCACACAGCCAATATTCAAAGCTGAAATTTTGATCTTATTTGAAGGCACTTTTGAGTATTAGCCACATGCTGTTTCTTTCTCAGTTCATTAAATGTTTTAATTTTTTTGATTCGCTGGTATTGTATCCAATTTTTACCACATCAAGCCTGTAGTAACTTTAAATTCCATTGAATGAATAATTATTTACTAAAATCCTTAATCTTCAATCTTCAGCTGGCCTTGAAAAATTCCTCAACTACCCAACATTGCTATGGCATACTCCTTATCTTGGCTTAACAACAGAGACTGGAATGGAGTTCCTTTGTTTCCTGGGAATCCTTTGTTCATTCTACATGCTCTTATCAACACCAGCACGAGACTGTTTAAATTTTCTTGTTCTTTGGATTCTTTACTTCTCTTTGGTTCAAGTAAGTAAAACATCATTTGTGTCTAAATCTTGAAGTAAGAAACAGTCAACAGCAATTAGTAATGAATGAATTACTGACTGAATTGTATGTTCTTTTCAAACAATGTGATATTTTAGACATCTGAAAGAAATCCAAGCATTTCCAGTGGGTGTTGCCCAAAATTAACTTTATTTTGAATTCAACTGACAGTGTTGCAGTTGCTAAGGATTTGGGAATCACTCTGTTACGCCATTTACTATACATCAAACTTCAGTGGGCTTGGCTTTTTTCCTAATTATGAAGAATTCAGAAAAAACCAAATTGTGTGCTGTGAAGCTGCAGATGAACTATGATGGAATTTTGGAATTCTCCAAATTTATTTGGAAAATTATGTAAAATTTTTTACCAATTTTATCTCAATTTTCTTTTAGGTTGGACAAGTTTTCTTATATTATCAATGGTTGGTATACTTAATTATCATGCCCTTTTCTGGGTGACTCATTAAGGGGCCTTCCTGTTTTAAAAATTGCATCAAAAGTTTTCATCCTGTTCAGAAAGAATTTCTTCTATTTATTGCAGCTAAAGAACTGAATTCTTTGGTGAAAAATGCCTTCATGGGAGCTACCTTAACTTGACTTCTCAAAACAGACAGATGCTTTCCAAAATATCTCTACAGATCTCATTATTGAAAATATCAACGCTATTTCTAGTTTATTGCTTCTTGACTTTCATCATTTCTTTTATTTGTTCCTTGTAGGGATAATCTGCTTCTTGAAGCTTGTTTCATTGCATGTCTGCTTGCACCGTGGAGCTTATATATTGGTCCCTGGAATTTCTTCAAATTTACCAGAATTGGGACATACATCCAAAGGGAACATGACATGATAACATGGTGGCTGACAAAATGGTTACTTTTTCGATTAATGTTTGCATCTGGTGTCGTGAAATTGCTTTGGATGGATGAAACATGGTGGAATCTTACTGCCTTGAATTGGCATTACGAATCTCAGGTAAACATTAAACTTACTGCCGGGTGAGCGAGAAGAACGTTCCCGCTTCGGAAATTCATAGCACCAATAGCTTCAAGATTACTTCGCAAGGCTGCATGATTCAAATCTTAGGCAAAAGCTGAAAGACCAGTATTGTATTTTTTTCTCTTTCAACAGTGTATTCCTACATCCATTGCCTGGTACATGCATAAGTTGCCAATACCGTTTCATCGCCTGAGTGTCGTTTTCATGTAAGTTTATTGTGATCTCATCTCTTTCACGATGTACTGCAAGTTTTAAACAAAAATCCCAGTAAAATGTCCCTGCATTTCATTTGAAGATTTTTCTTTCATTGCTAGACTCATCATTGTGCACATCCTGAACCCCCCCCCCTATTTCCCAACAGCATTTAAACAAACACCCAATTTACGCTATTCTTTCCTGAAACAAAATAAGTAAATTTCTTGTGAATAACTGTGACTCAAAGTTTACTTATGAGTAACCTTTTATGCCTCTAAATGATTGGTTGATCAATTGATTTATTGATATATAGATTGATTGATTGATTGATTGATTGATTGATTGATTGATTGATTGATTGATTGATTGATTGATTGATGAATTAAATACGGATGGATGAATTAAGATGTGCTCCTCAGGATTTAATTATTTTTGGTATTTCTGGAGTCCTTTGATTAAGACACTCATTTTTACGATATCTTTGTGACATTTCACTTGCATTGATTTATTTCTTTTGCAGTTATCTCATCGAAATAGTTGTACCTTTCCTATTCTTTGTGCCTGTCAGAAGTATTCGAATCTTTGCTTTCTTTGCCCAGGTAATGACTTGAAGTTGTCCTTTTTTAAGAATCTTTCTACAAAAAAGTTGCATACTGTAACTGAACTGCTCAAACCATCAATGATAACTGTAAGAACTGCTTTCAGCCAAACTGTGTAGTTGGATAAATTCGCAGATTTGATTCTGTTGCAAAGTGAAGTAAATACTAGCCCCCAATCAAGTTTAAACAGGACAGCTCTTCCTCCTCAATAGCTTAAAACATAAAGTTATGAAAATATCAATCAAAATGTGAACTGAGCTGCAAAGAAGTGTTGATTGCAGAAGCACAAAACCCTAATCCATCTTCAGATGTATCTTATGTTTGCTTACGATTCCCTTATGCCAATGGCATACATAATTTCTATGTTCTTCATTTGTAGATGTTGTTGCAGACGATGATACTCCTAACTGGCAATTACAATTTCTTCAATTTATTGACAATGGCTCTTTGTTTTTCATTGCTCGATGACGAATTCATTCAATTCAATTGTAATCTAACTGCTTTTTGTAATTGTGAGTATTCTTGCATTATTTGCAACTTTTCGTAACTTTATGTTTATATATCTGTGTCATGTTTGGCAATGTTTATCTTTAGTTGGAAGTGAACAGACTCAGTCATTTTAACCACAGACCTAAGCAATCATTTTCAAGCAATAGAGTCATTAAAGTTTCGTATTGCCTTTCTTTATTCCTTATCTTTATTTCTTATCGTCCTAGTATAACTTTATTTTTATTCATTTTCTTTGAGTTTAACTGAGACTTGGCCTACCCATTCTATCCCATCCTGTGTTTTCATCGACTCATCATTCCTGGATAATAGAAAGCGACTTTATTTCTTGATGTGGTTGAAAGGCTAATCGTAAATGCATATGTCGTCTTCAAGTGTGTTTTCTTTTTCTTTCTTTGCACGTTGTCACATTTTAATTGTCGATCTTGTGGAAGAAACATCATTTCACGTTTCCTTTTTGCAGCTCTAAAGTCGAAATTAAAAAGAGAGCCGCCAGAAAAAGAGAAACTGGTGGATTTAGATGACGCACCGAAAATCAGTGATTGTCAGTTTGGAAGTACAGGAGGAAAGTCTCCAAAATGTGAGTTTTCTTTTTTATTCACCTGTCCCACCCTGAAGATTAATGGAAAATGTATTGATGTGTTTAGCTTGAATTTATTAGTTCAGTAGAATAGCAAAATTATCATAAGAGGGGGAAAATACGGAGCTTATTACTCGTTTAAAATTGATTAGTTTAATAAGTCTTATTTTTGATGAACCAGGGAGAAGGAATTTAATGAGTAAAGAGGGTGTAGCTGCAGTGAAGAGGACCTTTTTTGAATTCCAAACTTCACTTTTTAGAAAAATCTCCATTGTATTACTGTTAGTTGGAACAGTGCACTTTTTCAAGTTTCAGTATCAATTAGCAGTTATTTTTAAAAGGTGTCTGCTTTGATCAAGGGTATTAGGACACGGATGTTTTGATTGATTATTTATTTACCTCGTTTTGATCCGTGTGTCTCGTTTTGTTGTCTTGTTTTCTGTTCTGTTTCGTCTTCAATTGAGCGTGGTTAGGCCATACCGCTCTCAAGTTGCTCGAATAGAGCTCCCTTGTATTTCTGTGTCTTAGTGCGCCTTCGCACAAGAATGGTTCTTAAAAGACACACGGATCAAAACAGGGTAAGTAAATAATCAATCAAAACATCCGTGTCCTAACACCCTTGCTTTGATTTACATTTAGTAGTTACTTCTAATTTTTGTTTTTAGTATCAAGCACATGGAGACTATGTTTCACTAAACTGATGGACTGGATAGAAATGAAAGCGTCTTCGAAAAGAATTCTAAAATTCAAAGATGTCTTGGATAAAAAGATATTCTACATTGCAAGGAAGTTACTGATCACAGTTATATTTATGGGCGTTGTAGTTTGTTTATTGCTGTTTGCTGTGAAATATTTTGGTTTGAGATATGATAAACATGAATTCATCCATTCTGAAATTAGTAAGTAATTTATTTCAATCTTTTTTATGTTATCATGTAACATCCAGGATCTGAAAAGACAAAATATTGGAAGCTACGTAGAATGTTGGTAAAGTTGGAAACAAGGAAGATTTGCTAAGAAGAGAAGAATCCATTAAATGCTTTCTCGTGGCTAATTTATGGAGAATGCGTAGAAGATTTTTCTTGATTTTCAGCTCGAGCACTGACCGTCCATCTAATTTCGTTACAGCAGGGTTGTTTTATCTCATTTTTTGCCAGGTAGCAACTATCATAAATTCACTACGAGGAAGGGTAAGATTTCCATAGACTGTGGCAAGATCCAAACTTTATTGACTTTTATTAAAATCGTTTTGTTTTCGTCCTGATCAACATAAGATGTAATTCTCAGAAAACTCAAAGAAGGTCTGCAGATCATGCTGCTTTCGTTTTTGAATCATCCAACGCATGTATTCTGTGATTATCTCCTGACAGTTCTTTCCTTTTTGTTGCAGAATTTACAGTAAAACAGTTCCAAACTGTACTCACTATCGCAGTTATAACCGGGATGATAATTGGCCTCGTTTCTCTTTGCACTGAAATTATTTCAGCTTCTTTGAGGTACTTGTTCTTTTAATCCTTCTCGATTAGTATATCGTAATAGATCAATCTTTCTATGGTAACGCTCAGCTGAAGACTGTTTTATCCGGTGATGTAAAATTGCAGAGAGCAATATGGTGAAGTCTCAGCTTCAACAATATCTATACTCCACAGGGTGTCCAAACAAATTGTGTCCTCCTTGTGTGGCAGCTGTGGAGGATTTGAAGTTTTAATTTTCGCGTTGTTTAGACTTCAGCTTAGAATTTGAGACATTGTATAAGTCCATCTGATAAGTGCTTGCTGGTTTGTAGGACAAGAAAGGCAAAAGAATTGGTTGCTTCTAATACAGAGCTTCTTCAGTGTGTAACAACCTGCTAGCCCTAACCCTTGTCAGTTTGAATGAAAAAGGCCTATGTGACGACGAGAGATTTTAGAAGGAGAAATTTGTATGTTATTGGAAATGAACTCATTAATTTCTTGACAAACTGTTGAAATTGAGACGTCAATTGAAAACTGCAGATTTTTGACGAAATTCAATAGGTAAAATGTGACAAACCTAGTTGAGTTTCTTTGTGTTTGATTCGATGTGGTGCTTTTTTGGCTTAAAAGCTCTCATTATTTAATTGCAGAAGTTTGCTAAAGGGATACTCCTTGCTGCTCAAAATAATAGCATTTGTTCAATGCTTACTCTTTGGTTTCGTCGTCTTGTGGATCTTTGGCATATCTGTGGTAAGTGACTATCAGTAAGCTGGACTCTTTTTCTTAACTTCATTGAAAGAAAAACAGAATTGATATCTGGTTGATTTGTACCTCTAGCTCGGTCCATATCATCAATTCCTTGGTTTGTATTCTATAAATATTTGAAACAATTTTAAGCAAAGTACCACCTTCGTCATCTGTCTATTTCTCTATTCATTTTACTCAACAATATTAGTAATAAACTTGTACTTGATTTGATGACAAGTGCAGTGCAACGGCCAACAATTTCATTTCGGCCCTCAGGATGATATTGTGAAAGGAGAGACCCATGAAGTTCCGGTGAGTCAAAAACAATCCCTGCTTCAATGGCCAATCTTCCCCGTCTATCAAGCAGACGATTTTGGCAAATGTAACATGTAATTGTAGACATTTTCAAATCCATTTTGGAATCTAACTCACCGACATCGGTAATTGCGTTCTGACATTGATAAATTTTTTAGGTATGTTGTGAGGGTTTCTTGGAGGGGATTTCTCGAGAAAGTTCCTCAAAATTTCCGATAGGAATGCCCACAGGAATGAACTGGAATTTGAAAATGGACTTGAACATGTCAACTATCAAATGATGTGGCTGCAATATCATTACTTTGATTTCCAAAGATCTGTAGTCTTCCTAATGAGCACAATTATTTTTATTTGCTCGATCAGCACTCCTTATCAAGTCAAATTTCCTTATTCTTTTTCATAGCAGCACACTATTTTGTTTGAATTTTTCATAATCCTCTCTTTTTTGTAGGTATCCCTTACTGATCTCGATTTAAAAGCCTGGAAACAAGTTCCAAAGATTTTCGTAAAGCAACATGCAGCTTTGGATAAATTCAAAGTTTTCAATGCATATGGACTTTTCAGAAGGTCCGTTTTCTTTTATTTAGGTTTCCATTACAATGTCATCTAGAGAATTTATTGTAAACAAGTTCCTTTTAATGTAGAATTAAGTAACTTTTTCGTGATGCAATAGATTTGGGTTGAAATAGCTTTGGATAATGGACTCATCCTGTTAAACCTGTAAACGCAACAGAAGCACTGTCATCTGTAGAGAGAAGACTATTAACTCCTGCGAAATAAAAACCACCAAACTAAACCTATAACTAAAGAGGAAACTGTTGAATCCGGCAAGAGAAAAACGAATTAATCTTAAATCCTTAAAGGACAAATATAAGTTTGTAATTGTAACTGCAATAAAGAATAATATGGAATAACAAAAACTGGTTTGCATATAAACATAAATACAGAATAAACTGAGGAAGATTTTTGATTGAAACGTTCGTATGATTTTGAAGGCTGAATTTCCATGCATGATTCTGTTATTTATTGATGGTAGCTTAGTTTACCCTATAGGAAACACTATCACTGAATTTTCTGTCATATGCTTGAAAGATTTTTTGAGTAGTTTTATTTCATTCTCAGTATGACAGGCATTGGTGGCCGCCCTGAAGTTGTTATAATGGGAGGTGATTCATTATTCAAGAATTCATCATGGAAAGTAAGTGAGATGGTTTCATCTTCTAAAGTCAAGATATGAATCTCAAAATTTATGCAATAGTTTAAATATCATGAAGGCGAAAATTTCTTTATGTTGGCAAGAAATGTTTCCGTATTTTATGCATTCAAAACATTTCCATTTTGTTGAAAATTCGTGAACGTTACAGTAATTTGCTCGTGTTACCTTTTGCTTTCGTGAAATGGAAGGCCTTGCTTTGCCGTAAATCAGATCAGCTGAAAGATAAACTGCTTAACAAATGGATGTATACTTTCTTACGCAACTTCTCTCTTCTTTAGGAATACAACTTCATTTACAAACCAGGAAATTTGTATTCAGCACCCACTTTTAACGGTGAGTAACAGTTTCGTAAAAGAGTCTCATAAATACCTTGACTTTATTCAAAGAACTGTTTTCGAATCAGATGATCGACGTTGGTATTGTGGCCTCTCCTTTTTTCGATTTGTTTGATTTGATTTAAAGCCCTGACCAAACGAGCAAACATCTTTGCCAAACAATATAGATTTGCATGTCAAGCAACATGTTT